>JAOUZG010038069.1:5525013-5583026 GCA_026289955.1 Argiope argentata | reverse complement strand
AAAGAAATTTTTATTTAAGTTGATAAAAAGTCAAGACCGACATTGAAATAGTCGAAAAATAGGATTTTCGACATGCGTTTTCAGAAGTCGATAATTAAGAAGAAATCCTTTTAAAAAAGCAAAAGAACATAAACGCATTTGATAAAAAAGAAATTTTTATTTAAGTTGATAAAAAATCAAGAACGAGATTGAAGTAGTTGAAAAATAGGATTTTCGACATGTGTTTTCAGAAGTCAATAATTAAGAAATCTTTTTCTTTTTTTTAAAAGAACATAAACGAATTTGATAAAAAAAAAGACTTTTTTTCAAGTTGATAAAAAGTCAGAATGCGAGAATTTCTAAATTTAAAAAAAATCGTAAAAAACTAAAATAATAATAGTAATTTGAAGATTTTTTTAGCAAATATATGAATAAAAGTTTATGGAATAAAAAAATTAAATAAACGAGAAACGAATTTTTAAAAAATTCTAAACAATTGGATTAATACAAAAATTACAAGAAAAAATTAGATGAAACATAAATGCAAAGATATCTTGAAAACAAATAGATGAATATAACAGCTTTGACTATAATTTATATGGAAATTTCAATTAATATTGAATATAAATTATATAGTTGAAAAGATTAATTAATCGAAATTGCTTTTGCGAACAAATTGATGTGATCATCAGTATCTTTACATTAAATTTTAGATATATATCCATAAAAATATAAGTTTCCAAAAAGCAGACGAATTGAGTATATAAATGCTAAATAAAAATTTATAAATTATCAGAAATCCAAGTATTTTTTAAAAAAATTACTAAAATTGATAAATTAATATAATTAACATAAAATGTACGTATTGTTTTAAACATAGATAGTAGAGATTTGACAAGTAAAAGTTAATTTTTAGCTTTCTAGAAAGAAGAAATAATAATAATAATTTTAAAAAACAAATTATTAATTCGATATTTCGAATTACATTTGTTACTTGTAAAACTTACAATATATATGATAGATATACATATTACATATTTTTATTACATATTTTTTCTGTCATTTATGACATAAATTCATATGATAGATATAATATCGCTTTTAACTTCAAAGAAATAAAAAATTTGTTTTCTCTTTTTCAATAAATCTAGAGTAAAAAGTATCTTTTTCTCCACCAATGGTTAAATCTTATTCAAAATTTGCAATATAGTTTTTAATGCAATTAAAAAATATAGTTTTCCTTACAAACATATTTTTTGATAGCATGAAAAAATTTACGAATAACTCAATTTCAAAAACCTTTTTATATATAGAAATATTACATTTTTTTATTTATGAAATTATACTTAATTATATACATTGCAAAAACATTGCAATGATTTTATGCTGCCTCCGTTACATACCGAAATTCTTTGAAATAATCTAAGCACCGCTTTTTTTTTCGTTCGATAATATTATCCTATCTTTTACGTCATAGATAATTACTTTCTAGTCGCGAAGCGCAAGATGTTCGTCGCATAACTACAATTTATTTAAAAGGCTGTCTGGATTAAAAAAGAAATACACGAAAGCTAAGAGAAGCTAGTTTCGTCTTATTTTTTACTGGACCAGTTTTCGTTTAATAACACTTCTAATAACGGTATGCAGATGAGGAAAATTCTTCCCTGAATTTGAACTGCTGGTGTGTTTTATCCTAATCATATAAGGAAAATTACAAAATTTACTTTTACAACATATAAAACCCAAATAGTGGTTGGTCATGTGATAAAAAAACATTATTAATACAAAATCTGTAATGTTCGATACATAGCATTAGTCTTATTATATCTCTTCACTTATTTTTCATGTTAAGTTTTGCATAAAATCTGTATAAAATCTTTTGTATAAAAATTGAAAAAAAAAATTTGTATAAAATCTGATCATAAAATCTGATTTATATTACATTTACATATTAAAAATACAGATAAATTAATGGTGAGATATATATTACATTAAACCCTTTGCATTCCGAAAAATAATTAGAGGCAAAATTATTCACCTAATACGGATTTGTTTTTATTGCTATGAAAAATAAATATATATCATTCTTTTAAGTCGAATTTCTTTGAAAAATTAATCTGCATCTCTTAACCATTATGCAGGCGTTTTTAAAAAATAAATTTGAAAAATAAATAAATAAAACGTCAAAATGATGCACAATCTTGAATGTCGAGTCACACTCGACATCGGACCGCAAAGAGTTAATACAGATAATCAGTATCATGATTACTACTTTTTTTAATTTCCGATCAAACTAGTATAAAAAACAAGATCCACTTTTTAAAAGATTTTAAATTTTCCTTAAAGCCCTTTTGCACTTAAGTAACATTTATTTATATAGAAGAGAAAATTTTATTTATTTAATTGTTTTTTTAATAATCAAATGTATCTCCCTATTACACTCTATTCACTGTTTAATTGATACAAAAATTTCCCAATGCTGTATCTAGTTACGTTTCCATTTAAATTTGTTTTCCAACATTTTATTAAATAACAAGCTTAATATTTTTTTATCGGTTCTCTCAACTTGAAATGAGATTTATTAAAAGAAAATTTCAAAACGAATGCAACTAAATAATTAATTATTGATCCGCCATTAATGAATGAATAAGCTTGATATTTCGAAAGAAAGTTATAAAATCGCGCACATTCCTGGAAATAGAATGTTAAAAGGTGCCCAAAGATGTTTAGTATGAAACTCCATTTGTTTATATAATGATATTTTTAATAGAAAACTGTTTTTATTTAAAGGTTGCATTTTCTTAAAATTTAAATAATAAAAGAACGAAAACAGTCCTTAAAAATTTAAGGTTTTTGAAAAAAGAAATATTGAAAAATTCAACATAAATTCTTTAAAACTAAAAACCAACTTTCTTTTACATAATATCCAGAAATAAAGGTTCACAATTCAGTCTAAACTAGAATTCTTTACCGAAAACTACACTGAGAAAACCCAGACGAAACAGGAAATAAGTCAGATAAAAGGAATTCCGAGAAAATCCGTACGATGACCAAGCTTCTCAGAAGAACATGAGGAACAACATGCCATAACAAAGTGACCGGTCCACGTCAAAAAATTTCTTCTGTGAAATAAATAACAAAGTAGTTCTTTCCAGCTTGAAAGACGGTAAAATGCAGATGTTATCTTCCTTTGTACAATGGATAATCCCACTTACAACGTTCGAAACAAAGGAATAGAAGAAACGAAGTTGATATCATTACGGACAAATCCTTTATGTCAGCAAGAATTCTACAGAGAAGATATACTCGAATAATGCAGACAAAAATATTATTTAGTATTTCTCCAAAATATATACATAAAATAGTTTTCAGAATTTCATTGTTTCGTTAAATTATTATCCAATTTAATTTTATACTTATCAATTTAACTTGGCTGTGATTTGGTGGGAAAATTACAATCATCAAATTTATTTAAGCTTTTGGTTAGTTTTTTTTTTTTTTTTTGACTACAAAATGCATTTCAGAAATACCGGGTTCCTCCTGAACAAACATTGAAACAATTTAATTAAAATTCCTTAACCATAAGCGTAAAAATCGTTAAAATATCAGTATTTATTAAACGAAATCTATTCTAAAATAATCATTGTAGATATGGACTGTCAATTCACTATCTAAATAAATTTGACAGATTTACAAATTATATGTGTTAAATAAAATCTTATAATGCAGAGAGCGAAAAATAAGTACAGATAGTTAAATCATAGATGGTAAAATGTGTTGGATAACGATTTCTGGGAAATAAATACTGCCGCCCATATCAATACATCTGTTAAATAAGTTTTATAAAATTTAATTCTATAACTACATCGGAATTCAAAAATTTTGAAAATCATTAGTCATTTTTAATTTTTAAGCCATTAAGCAGGCAGAACCATTTTCATCAACAATAAAATAATATTATAGATATAATAAACATTAAAAACTGTTTTATCTGTATGACAATGATGCAACAAAAGTATAAATCTTTTTAAAACAAAATTCTCAAGTAGCAAAAAATGCTTATTGTACATAACTGCAAATAAACAGATGAATTTGCAACAAACTTTCTTGCAACTTCACAGTAAAATAATAAAATATAGTGCTCTTCTCAAGAAAACAAGATTTCAAACAAAAAATAATTTGAAAATCAGAATTTTCTGTTAAATTCTGTGGCAAAAATATTCTTAACACATGATAAACAAATAATTCACAAAAGAAAGTTTTCTGATTATTGCTAAATCTAATAATGAAGCAGAAATAATACCACATGCTTCATAAGAAAAAAATCACCATTTTTTCAAGATTTCAAACTAAAATCGTTTCAATACCACAATTTTCGAATTATTCTGTTGTAAAAAATTATCAACATATAATAGAACAAGCAAAATGTGATAATTGAAGCAAAAAGGCATTTCGAATATTCCTTAATCAATCATTGAAACAAATATTCTTCGCATGTTTCTGTATTCCGTCATAAAAAATTCTCAACATATTATAAAGCAAACAAAGCGAGACAATTGAAGCTTAAAGGCATTCTGAATATTCATTCCTTAACCAAGCGTTGAAAAATATTCTTCTCGTGTTTCACAAAAAAATTCACTGTGTTAACAAGATTTCATACAAAAATCGTTTAAAAATCACAATGTTCGATTATATTCGTTTATAAAACAAAATTCATCTCATAAAGCAAACAAAATTAAACAAATGAAATTTAAAAGATCGAACATTCCTTAATCAAAAAACGAAACAAATATTCTTCGTATGTTTCACAAATAAAATCCACTGAGTTAACAAGATTTCAAACAAAAATAGTTCAAATATCACTATTTTTAACTGTATGTCTTTGAACAAACAAAATTAGACAACTGAGGTGCGAAAGCGTTAAAAATATTTCTTAACCAAACAATGAAGCAAATATTCTTCCCATGTTTCACAAGTAAAATCCAATGTGTTAACAAGATTTTAAATGAAAATAGTTCAAATATCACAATTTTCGACTCTATGCATTTGTAAAAAATTATCAACGTATTATAGAACAAACAAAATGAGAGAATTGAGGTTCGAAAACGTTTAAAATATTTCTTAATCAGACAATGAAGCAAATATTCTTCCCATGTTTCACAAGTAAAATCCTATGTGTTAACAAGATTTCAAACGAAAATAGTTCAAATATCACAATTTTCGACTCTATGCCTTATCAACGTATTAATTCAACGCATCAACGTATAAAAAATTATCAACGTATTATAGAATACACAAAATGAGACGAGGTACGAAAACGTTCAAAATGTTTCTTAACCAAACAATGAAGCAGATATTCTTCCTGTGTTTTTCACAAGTAAAATTCACTATGGGAAGAAAGAGAAATAATGGTGGAGTTGTAGTAAAGTCATCAGCAACATCCACGGGGGAATTTATGCCAGTTTTTATGAGGCTAAGGCTCGTCTGTAGATGACATTTAGTTCATCCGAGGCCAGATTAAACAGCGAGCCTGCATCATGAACATCACATAAAACGGACAAATCACGTATCCCATTTCCAAGTAACGTCCAAATCGCCCAACGTAAATACGTAATGACGCGTGGAACAAAAATAGTCGTTTCAAAAAAAGAACTTGGAAGTCTTTATCAAAACATTGAAACAAATAAACGTAAGGAAATGATGTTCACAGCGCCCACAAAACAGGACGTCTGGGTAAAATTCCATACATTCGATTTACGATTTTGGAATGACATATCGAGTGCTGGTAATGGAAGTTTTAGGATTCTTGGAAACAACAACAACAACAACAACAGAATAAACCAGTAAAGAATGAATCATTTTCCAAAGTACCACTGTTTGACGCTCTGAAAAAGTTGTGGAAGACTGATAAAAACAAATTGTATAACATGTATATTGTTTATATTTGAATCTTTTTATTTCACGTGCAAATTTTCTTATAAAAAATTTCATTTAAGAACTTTTTTAATTCGCGGTTCAAGAACTTTAGTAATTCCCAAACAGGAAATGAACTGAAACCACCAAACAAAGTTATTCAACAAACAGCTGTTAGGATGTGAGAAAACAAAAAATAATAATGTATTATTAGAGCCTACAGGTAGAATAAGTGATTTTTTAAGTCTATTTTTCCACAAAACAATACCCTTTGTCATTAAACAAAATAGAATTCTAGAGGCAACTCGTTATTATGGGAAAGAAGTGAAAGTATTAGACAAAATAATGAATTTACGCTGATAGCAGCGAAAATTTTGAAACTTGAACAATCTGATTTGAAGTAATGTATTCTGCAAGCAATATATTCTGGAAAAATTTTTAAGAGAACATTATTTCGCTGTATCTCATGATTTTAAAAATCTTTATTAGTAAATGTAACTCTTTTAATTATCACAGAAATTTTTCCACCAATTGCAATAAATTTGGGATAAACAGTTAATCGAGGTTATGCTTTGTCAGAAAAATATCCCAATTATCAAATATCAAAAAGGAGTGTATAAATTCTTGCAAAATTCTAAATACGTAATGCATTTGTAATGTTGTAGTTGTATAAAAAGTTTCACAATATTACTTAAAAGAAAGTAAAGTATTTTAAATTCAGAATAGAAAATGTTTATTATTAAAAAGCAATATCTATTCTCAAGGTGCAGAGCATGAAATAAAAAAGAAACTTGAAGAACAGGAATACTAATTTGTAGGGCATGGAGCCAATATTTTGAAACACTATATTCATCATATAGAATAGAGAATTTTCTTAATTAGTAAATATATTTTTGACGATAAATAAAAAATGAAATTTATTACCCTTTTATGGTTGTGAAAAAAAAAGGGAATGGATCTTTAAAAAATATTTCCAATGATATTGCCAATCAATGGAAAAAATGATATAGAAAATGCTTCTGGTGTTTTTTAATGCAATATATTGAATGTATATGATGGAAACTGTTTTCAAGAAAAACTCTATTTTTAATAATTCAGATATCTCCCTGGATACCGTAAAAAAAGTGAATAACTAAAGAGATTCAAATAATATAATCAGAAGTAAATGGACTAAAAGACAAATTTCTCATTTGGACGCAGCAGATATTATAAATGGTTTAATCAAATGAAAAAAACATTAATTTAATGCAATTTTTTATGGTAAATGTCAGTGTTCTCGCAGTAAAGAAGAAAATACCATCCAAATAAATTGCTCATCAATTGCAATATCTTTTTTTTTGTCATGTCTTATTAAATGAAAATTTTCTTTCGTGGTTTTAATATTGAGATAATTTATCTCAATGGACCACTTTTCCAAAATCTTGACTATAGATTTTATCCAATACAAAAACGACGATGACTTTATCGACAGTGACCAAATGAAATCGAACAGAAAATTCCAAATTTCAAAAAGGTTATCGAGAGTAGAATTTTATCATCAAACTTTTTATCGCAAACTAATTCATAATTCATTGAGCGATGCCTGTTCATATATATTTGTAAAATTTAATACTAAATCCAGGGCAATTACCCACAATTGCCATTTTTCAATGGTAGTTTCAACAAATCGACGAAGGGTCCGTATTGTTAACATTAATCATCAAATAATAAATATAGAACTAGAAGTATAGAGCACATTGCAATGTCTGCAGGATCAAACACAAATAATTCAACTTCAGTTGACGCACACTGATAAAACATTGATGCGTAAGTAATATAATGAATTCTCTGTTATATCAAACATTTGAAGCCCATTGATCAAACATTAATGCTCAAGAAAGATAATTAATTTTCTAATACATCACACTTTTCTTAGTGCAGGAGATTCACCCGATAAATGAATTAAAGAGGCTTATGTCAGAAACTTGCTTGCTTTTTAATATGCATATACATATATTGATACACGACTTTAATAAAAGTAACAAACTTGGAAAAGAAATCAAAGTTTCCATAATTCGTCGGCTACTGTATATTGAAAGAAATAATGCATTCAATTTTTTTTACTGAAAGAAAAAAAACCGGATCAAGTTCAAAGAGTTTTGTCCAAAAATATTTATTTCAGACAACAACGCTTCAAATTCAACATTCTCGACGGACAGAAAATTCAACTAATTCCAAAAATGTAACGAATTGTTGTAAAAAATTTCTTAAAAACAGAAATTAAATATTTTACAAAGAAAGAAATCCAAAAAATCAATTTTTCTATGACTGTTTATAAAATAAAAAAAACTTCGTTACAAATTCATCATCGCCCCTTGTTTTAAATTCAATCCGGCAAATAAAGTATTCCACTATTCAAAAAATTTACGAAGTCACCAAGAATGCAATATTGTCGTTCCCAGTGATCACACATTTCTTAAAACAGGAGAACCATTAAATAAAGGAATTAAAGAGGCTTACATCTGAATCTTGCTTGTCTTTTAATATGCATATACACGTATTGATACACGTCTTTAATAAAAGTAATAAACTTCGAAAAGAAGTCAAATTTTCCATAATTCGGTAGCTACTGTATATTTAAAAAAATAATGCACTCAATTTTTTACAGAAAGAAAAAAAAACCTGATCAAATTAAAGTTATTATTTCAGGCAATTTATTTATTTATTCAGGCAATTAAGCTTCAAATTCACCATTCTCAACGGATATAAAACTCAACCAATTCCAAAAAATGTAACGAATTGTAGTAAAAAATTTCTTAAAACAGAAATTATATATTTTACAAAGAGAGAGATCCAAAAAACCAATTTTTCTAGGACTATTTATATAAAAAAAACTTCGTTCCAAATTCATCATCGCCACCGTTTTAAATTCAATCCGGCAAATAAAGTATTCCACCAGCCAAAAAATTTACGAAGTTCCCAAAAATGCAATAATTTCGTAAAAGAAAAAATTCCTTTACGAGATTTCCCAGCGATCAAAACCGAGACCGCGAGTACCAAAAAAAAGAAACTCACCGAAGACAAAGTTAAGAAACGGGTAATCCGTGGAGAGTCGGTCTTGAGGGTGCCAGAAACCGCCGGCGACTGAATCGGATAATCCACTAACTCAAGAGCCAAACTCGCTAGAGTCCTCCTTACCGGAGCGTCACAGGCAAACTGATGATGCTCTTCAATACAAACTGGATTTTCTGCCGTTCTCACTTGCTCACTCGGTAGAGGGCGCATGCGCGCGCTCGGCGGGCCGGTCCACTGAGGCGGATGGGGAGAGAGTTCAGAGTTTTGTTTTGGAGAAAAGAAAACGTTTGTTTTGGTCATCCGCCCGACGCTTTCTTTGCTCCATTATCAAATGAGTCTCGTTTCGGTTTGAGATAATGACATCAATTGAAAAGGCGGTGTTTGTGTTGGGCAGTCTTTGGAATATTTGGAAGTTTCTTTTTTTTAATATATATTTAAAGGAATTATGTTCTATTTTTTTATAGAGTAACGATTATTCAGGAATGAAAACAAATCATTACTGTTATTATTATTTATTCGGTGTGAAAAAACTGTTGGATGTTTAAGCGTAACGTTAGAAAATTTGCAGACGATTATCGCTGTAATAGAAGCACTAGGCATTTGAGTACATATTTTTTTAAAAGCTTCTCTCAGAAAAAAGGGGAAAAAAGAAAATCTGAATTACTGACTGAAAACTTGAATTGTTTGTTTAAAGAAAGCAATATCTTGCAGTCAGGTAGCAATTAGTTAGCAACGCTGCCCAATTTCCCAAACAATAACAATATTTTTTTAAAAACTGAACAGACGATTTAAAATCAACCAAGGTGAAAAGCGAGTATTTTTGAACACAAAAGAATAATAATAAATAAAAACGAATAATGAGCTTCTATTTATTTTAAATGTGGAAAGTAATATAATATGTTTGTTTTTCTTGAAGTACGAAAATGAATTCTTCGCATTTATTTTGCACATAGTTTAAATTGAAATTTCTTAGCTTTTTTTTTAAATTTATCACTTGTATTTTATTTTAAAAAATACAATCTAACTTTTAATTATAAAAAATGTGATAAAAGAAGCAGACTTTAAGAATTCTTCATTCTTTAATATACACTTTATCCAGTATTTCTCAAGATAATATGTTGCTTTCGTTAAAAAAAAATTATTTACGAAAGGAAAGTTCGCTTGTTTTTAAATTTATTTCCAAGTATTAAATTAATAAACACATTCGCAAAGTTTGAATAAATAATGTTTCAATCTAAGATTTTACGATTAAATATATACATTCACTTAGGTCAATAAACTAACAATTCTTTCTAAATAATAAAAAGTAATAGAAAAGCGAATAAAATTCCATTTCCATTTCCATTCGTTTTATATAGCAGTCATAAATTCAATTTTCCATTGAATTTTCATTTCGAAAAATTGAAAATAAAAAAACGATTAACAAAGATTATTATGGGATTTAAATTGGATAACTAGAGTGATTTTGTCTGAATTTAACTATTTTAACATATGTTGTTAGATATAGAAAAAATCTGGGACGAGTCCATCCATCTATCTCGAAGGGAGAGGGAAATGATAAAATTATTTTCATTTTGTTATAATTTTATATTATTTGAAGAAAGAAAAATAAATTCAGCTAACCAACTTAGCACCTCATTAAGACAAATAACTTCTGAATTTAAAGTTTTTCAGTATTTGCAAAATTTTAGAAGTTAGGGACTGAAAAGCGATTTTTAAGCATTAAGTTTGACTGTTCCTAGAAGCAACAATTTACGTTGCCAAATAATAACTTAGATAGAGGCAACCAGGGACTTTTAAAATAAATTTTGTAATTTTCACCTTAGCAATTTGAAATTTTACAGGCATTAAGATTAACATTATAGAAGATGACACACAAAATTTTAACGCATTATATTAATTTATTTATGATTTAGAGGTGTTAATATAATATAATATTAGTTATAAATAATATTAATGAAAAATGTTCCAGGTGCACCAAGTTTGTTCGAAAGCACTCCAATTTTTGTTAGTACTTACTCTAACCCTTTTGAAATAAAAGTTGGGATTAATCTGGAAGTTTAAGTATGAAATATCCAAAATTAACCAATATAACACATCAAAATTATTGATTTTTTGCAAAAAGTTTAAGTAGTTTTCAGTTACTATATTGACTAATTTTGATATTTCGTACTCAAACTTCCAGATTAATCCCAACTTTTGTTTCAAAAGGGTTAGAGTAAGTACTAATAAAAATTGGAGTGCTTTCGAACAAATTTGGAGCACCTGGAACATTTTTCATTAACATTATTTATCACTAATATTATATTATATTAACACCTCTAAATCATAAATAAATTAATATAATGCGTTAAAATTTTGAGTGTCATCTTCTATAATGTTAATCTTAATGCCTGTAAAATTTCAAATTGCTAAGGCGAAAATTGCAAAAAGTTATTTTAAAGGCCCCTATTCGCTTTAAAGAAATCTACATTTACCTTCTTGCTTACCGAGAGGAATTTTTTAAAACTTTTAAAACAATTTGTACCGCTTAACAAAGTCGTGATATGTTTTTTATTAATTGTCCAAATCATCATTTTTTCTTCCTTTATTACTATTCGAAATATCACTCTAATAACATTTTTTTCGAATAGGCTTGATTATTATAAAACCGACAAAAGGCTCTTATCCTATATTATAATTAAATGTATATTTAATTTATTATCAATACATTAGTTTGTTACAATTTATAACGAGTAATGGACTCTCAATTACTGCTCATACGATGCACGATAAATACGATGCAAATGAATCGTTAGAAGATACGCGCTCTAATGATTATCGTGTGACGGTAATCCGAATCGAATTAATTCTGTCTGGTTCTTTCAAGTAGGCATATTCACTGCGACTCGAATCTTTCTTAACATTAAGCAGATGCATCGCTACGAATATAGAGTCGGAATTAATTAAGGTCGTCCTATCCGTACGTTAAATTAGGTGCATCCTAGGTACAAGTTTGATTAAAGAACGGTTAAAAGTTTACTATATAGATTATTTTATCGTTTTGAATGAGCAATTTATTATTATGGCATTAACTCTTATTATATTGATATATGTTGTTGTTGTTGTTATTTATGACACTTGTCATGGACAAGCCTCCCGCTGATACAGCAGCAGATTTAAGCCGAAAGGAGCGTCTTTTGTTTTTGAAGTAGCTCCATTAGGGCCAAGAATACGACTTAGCTACACACTCACCACATTTGCTTACATAACCCCTTTTTATAGGGGGGGACACAGTCACACATTTCTCAGATAGCACACAGAAGAACAACCATGCCCAAACCAGGATTGGAACCCGGGATTCTCAGAACAGGAGGAAGACGCGTTACCTCTGGATTAGAAAGCTGGCATATTGATATGTAATTGGTGTGTAATTAATGGTATATTAATTGATATATTTTAAATATATAAAACGTTTATTTAAATAATATTTTTCATATGATATACATCAAGAAGTATATTTTTATACCATAATTTTATATTTATTTATATTAGCTAAATATATTGATTTGGAAAGAAAAATGCTTTACATCCTTTATGATGTAACCCTTAACATTTATTATTTATGCAGTGTGAGGTTGAAAGCTGATTTAAAGCGAAATTCTATTTGGAAAAACATTAATTGTTAAAATCGTAAAATATTAATTAAAATATATATTCTATTGTCTTTTTATTAATTTTATTCATTAATTATTTTATTAAATTCTTTTTTTCAATTATATCATTGTATCTCGATTTTCTAGTAATGGTTCTGATGGAATATCATTTTACTGTAGACCAAAATGTTGAAAAATCTCAAGATGATTCTGAATTGAATAGAGATCAATTGTGATTATTTATAAATGCGGTTAACATGATTAAATGGATTAAATACTGTTTATAGCATTAATTTCATAGTTATTGACAATGTTATTTAATGGTAAACTTTATTTATTAACATGATTAAACATATTAAATTGCGTTTATAGCATTAGTTGCTTAGTTATTGACAATCTTAGTTAATTCTAAAACATACACCATTCCGTTTTAAAAAATATATTTCTCATTTCTTGTTCAAAAAAATTAATAAAAAAAGATTTTATTAATAAAAAATGTTGAAGTGAATAACCATTATTAATCTAGAGTCAAATTTGGCACAACAGACTTAAAGATTAAAAATATTTCATGATCCATGACCATAAATCTTTAACCCAAACGGGAACGACTTGATGCAAATTAACTTCAGTCGCACTGCTAATTTTCAAAAGCGAGTTGCAAAATTATTTAGAGATATGTATATATTTTATACTTTATAGTAAACTTTAAATTAATGAAGTTAGAACATGCATTTTTTCCCTCTCCCACTAAATCATAAAATCTCAAAACAGTAGGATTTGAAAAGATAAGATTATATTACGTTGCTGGTTAGTTCTTGTAATCACAGCAATATATTCTTTTGTTATCTAATATCTTGATATGTAAAGAAAGAAAATCTCAGCAAAACTTCGGAAGTGGTATCTTGGAAGAATTTCTTAAGTATTCGTGTATCAGTTTCCCACACCAAAGTGAGTTATGTCTGCTCTCAGTGTAGTCAGATAGAAACCTGACGCGTCTCTTCTCTCCCAATGGATCACGCAGAATGACAAAGAAATTACTGCGCAGTCCGTCCAAGTCAGATCCCTCAGAATCTCATCGCAGTGGCAACCATGTTTGACCACAGAATTAGACAAGTTTTAAAGTCAAACAAGAAAAATAAATTTTACCGTTTCTTAGTTTTAATCATTTATACTTTCAAAAAATAATTTAGCAGACGATCTTTAAACATAAAGTAATGTCACTAAAATTCAAATATTCTTTTTTTTTTTGACAAAAATCTGTAGGAATTTCAAATTTAGCATTTATATTTTCAAAAAATAATTTAGCAGACGATTTTTAAGCATAAACTAACGTTGCTAAAATTCAAATCTTCTTCTTCTTCTTTTTTTTTTTTTTGACAAAAACCTGTAAGAATTTAACATTTATTTTTAGCTTTCATTCTTATTAAGATGAGATTTTTAAGTCCCCTCTTGATTTCTTGGGTTCTGAAATTTTATGGAGTTGTTTGCTCCCTTTACAAAAAATTTATATGACCATTTTTTAGAATTTAATGACCAGGTTATCGATTAATCTTAATCAATTATCGATTCCATATGAACGGAACCAAACGAAAGCGAATTTCTGAAAAAAAATAATTATGAATTACTCTAAAGAAATTAAACCAAAATGAATATCAGATGCAGACATATTCTTGCATAATATTTGAGAATTAAATTATATAATAAATGCGATTAAAATACTAATTTACCTAATTTATTTCTATCTATTCCCTACTTTTTATGATTTTTACTATAGTGTACATTTTTTTCTGGTAAAGAAAATAATTATTTCTATTGTTTAATATATTAATAGAAATGACTTATTTAAATTTGAAATTTATTTTGTTTCCAAGTAAGTTTTAAAAATAAAAATTGCTCTTCTCTTTTTAATTTCATAATTCATAGATATCATAATCAAGTTTGCAAATCAACATATAAAGCAAAATTCTTTTAACATTTTAAGATTTTATTAATCCAATTTTAAAAGTTAAAGCAACGGACGAGTTTTAAATAATATTTATAAAATAGCCTTGCATTGAAAGAAATATATTTGAATTCCTTTTCATTTATTAATATATTTGCTTTAATACGGAATGAATAAAACAAAATAAATGCTCCATTGAATAATTCAATCATTCTGAATACAAAATTTAAAAAAAGACAAACAACATTTCTACGATTCTGAAGCTGAACAAAGGTGTCATTGAATCGTTTGGTTGTTTAATTGGCGAAATTTTCAAAAGATAATACAAAAAGTAAATTATAAACAAATTGTTCAGCTGATAATAATAATCATTCTTGTAATTATTTTTTTATACTGTATGCTTATTTTAATATACGGTTAAAAATAGAACGAATTCATTGAGCCATGCAGTTCATGGAACAAAGTTTTAATTTCCTTCCAAAAGTCATTCAGTAGATATTTCTACACCCCAGTGAAAGTAAACTCATTCACTTGCGCCGCATAGAATGCAATAAAGCGTAGAATTATATATATACGTGTAATACATTTAAGTCTTTTTTTTTTCTTAAAAATTACTGAAGCGAATTATATGAAATACAATTTTATGCTGAAACTTTATGAACTGAATAAATAGTTTGTTTTATCCCAGATAAACATTTCGCCTGCTGCAATAATTATTTTTCCATTTAAGGAGGAAATTCGTTTACCGTTTTTTTTTACCCGCTTTTATTCCGAAATTAAAATAATAATTACAGAACAGAAGATAAATATTCCTTTAACATTCCTCGCAAAATAACAGTTGAAAGTGCGCTTATCAAACTCTTCTTTTTTTAATATTATTTTTTTTAACGTAAAATGTAGTTTAGGGATATTTCGGCAATTCTCAAAACATCGAAGTCGGACGTGTTAGACATAATAATTCATAGGCGGCAACACTAAGGAAATCGCGAGGTTCAGGTTTTAAAATAACAAAGTGGTGCTGTTTGTATCAAATCTCTTACGGAAATTTTCATTCTTTTCTTAATCTTTAAGTTAAGTATGTATTAAATTTAATCCATAAACATTATATTAAAATATAGATGTAACTTGAAAAGTTATTGAAGAAAGCATTTAAAATTTAAAAATGAACTTTTCATATAATTTACTATGACTACACTTTATGCCTAACTTTGTATACCTAATCTCACAATCGAATTTTGATAGTAACTTTTGTATTTACGAAATATATACGTATCATATTGTTATAAACTGGAGTATTCTAATTAATCATATATATATTAAAAGATTGCAATGAAATCTGTTATGCATATTTCGATGCATCATGTCAGAACATCATTTCTTGAACGGTCAAGCACCACGTGCTCGTGCAAGTTAAATTTTATTTTTATTCATTTTAATCGTTTCATTAAATGAGTCACTTTAGTACTGCAGACTATCCAAAAAAACTTTTTCTCACCTTTATTGTTTAGAAAAATATCACATTTCCTAATTATTTCATTTCATATAATCACGTTTCAAAACGACATTTTTCTAGGTCTTATTTACTGTAGTCATTAACTTATTTTTTTTTTAAATCAGAGCTTTTATAATTGCAATGGTAACGCGTTATTAAAAGCTGATTTTTTTTGAGATGCTCGTTCAGATAATAAAATTCTTATTTTTCGCCTCGGATTTTTGTTGACGCTATAAACCTCACCCACAAAACAACATCATGTTCTGACATAATAATAAGTATATATGTTAAGCATATATTGAGCTAAATTCTCTGTTTAAGGATTAATTTATGTTAGATTCCTAATCCTTCTTATTCAACTCTTTTAACAAAACACAGTATTAAAAAAATCGAAATATTTTTTCACGAATCTTCTGGATTCTCCAAGAATAATTTTGAGCTTAAATGTTCCGATAATAAACGGATGATACATTTTTTCAATGATTTTCTCATAAACTAAATATCCTAAGCCTGCTTGTTTTCTATATCAGGTTTTACAGCAACTAGGTGTAGTTTGGTTGTTCAATTAAATTAAATAACTAATCAAGATACATCTTTTGGTGTGAGAAAAAAAACTGAATCATCTAGGATTTTGTTTCGTAAAATAATTTTGAGATAACTTATCAACCAACGTACCATCATGCCAAGATTGATGAATTTGGTTGGAAATATACTTTTTTTGGCCTTAGAAGAGACAATACAACATATTTAAAATACGCAAAGAGCATAAATATTATTTTAGACAAGAATAAGCTGTGTATGTAATATTTATACATACTATATTATTGATTCAAAAATCATTCTCCATATCACTTAAAGAATTGTTATAACTGAAAATATTTGCTAATCTTTGAATATATAGTTATTAACTACTTGACTATATGACTAGCATATTCTCAGCTGTGCAGAAATATTTATCTAAGAAAACCATCATATGTATAAGTGTTTTTAAAATAATGGGTATTTGATTTAATACTTTTACATAAGCATACATTTTGTTCCTATTTACAATGAAGACTACCGAAAAGTTGTGCCACCCATGACGTCGCAATTTTGTATTCAATTCAAGTTCGATAAAGGCGTTAGTACAACATGCTTAACTATTGAAACGCCCTCTTGACTAATAGAGCTTTGCTTTTTCTTCTTCTTTTTTTCTCCCCCCCTTTTTAACATTTTAAACCGTCGTTAAGGCGGAGCAGGGAATTGCATAATATTTTCAAAATCCGTTTTCAAAAGGTTTCAATATCCTTATCCAAGAAAAGTAATCGAAATAATTCGAAATTAGCCAATTTTTAAAATTTATCTCAAAAAAATTAACAAGCAGCTGAAAGACGTAGATTATTCTAAAAAGTGTCTAATTTTGCTTAACTCTAAAAATTTGCTATTTTAAAAAGTGTTTAATTTTGCTTAATTTATCTAAAAGTTGATTATTCTAAAAGTTGAAAATTATAATTTTGATTAATTTATTTATTTCATCAATCATCAATTGACATATATGGACGCCATTCAAAAATTTAAAATAACACTTTTTAACAATTAAAATTCTCCTTTCAACTTTTTACCTTCAAAAGTTTTCTCAAAAAACCTTAAAGATTAGAAATTCCATTGGATTTTATTTTTATGTATATATATCTGTTAAATGATATGATAGCTTTTCCTTTGTTAGGCGACGTCGTATTATTTTTCTCTATTCATTTTTTTTTTTGAAAAGTGATCGAAAAAAAAAATGCTGTTGCCATAAAATATGAATAAATGTTTTGAACTATGGAATTCTTTAAAATAACTTTTAGAATTATATATATATATATATATATATATATGGATTCATTAAATCTTCAAACAATTTAGGAGCATGAGTATTGATAATCAAAAAAGAGCTTTTATATAAAAAAAATCAAATGCGTCAATTGTCCAAAATTCTTGATCGACAGGTACACTAGGGCGGCGTGCCCAAAATGGCTCTTGGTACTTGCCCGGACTTTCAGAATCCGGAATCTCTCCTTACCCCAGACCATCAATCTGGAGAGCCGATACGGGGATCTGCCCAACCCCCCCCCCCCAACCCTGAAGAAGTGGAAATCATAACCTCCCCAAGGGGAATCGCATCCCTCCTTCTTTGGAAAAGGGGGTCGAGAGGCAAATTAATCGCCTCGTCTGGTCTGTCCCTTTGTTCGTGATCGCAAGTTCGTGACTTACAAAAGAAGTTAGGTCCATGTACTTGTTGGCGAAAGTCACCGTTCCCGTGCGCTCCAAATCTATTTCTCAGTCTCGTTTAATTCGAGTTCTATCGCCATTAGTTATTGAAGTCGGCTGACGTAAGTAATAATTGGGGCAGGTGAGACATACGCTTGGGGTCAGGGGTGAGATGGATACTCATTGAGCGAATTACCTCTCGGTTAGGAAGTTCCGGATTTCTCATAAGGTTTCGCAGATGTCTCGGAGCAGTTTTGACCGAAAGGAAAGTCGATAAAATGCGAACATCTGTGCAAATGGAATGTGTTCAGAGATTACTTTGCAGCTCAAAATTCTTCTGTAAAGTCTCCGATAAGTGATTTTTTTAATGGTCAGCAAAGGTAATTTTTGTCAGCAAAGGTAATTATAAAGAAAAGAAGCGAATTCCATTCCATCTCTCTTTTTACTCTAGAAATATTTAATTAAGTGGCATTTAAAAATAAAAGAAGCTTACAATACTATAAAAAGTACAGTTAACTGATCGTCTTATTAATTCTAAAGGCCTTATCACACAGCAAAATACCGTCTACACTTTCATGAACAGTCTTTAATTCATGCTGGAAGATAACCGCTCAAGCAAGATTTTTGTCATCGTAAGCTTTCTTAAACCAGCTTGAAAATATAGGCGGTTGTTACAGAAATATCATTTGCAAACGAAATTCAAATAACCATTTAACATTTTGACAGTGACGTATTTCCGTTCGTTTTACGAATAAAATTTGACAGTGATTATTTCCACCATTTCTTCTGAGCTATAAATACACCATAAAGCACATCTACGTTTTAAGGTTTACCAGACAATAAATGCTCAAGTGATGCCACTTTCGTGGTCGTTTGTCCATGAAAGTGCAGACGGTATTTTGCCATGTGATAAGGCCTTAAGGGAGTAACGTCATAATCTAAGGACAAATGCTACACTGTATCATTCAAAGGAGTGATAAATTTTGCCCTGCTTCATAAAATACACATAGGTCTGTAATTAACATCTTATGCCCTGTTGTTACAATTTGCACATTACTAGAATTTATCGAAAAAAATGAGAGGGGTGGTCGATTTTTTCACCGAAATAACGTCACAGTCACAGGACAAATGCAACAATGTGATCGTCAAATGGGTAATAAAACTTTGGCCTGTTAGATAAAATACACATGCTTCTGTTGTTAACATCTAAGAGCCTGTAGTTAAAATTTACAAAAAAGGGAGGAGTTCGATTTTTGACAACCCTAAAGTAGCATAGAAAATTGTTTTGAAAATTTTTATCCACCATAAAAATAAGAAATTAAACATCGAACTGTTAAACGTAAAAATCACTGTATGCTGTGATTTTTAGGGTTAAAGCTTTTACAAATACATAAGTACATATATGTTTGTTAATTAACTTGTTGAAAATAACCGAATATATATGCATGCATATACAGACAAAAAATCTAATAGCTAATTTTGATTAGTTCTAATCTGAGATGATTCGTTAATAAGAGACACCAATAATATGTGATATATATTATGAAATATTATATGTTTTACCCCAATTATCGCCATTGACGGGATATAGTATTATTTCTTCGTCTGTCTTAAAATGTCATACGAAAGCAAAATGTTCACCATGGGTGTCCCATGAGATTGACGTCGGCAACTTCAATACTCTCCTTACCCTCCCCCCCCCCAACCCGGTCTTTAGTTCTTATATAATTAATTTTACGAATAAAGAAATAGAAAAAATAATCCTGCCAAAATAATTTCATCTTTTATCTATCGTATAAAAAAATTCGGTTCTGAAACCATCCAAAGAGAAAATTTTCAGTTGATCCCACAGACCCTAATGAATACTCCTACTTGAAGTAGTGTCACGTCTTTATATTTTTGAGATTATCACAAAGATATTTTTTGTGGGGTCTCAGGTATTCAAATTATTACATATGGTTGGCAGCCCAGAGATAGTGGAATTCCACAGTTTGCTATCTGTCTGATAAAGTAATTTTCATGGCAGCTGAAAAGACCATCTTAAGACGACAGGTGTGCACCGTGTCGCTGGAAAAACACTTGTTTCTGTCTAGGAGTTACGAGACATAAAGAATTAGTGTGGCACTTTTATTTTTCAGACGAAATCCTCTGAAGTCTCAAAAATCAGACTCAGTTGTTCCAAATATTGGAGTCAAATTGACTTCCCGGTAGTCATCTTTCGGAAAATGGATGAAATTAAACTGAATTAAGGCTGATAACTAATATGCGGAATCGGGAGAACTGATGAATATGTAAAAAAAGTTGCACAGAAAGACCAAATAGATATTGTATTCCCTTCTCAAATGTTAAATAAGGAAATTATAACTATGCAGCGGCAAGATAGATGGACAATGTCATGGAAAAGACGCGTTGACTTCCCGGTAATTTCCTTTCGGAAAATGGATTAGATTAAACTGGATTAAGGCTGATAATTAATATCCGGAAACGAAAAAGCAGATGAATATGTAAAAAAAAAGTTGCACAGAAATATCAAGCAGATATTGTAGTCCCTTTCCAAATGTTAAATAAAGAAATTATAACTATGCAGCGGCAGGATAGATGGATAAAGTCGTGGACAGGGCGCGTTGACTTCCCGGTAGTCTTCATTGGATTGGAAGATGGATTATATTAAACTGGATTAAGGGTGATATCTAATAAGCGGAAACGATAGAGCAGATGAATATGTAAAAAAATGTTGCACAGAAAAACCAAATAGATATTGTAGTCCCTTTACAAATGTTAAATAAGGACATTATAACCATGCAGCAGCAGGATAAATGGATAATGTGCAAAGGACGCGTATTATAAGATTTGATACAGGAGTAAAAAATTATTAAAAATTAATATTTCACTCTATGGCAATGAAAATTATATCAGGACATTGAAGATTTATTGAATAGTTCTACAGATTTGGAAGAATTCAAGGCAGGATATGCAATTGTAGGGATGTAGGCTCAATTCAGCATCGCATAACAGAATGTGTCTAACACAAAGTAGACTCATTATGGACAGCAATTTTAACACAATATTGCAATACCCTGAAAATGTGATGTTGTTGTACCTAATGGCAATTGCTATGGACAAGCTCTCAGATGCATCAGCGACTTTAAGCAGAATGAGCGTCTCTTTTTTGAAGTAGAGCCAACTAGGGCCAAGAGAATCGACTTAGCCACTTACTCATCGCATTCGCTTGTACGGCCCCTTTTTACTGAGGGGGGGGGACATTCACGCACCTTACTGATAAATACACAGAAGAACAACCATGCCTTAACCGGGACTCAAACCCAGAATGATCATGGGGGAGACTCACTACCCCTATGCCAGGATGCCGGTATCCTGGAAATGTAAAAATATTAAAAGAAATGACGCAAAAGATTTCGAACCTTTTACAGTTGAAGATTTTTTTTAATGTTTTTGGTCGTTGTTTTCTTTGTGCAAAAATTGGGATAGCTAATAAGTATAACAGCCAGTTACAATAACCCATGCTTATACGACTTTGTTCTGAGATAATAGGGTAACTGACTATAATTTATAAAAAAAATATAGCAGACATATAGATCTCCTTTCGGGTTGCAATACTATAGACATATATAACATAGTTTTAAAAAAGATCTATCATAGTATCACCAGTGTGAATCTCCCTTGAGTACTCTGTGCAGACAGCATCAAATTTTTGATGCTATTTATCTAGACTCATGCTTTGCACTGTAAACTGTAAAGCTCAGAAATATTGGAAGGCTAGATATCTAATGTCATCAGAGCCAATCTTCTGGGCATTTGGGATAAATAAACAATATCACCAAGGTCATTTTCAATATTACTGCTAATTTAAGTTACGTCCTTAATTGATATTAAATATTTATATCATCAATTCTTCAAGGGAAAAAACATATATATCATTTATTTCCTAAAAAAATGGATCGAATGACTTACAATTCCGGCATACATTTGCATACATTTTAAATTTCTTTAAAAAATAAAATCTCTTGAGTTCCCATTTAGTTAATTTCAAATTACCCATGATACCAACAAAGCTAATAAGTAACAAATCAACTTGATTTGCCACCGAGTTTCGGCTAAAAATTTGACACAAAAGAAGACAAAAAAAGGCATCCTCTTCCACAACAAATTTCTTTATTCCTTTGATCCAAACGCCACCTTAAGTGCTCACTGCAATTTCCTCGATTAAATTTTTAAACTCTGCTTGAATTTCGATAAGACAATTTTCCTTCTCTTGATAAATTTTTTCCACGTTCCTCGTTTGAACACGTATAAAAGATCCTTCATACGTTCCCTTTCCTTCGGTAAAGGCTTTCCCCTCGGAGAATAGATCCGAGAACGAATCTCTCATCTCCACCGGGAGGTGGAGTAATATGTTTTGCAGACATGGACGCGGAGTTGAATGCATTTTTTACAAACAAAAGGAAAGAAAGAAAACCATATCATTGCGCTTTTTTTTCTTCTCCCACTTTCTTTCTTTTTCCTACCATCGCTTTAATAGTTAACTCGAAAAGTGTAGAGAAAAGGAAAAAGATATTTTTATAAAGAGTGCTGCTACGTAAAGACAGCAGAGTCTTCTGCTAATACAGAAGAGAAATTTACTTTCCAACTCTCAGCGTTTTTTAACGTTAATGCGAGAGAACGTTCCTTAACTATTTGGAAGTTGGCTTTGTTCCGAACTTTTATCAGATTTAGAGGATTTGTAGAGAAATTTTTGAATTCTTCCACAAGAAAGAGAGTTTTTAAAAATGATTATGAATTGGATCAACAATGAATTTTGTTACAGGTAATAAAAAAGTTTAATTTCTTTTATTGCCATTTGTATTTTAGTTTTTTTTATGCATTTAATCTAATTTCCGATTTTAAAGTATTATTCGCTCGTTGAGATTTCGTTGTAAAAATGCTTAGTAAAATAATGAGTTTAATCTCTAAGAAACCCATTTTCTTTGCGATCTAATTAGAAAATGCTTTATATTTTGCAAATGTACTAAGCATTTGATTTAATGTAGTCCCTTATGGGTTTTTTTATTTGTGAATTAAAAATCTTTTCAAAGCTGAATTATAAATTAAAGTATCATAATTATTACTAGTGCCTTGTGAATTAAAATTAAATATTATAGATGTATTTTACGTCTAATTAAATAATGTTTTATGTTTTGTAAATTTTCTAGAAATTTGATCTAATGTATTTTCATATGGTACATCTACAGATTAAAAATCCTTTTATCGCTGAATTATAAATTAAAAGATCGTAGATATTACTAGTGCCTTGCGAATTAAAATGAAATATTATGAATGTATTTATCTTACAATAATTTCATTTATAGTAAAAACATGAAACATTAAAATAAGATCTAATAATTTATAATCATTAGATTTTATATTAGCTTATAACTTCCAAAATATGGAAATTCGGTGAAATAAAACAAATCGATTAAATTAGTAAGCGTTTTACATGTTGCAGATAACGTTTATTTCTAAATTTTTTGGAAACTATCAGACATTTGGATTATAAATTTCCCCATATAATGAAAATGATGTAAAGTGAAATAAAAGTTTGTTATCAAATACAAAAAAATATTATTCAAGTTTGAATTAACTCGTAATTTTACATCCAAACAAAGAACATGAAAATATTTCATTCAATTAAATTTAGGATTACAATACAATGCCGTATTTTGTGCAATGACAACAAAAATTAAAAATTGAATTTTCATTAGAGTATGTTGTCCAAACATTTAGAAACTGGTATCTGAAAATGTTAAAATTGTGCACTTTTCAAATCTAATTCAATTTTATGGACATAGACATAATCTCACTCTTTTCTCCCTCTCACTTGGAAAGATCAAAATGTATAAATTAACTCAGATCTCAGAGGAAAAAGTTTGAATAATTATAGTATTATATATTTACTAGATTTCATGTATGAGAAAGTTAAATAAACAACATTAAACTTACTAGCAGCCTAACATTTTATAGATATTGAGTTGTCTGTGAGATATTGAGTTTAGAGACAGATAAACATAATCTCACTTTTTTCTCCCACTGATTTGGAAAAAATCAAAATGTATAAATTCACTCATATCTCAAAAGAAAAGTTTTGAAAAATTACAGTATTATATATTTACTGAATTTCATGTACGAGAAAGTTAAATAAACAACATTAAACTTAGTAGTAGGCTAACATTTTATAGATATTGAGTTGTCTGTGAGATATTAAGTTTAGAGACAGATAGACATAATCTTACTCTTTTCTCCCACTGATTTGAAAAGATCAAAATGTATAAATTCACTCAGATCTCAAAAGGAAAATTTTTGAATAACCATAGTATTATATATTTACTAGATTTCATGTACGAGAAAGTTAAATAAATAACATTAAACTTACTAGCAGGCTAACATTTTATAGATATTGAGTTGTCCGTGAGATATTGAGTTTAGAGGCAGACAGACATAATCTCACTCTTTTCTCCCACTGACTTGAAAAGATCAAAATTTATAAATTCACCCAGATCTAGGAAGAAAAAATTTTGGAATAAAAAAAATTAAAGGAAAAATTTTGAACAATTAGAGTATTGTGTATTTACTAGATATCATGTACGAGAAATTTAATTAAACAACATTAAACTTATTAGCAGGTTAAGATATTGAGATTAGAGACAGATAGACATAATCCCACTCTTTCCTCCCACTGACTTGAAAATGTCAAAATGTATAAATTCATTCAGATCTCGAAGTAAATTTTTTTTAACAATTACTATATTATCTATTTACTACATTTCATGTACGAGAGAATTAAATAAACAACATTAAACTTACTAGTAGGTTAACTTTTTAAAGATCTTAGCTTCCGATAAACAAACTACTGAAATATAATCATATTCCTATATTTTTTCAGTTGTTTTTCTTCCAGAGTTACTTCTCTTGTTCTTCTCTTCGCTTTCGGTGATCTGCTACCTCATTAGAATACGATCATTCGAAGAATAAAAATCGTTCTTTTATAGAATTTCCTACTAAAACTTTACGCAATTATTCTATTTACAAATATTTCCTCCTCAACGAAACAAATTTTAATCACGTAAACATATCCGAAATCTTAAAAAAAAAAAAGTTTATTCTCGTTAAAAAGAGCTCGCGCGGGAAAGAAAGAGGGTGCACTTTAATAGGCATGGCAAGAGTACACTCTGTTATTTAATACCGAATTTGAAATTAATTTCCTGCCGCGGATAGAAGCTATTATTTCCCCTCTCCCTCCCGAAAATATAATTAACCAAACAAAAATTTTTCTCCCAAGATCTTCTTCTATGATAAACGGTACTCCAATTAAAGTACCTCGTATCCCCTAGTTTTAAAACGTGGTAACAAAACGAACCATCATCCCCTTTCCCACCACCAATCAGCAAGAGCAGGACTTGGGCCATTAAATGGTCTCACGGAAACCATTTTTCTGGAGAAAAACCAACAAATGCTGCGAGCAGTTCGATGTCAAGAAACAAAACTGCATCCATTCCTGGATAGAAAGTATTATTTTACCTCTCCCGTTCCGTTAATTGGCAACAGGGAGAAAACTTCGAATGGGGAAAGGCGGGAAAAAATAATAAAATGGAACGAGGAACGGGAGAGTAAACGGCTGAGACAGTGCAAGACAAGACGAACGAGATGTTTACGTTGGGGCATCGTTCTCCGGCGCGTTCGGGGGCGACGTAACAGGGGGTGGGAAAGGAATAAACCATCGATATTCTGTCCACCCGTGTCGCAGTGTCGTCTATCTCCAGTAGAAAGCCAATCTTACCTCAACTGCTGTAGTCATTATTTGAATGGAATCCTGTATGGGCAGCTTTCCCGCAGAGACCCGAAACGTGGGAGAGGGGTTGAATGATAAAAGACATTGGAGTCCTTCGGTTTTTATCAGAAGAGAGGGAAAATTTACATTAAATGCCATTCCATCTTAAGCTACTTATTTTTTTGTTCAGGAAGCAAAACAGCGCTTTTAATTTCAACAGAGTTTTGACCCATGTTTAATGATCTCCGCTAGCAATTTGCATGGTAATGCGATAAAAATGCAATATTCATGAAGCATATATTTTTAATGCGTTGTGAAGTTGAATTTTGAGAATGTCAACTAAAACATTAATTAACTACATGATATTGTTTGGATATTGCTTGATCTAAATTCTTTAAAATTTTATTAAATATAGATAGAAATGTTATATAATTTTCTAAAATCTTTTGTTAAAAAAAGGATTTTATTTATTAATTTTTCAAATATATTTCCAGTTGCTACTCTGTTTCAACAAAGACAAGTTTGCTACTGCGTTGAAATTAGGGACTAAGAAAGTAAATTAAAAACTCACAACATATAAATAAATTTCAGTAAAATTATTTTTACGACAATTTTTGTTTCCTGTGAATTGAAAATGATTTTTATCGTTAAAAATTAAATCCTTTTAAAGTAACGTAACTGCAATTTACATAACTTGCGAGCACTTTGCGTAACTGAACTTTTTCATATTAAATAGTTCTAAGTGGATCTCTAATTAATAATTTGTATAGACTATTCCATTTACAACTTTTTGTGGGCTTTTTTTAAAAATTTTTAAGTGAATCTTAATGACAAAAAAGACAATTTCTATATTTCTTAAGTTTCCAGTCTAACCATTTTAAATATCTGATATTAATTGCAATTAAATAACCACTCCTAATATAATAATGCTTTTAGGTACTGGTATGTAAATTGGGATGTTTTTACGCACTGACATACTGGTATGCAAATTGGGATGCTTTTACGTACCGACAACTGGTATGTAAATTGGAATGCTTTTACATAATGACATACTGGTATGTAAATTGGGATGCTTTTGCTTGCTGACATACTGGTATGTAAATTGGGAGATATGTTTTAAAGAATTGCTATAAGAAGGAGGACAATGTAAATGGACCGTTAGACAGCATTCCCCCCCTCCCTCCAAAAAAAAAAACCTGAGTTCTAAAAATGTTTACACAATGCAAGTAATAGGAGGAATAAAACATAAAATCTTACGTCATAACGTTTCGAAAACTAACTTTCAATTCTAATAACAATTCTATTAACAAATTAAAATGCCTTAAAACACTAATCGCAACAAATTAATAAATTACTCTGAAATAACGTCATACTTGAAGTTTGTAGTAGAAACCATACCTGGAATATAGGAACACTCCGCTCAAATGATAATATTTTTATTCATGAATGCGTTTAGAATATTTCACACACACGCAGAAACCTTCCTATTTAGTGATTTAAATTCACATTCGCCATTACCGGAGATGTTTAAAATTTATTCATATTTTTAACAGATTGGTTACGTTTTCTAAATCTTACAGGAACTCTGATTTTGCATTTAAATTTATTTCGTATTTTGTGTCTATTTTGTTTATGAATTAAATGCAATCTAAAATGATATTTTGAACTCAAAATCTACAATATTTTAAAAAAAATTCATCAAAAACGGTACGATACAAAAATAAATAAACGTTTAGAAAAGAGAATTGCAGTCTGAAGTTGGTTTGGAACACTAAAAATTTCAGAACAACTGATTCCAATTATTGTAAAGAAAAAAAAATCGAAACAAACAACATTTGCAAGGAATGTTTATTTTAGAAAAGATCATATAAACAAATAAGATAAACACAGATGCGTCCTAAAATTCGTGTGACACCCTTCATGGTTTGCCAAATTTAGCTTAAAGAAAAGACAAAACCATCGTCACAAAACGGTGTAATCCAAACACAAGACGGGAAATCAAACTCCGTACATAACACAGACCAGTATTGTCTACAGAGAACGAAAGCACCTGCTACACAAACTAAAGCAATCTCCATGTGGGGGTTGGGCTGGGGGGTTGATTGGGTCAGATCGAGGATGAAAGATGAAAACAAAACTTTTTCCCACGTCATATTCCCAGAAGAGACGAATGTTTCTGTTTTTTAGGTGATATTTTGGGTATCGTGTTTCTTGTTGGAATTCCCAGAATTTCCGCTAAGCGCCCAGTTAACGCCCCATGTTCAAGAAAAGAATGTATATCTTGATACAGACCACTTGCATTCTAATTCCCTTGGGTTCTGGTTCGATGCTTTCTAGTGTTTACAGTCGGAATTTTGAAGCTGAAGGCGGAACACCCCCATTATTATTTGTTAGTTTTATGTATATGTAACTTGCATTCGTAGAAATTTAAAAGAAGAGTTGTGAAGTAGTGGAATTTATTTGTCGGGATCAATGCATTTGGGTGATAACAAGTTCTTTACCAGTTTACCATGACATGTTCCATGATAAACATTTTGTTCTACATTTGATTTGAAGAATGAATATGAATTTGCGACGGCGTCCCGGCATAGGGGAAGTGCGTATTCCCCGTGATCTGGGCGTCCCAGGGTTCGATCCCTGGTTAGGACCTGGTTGTTCTCCTGTGTTCTATCTGTAAGGTGTATTAATGTACCCCCTTGTAAAAAGGGGCTGTGCAAGCGAATATGATAAGTAAGTAGCAATAGTCGTACTCTCGGCCCTAGTTGGCGCTACTACACAAAAAGAAACGCTAATTAGGCTTAAATCGCTGCCTACCTCAGCGAGCTTGTCCATGGCAAGTGCCATAAGAAGAAACAACCACAAAGCTTTTATAATCGCAAAGTGAAACTGAATGTAAATGATGGAACAAAGATTTCTTTGTAAATTCAAGATTAAATATCCGGTCTCGTATCAAAAGCTGAAATTTCTATCAGATTTCGTTAAAATCCGTTTAAAGCAAGTCTCTCTCTTTATCTCTCTGTTATATCAGTATCATTGTTAATACAATTGTTATGTTCTTAATAAATTTTATATAATCAGCACAACCAGTTTTATTCTTATTCATTATTTATGATTTTCATTGTGCACTAAAGCAATGAAAATCATAAATACATTCTAAAAATTCTTTAAAAATCATTAACCCTTTATCTACTAACGATATTTATAAGTACCATTTAAATCTGGATTGTAGTTTCGTAATATGACTATTTTTGCCGATGGTATTCTAAACAAGTAATATATAAAAAAATAATTTTTTAAAATCAATTACTACTTTGGATAGAAGGAAAAATTTAGGATTTAGGAAAGATTTTATTTCAGTCACTTATTATTAAATAATTACAATTGCTGTTCTCGCGTTCCGCTTTACAACGGAAGGAGAAGTGCAGTAGCTTTTTGAGGGTATGTACCCCTGAGCACCCAAATAATGATCACCTTTGACTCAGTAATCCCAGTGGTATAACTCTCGACATGGAGAACTTTGTGACCAGGTTCGAACTCGGAGCACAATTGATGCGAGTCGAACACCCTATCAACCAGGCTATTCCGACCTAACAATTACAACTACTATAAAGAGCTACTATAAATGCGAGAAAATTAGTTTTTAATTAATTAATAAAAAATTAATGAATTAATATTTGAAAAAGCTGTATTAACATCAAATGTCATCAACTACAAGTTTAAAAAATGTGATTGAATTTGATTAGATGAATAAAAAGTATTTTATTAAAGATTGAAAATTTGAACAAGATGTATATGTATAGAGAGTGTGTGTGTGTGAGCTAATATTAGGAATAGAAAAACATGGATAATGTAACCCAAAAAGCTAGAAGTTAATATAAGCTAAAATTAGGAATGAAAAATATTTAATTAATAATTAAATTAATTAAGATATTTCTATAAATTAAAATTTTTTTTCGGGTTCTCTGGGATTATTCATCAAGGAAACTTCACTACTGGTTCAAAAATGAAGTTGGAATATTGATGGCAACATAATTCAGTAGATAAAGGGTTAAAAATAACTATTGCAATTAAGGAACGGTTGACATACATATTACTATCAAGCAAGACAGTTTATTGCATAGCTATGTCGGTTTTTTGAGCTAAAAATGCTTTAAAACTCCACAAGTTACTCGTTTCCAAATTTTTAATGAATGAGGTTACACTTACTTAACCTTCTTGAGATTCTTACTTGCGGAAATTTCCGTTTTCTACAACCGTTATGTGATAGCATCGGCCATGACTAGTTTGGCATACTTTGTGGCGAGTTTTATCGCCACACGGTTCCTGTAAAAGCACGAATGCCTATTTCGACATAGGAAAATCGCCAGAGATTAAGTTAAAAGTACCAGGTTATCTACTTCCAGGAGACACGAATGCGTGAAAGCGAACTCGGATATAAGTGGGGCGATTTTCTAGATGCGTCTTTGAACTCTATTTTAAATATATGCCCCACCCTATTCTTGCCGTGGAAATAACAATTAATTTAATTAGCATGAGAATATGCATATGCAAAAGCGTATCAAGATTTCATTTGTTTTTTGAAATATATTAAATAAATCTCGGTTTCTTCCGCCTGAGCCTAATAAAGCTCTTGTTAACTTGTTTATATGGTAAATTGGTTGACCGTAAATGCTGTGTAAATTGAAATCGTGACAGTTTAAATCATATTTCAATTCGTTCAAAATGATGCAATAATATTTAATAAATTCATAATAGATGCAGTTTATTTTTTTAATTTAACCAGTGCCAATTTTTGAATTTATTCATACACTTGCTTCAATATGGTACATTTTAGGTTTAGCTACATCGTATAATGTAAATAAGTGCGTATACATTATGAAACAATAGAAAGTAAAAAAGAAAGATTAAAATGAAATCAGCTATGCATATTTCAATGTATCCTGTCAGAACATAAGCACCATGTGCTAGTGCAAGTCAAATTATATTTTTATTCATTTTCATTGTTTCGTCGAATGATTCACTTTGGTATTGCAAACGATAAAAAAAAACACCCTTTGTCTCGCATTTATTACTAAAAAAATATCACATTTCCTATTTATTTCATTTCATGTAATCACGGGCTCAAAATGACATTTTTCTAGGTTTTATTTATTGAAGTCATTAACTTATTGTTTTAAAATCACAGCTTTTTTAAATGTAATGGCAACGCGTTATTAAAAGCTAACTTTTTAAGATGCTGGTGTAGATAATAAAATTTCAATTTTTCGCTTACGGATTTTTGTAAACCTCATGAAAAAAAAAAACATCATGTTCTGACATGATAATAAATTCATAATAGATGCTTTTTTTTACATTTAACAAGTGGCAACATTTTGAATTTATTCATGTATTTGTGTTGATATGATGCATTTTATTTTTAACTTCATCGTATAATGTAAACAACTGTGTATATATTTTGGAACAATAGAAATATAAAAATAGGAACAGAAAATACTTTTTCCAAATTTTAATTTTTTGTTTCCTGAAAACACAATTACCTCTTTCTACTTCATCAGGTGCCATATCAGTATTACCTATTTACTAATTTAAGTTCGTGGAGTTATTAAATTAAATTATTATTTCTAAATGTCAAAAATTAGAGGTCAAAGTCTTTTACATAATTATATATGAAATTGAGCATTCAAAATCAGCTGTTTTCAAATTTTAATAAGTAACGTATCAATCGCTGGTTTTTCAATCATTAGAAAGTATACGTTGTATTAACTTGATGTGCATAACGAAGACAAATTCTATGAACTTGAAAATGATAGTCACAAATTTGTAATTTTAAATACTTTAAAACAACGTAGGATTTAAAATTAACTGCACATTATTAATCATAAATTGAAATGAAATTTACAACTAAAAAAAAGTTCCCTAAGTGATTAAATATGCAAAGATCGACTCAAAAGAATATATTAAGATAAAATGTTAAAACTATTCATTGGGTTGTGTCATTTTCTAGATAACTCAAAGTCATTAATAATAATGTATAAAGTAATAAAAATAAGAATAATGTATATAAATTAAATTCTGTAAAATAGATCTAGATACTGAAATTAATAGAATATATCTATTAGACAATGAATTAATGCACATTACCTGAATAGATAGCAGACAGGAAATGTTATTCAAAACGCGCAATGCAACATGAGAAAATTTAGTCACATGATCCTTTATCGGGTCATGTGATTTATATATGATTATTGCCAAGATGATGTAGTAGATAGGATGAAAGCGACCGAAACAGGATGGCGTGATAGCGTAATCTTACCTTCAACATTAAACAATGGAATGTTGGAAACAGGATTTCATCAAAGATTCTCTGTGTGCGCTGCCGTAGTGAACGTCAGATCCATAGGATTAATCAAGCTCCTGATTAGGTTTGATCGAAAATGGAAGACTCATGTCTCATCCTCATCATCTGACTATAATTCAAACTGAGATCCGTTTCAAAATAACACAAATGTCGCTTTTAAAAGAGAATTTAATACAATTAAGTGAAATAAGCAGAAAATAAAATTAATACCATTAAAGAAACACATTACAGGTGATTTAGATTTATATTTTTAATAATTAACTTATCCAAAACGACGATGCTCAAATTTATATGATTTTAATTTACAAAAGTTAGCGTAAACATAATTTTTTATGCTTTTGACTAGTGTATCATATAAATCTTTAAAAAAAATTCTAATAGAGAATTTTTGCAAGATATCATTTTCGGATTAACAAATATATAATTTTGTGTGAAAAAAAAATCTGAATCCAACAAAAAGTTGCACAATGAATTAAAGAACAATCCATTAAAATTGGCTTATCATTTATTTATTAACTACAGTATTAGACGAGATTCACTTGGAATTTACCATTTTATTTAAAAACAATGACATTTGCGTAAAGAGTAATAAATTTCCGGTCAAAAATATATTTAATATAAGCCAGCTTATTGCTTTATATTTATTATAAATATTAAAACATTCCATTGACGGTACTTTAGCATTCAGCTTAGAAATAGACCCCACGAGACTTTCTTGCGCACCCTCTATTAAAGGTATTACTTTCCCTCCCACCCTAGAAAAGAGGATGAGATGTTTCCGGCTTCGTGGACGGATCTCGCCACCAAGGAGGTTACGCTAATAAGTTGGAGTCAGGCTCCTCCCATCGATGACGGGATGTTCTTCCTACGGGAAGGGCTGTACAGTGACCGGTGATGGTCCTTAGGGCTCAACCACAGTTCAAAGATAGAACACGGAATAACAACCATGCTCGAACCAGGATTTGAACCAGGGACTCCCAAATCACTGGAAAAACTCGCTACCCATATGCCAGGAAGCCGGCGAAATAGATGTAGCATAACAGATTCACATAGATATATAATTTTCATACCAAAATTACATCTAAATTTTATTTGCTTAGTTAATTGAAGTCTATGAGTTATCGTGTTGATATAGACATGTCATATAGACACTTAAATATTTTTGGATAAATCTCACTAAATTTTCTAACAAGACTATTAAAACTATACATACTGAATTTTCTATATGTACCTTGAATGATATTTGTCTATTACCAAATCTATGGTACATAATAGTATATGTTTGAATTATAATGCGTACATACATTGACAGTTTCAATAGAATTTTTTTTTAATCTGAATTCTGGCATGTTTAAAGACCCACTCATCAAAATTTAACTACCGAATATTTTGACGATTATAATAAAACCTCTTCTGCATATTGTACATAAGAATGTAAAAAAATGACAATTTATGGAGCTTTACAAAGTAGCCATGGAAGACTATTATGCATACTACATTTCCTAGATCTACCTTGAATTATAGCAAGTACAATTTCTCTATTACCAAATCCATGGTACGTTATAGCATATCTTTGAATTATAGCGCCAACATGCATTGACAGTTCGAATAGAATCGTTTTTTTACCCTGAATTCAGGCAAATTTAAAGGCACGCTCATCAAAAATTTGCTACCGAATATTTTGACGATTAAAATAAAACCACTTCTGCTTTTCATATATAAGAATGTAAAAAATGACAATTTATGGAGCTTTACAAAGTAGCGATAGAAGACTATTATCTTACAATTTCTCTGTTACCAAATCCATGGTATGTTATAGTATATTTTTGAATTATAGTGTCTACATGCATTGAAAGTTCGAATAGAATCAATTATTTTACCCTGAATTCAGGTTTAAAGGCATAATCATCAAAATTTTGCTACCGAATATTTTGACGATTAAAATAAAACCACTTCTGCTTTTCATATATAAGAATGTAAAAAATGACAATTTATGGAGCTTTACAAAGTAGCGATAGAAGACTATTATCTCATAAAAGTTTAATGAGATAAACTTCGTAATGGAGAATAAGAAAAGTGAGCAAATGGTGTTGCTGGGACTTAGGTACCTTCTGTGTTGGCGATGTTTAGTCTACACCAAGTTATCACGATCCTTTCAAACACTGTCCCATCCATGAATAAACATCAGATGAAGAATTTTCATACCAAAATTAAATCTAAATTTTATTTGCTTATCTGACTGCCGTCAATAAGTTATCTGGTTGATATAGATATTTTATGCAGACACTTAAATATTTTGGGATAAATCTTCCTAAATTTTCAAACAAAACTATTAATACTGGACATACTGTATTTCTTAGATCTACCTGAAATTACAGCAGATAATATTTCTGTATTACGTAATCTATGGTACACAATAGTATATCTTTGAATTATAGTGCATTGACAGTTCCAATAGAATATTTTTTTAAACCTGAATTCTGGCAGGTTTAACGGCACACTCATCAAAATTTTGCTACCGAATATTTTGACGATTAAGATAAAACCTCTTTTGCATATCTAACATAAGAATGTTAAAAAAAGGACAATTTATGGAGCTTTAAAAAGTAGCGATATAAGACTGTTATGCATACTAAATTTCCTAGACCTACCTTGAATTATATCAAATACAATTTCTCTATTACCAAATCCATGGTACGTTATAGTATATCTTTGAATCATTGGGTCTACATGTATTGACAGTTCGAATATAATATTTTTTTAACCCTGAATTCGGGCAGGTTTAAAGGCACGCCCCTCAAAAATTTGCTGCCGAATATTTTGATGATTAAAATAAAACCTCTTCTGCATTTCCTGCATAAAAATATAAAAAATGACAATTTATGGAGATTTACAATCTATAGAAGACTATTATCTCATAAAAGGTTAATGAGATAAACTTCATAATGGAGAATAAGAAAAGTGAGCAAATGGTGTTGCTGGGGCGTAAGTACCTTCTGTGTTGGCGGTGTTTAGTCTACACCAAGTTATCACGATCCTTTCAAACATTGTCCCATACATACATAAGCATCAGATGTAGAATTTTCATACCAAAATTAAATCTAAATTTTATTTTCTTAGCTGATTGCTGTCAATGAGTTATCGTGTTGATATAGACATGTTATGTAGACGCTTAAATATTTCGGGATAAATCTTTCTAAATTTTCAAACAAGACTATTATGACTATACAAACTGAATTTCTTAGATCTACCTTGAATTATTGCAAATACAATTTCTCGATTACCAAATCCATGGTACGTTATAGTGTATCTTTGAATGCACTTACAGTTCGAACATAATCTTTTTTTAACCCTGAATTTAGGCAGGTTTAAAGGCGCACTCATCAAAATTTTGCTACCGAATATTTTGACGATTAAAATAAAACCACTTCTGCTTTTCATACATAAGAATGTAAAAAATGACAATTTATGGAGCTTTACAAAGTAGCCATAGAAGACAATTATCTCATAAAAGGTTCATGAGATAAACTTCATGATGGAGAATAAGAAAAGTGTTGCTGGGTCGTAGGTACCTTCTGTGTTGGCGGTGTTTAGTCTACACCAAGTTATCACGATCCTTTCAAACATTGTCCCATACATACATAAGCATCAGATGTAGAATTTTCATACCAAAATTAAATCTAAATTTTATTTGCTTAGGTGATTACGGTCAATGATTTATAGCGTTGATATAAACATGTTATACAGACGTTTAAATATTTTGGGATAAATCTTACTAAATTTTTAAACAAGACTATTAAGATTATGCGTACTAAATTTCCTAGACCTACCTTGAATTATAGCAAATACAATTTCTCTGTTACCAAATCCATGGTACGTTATAGTATATTTTTGAATTATAGTGTCTACATGCATTGAAAGTTCGAATAGAATCAATTTTTTTACCCTGAATCCTGGCAAGTTTAAAGGTACACTCATCAAAATTTTGCTACCGAATATTTTGACGATTAAAATAAAACCTCTTCTGCATATTGTACATAAGAATATAAAAAAATGACAAAAATAAAAAATGGCTTTACAAAGTAGCGATAGAAGACTATTATCTCATAAAAGGTTAATGAGACAAACTTCATAATGGAGAATAAGAAAAGTGTTGCTGGGGCGTAGGTACCTTCTGTGTGGGCGGTGTTTAGTCTACACCGAGTTATCACGATCCTTTCAAACGTTGCCCCATCCATGCATAAGCATGCCTTTGGAGCCCTTCTGTCTCTCTCAATCAGCTCCCGATGAGAGACAAAGCACTGAGTCAAAGCCCTCCCCAGCGGAAACTCGCCCTAGTGTCCAAAAGTCGTCGTCTAACGCCTTTCATTAAAAAGGAGAAGTAGTATTGCTGGCAAGCTACTGATAATGACAACACCCAAAAAGAACAAGCGGCCCTTTTGTAGCAAACGGCTGTACGACAGAGCGTTATGCGAAACCAGGAGAAAGAATGCGTCCCGATACAACTTTTCATCGACTCGCAGCGTCTCATTTTCGCGATCATCTTCCGTCCAAATTGCGCTGGAAATGTTTCCTTAGGGTTTTGATATTACCCTTTCCTTATCTTTAATATAAGATGCACGCGTTTATTAAGACTTCCCTTGCATCCCTCCCTTAAGCTTCCCCCCACACACACACCTCCTACGCGCTTCGGCGAAGGAGCTATAATGGGAAGAATTCAGAATTAAAACTTTCTTCTCCCTCTCATACCCATAATCATCATCATTTACAGTAAATGCAATTTTCGATCTGCCATTAAAATTTCGCTGCTTATTTCCGAAGGCGTAATCTGGTTTTTCATTGGTTATAACGGCAGATTGCGTTCGGGGGACGAGATGGAAGATATTAAATGATGCGGTTTGCCGATGCCTTCTTTGTCAAAAATTGGGTGCCTTTTCTTTTAATATGCGCATCGAAGGCATCGTAATATTTGGGTAATAGGCCTTTTTTCCCATGTTTCGCTGTGTGTTTTATTAAATAAATAAATGTTAAGGAATTAATTCGGAAGAAGATTTCATTTGCGGTACATCGAATTAAATTTCTTGGAAAATGATCCGATGTGTCTTAATGTTTTAATCAATTGTGGCATTCTCCATTTAATTATTTATATATTTCAATTCCTTTTAATTTAATCTGACTGCTATTACCAAAGTTTCGCTTTATTTATGTATGTGTGTACTTTCCAATATTTCAGACTTATAATTTACAAAAAGCTTATATTTTTAAATAAATATTTCGCATACACTTATCTGAAAAATCAATGGACATTAATTAATTGATAGTAAAAATAAAAATTATAAATTAATTCTCTCGTTTTATCCTTGACGGGTAAATTGGAGTTTAATACTACCTAAAAAATGAAATTGTATTTCATACAAGTTTCTACACTTGTAGTTAAAAATTACTTATCAAATTTTATGTACTTAAGTCATCGTGACTCTAAATGGCTGCGTTTTCATGATTCTAAAATCACAAACAGGCGGCCAATCCTTTGTTGGATTTAACTCAAAATTTGATAGGTGTCTACACTATTTATGTTAATTTTATGAATCGAATTTTGTCTGTCTAACTTTCTTCGTTATTTGGCTATCGTGCCCAAAAATAATAGGAAGCCAGACTGAAGTTTTTCCTTTTAGCATAGTTTGCTCATATTTTGGTAGAAATCTACAAATGTAGTTTCAAGGCCATGTACCAAAATTTATTTGTGTAGATCAAATTGGTTTTGAGCTATATTTGTCACAGATAGACAGATATTTTCCAATTTTTTTTTCAAGTTCATGGTATTCTAAAACTTGAGAGATACGTCAAAATCTCTCAAGAATCTCAAGTTCAAATTTTTTGATAATTACTATATTTTCTCTATAATGCATATATAAAATGAGTAAAAATCTATTTATTCCCTCTTTTATAAAGTATTCATGTACACAGGGAAAAAAACTTGGAGGATTTTTAAAAAATTAGACATCAAAACAAGCAAACACTTTAATGGAATATCTCGTTGTACACGCTGTCTATCCGGTGAACAGTAGAAAAAAATGCATGCTGTGTAAACGCCATAAATTCGTCTTGGAATAAAAAAATTCTTTGCAAATTACACAGGGAGGGAATTTATGAAGACATTTAAGTACCTGCCTTCAAATCGAACATTTAGTGACGTTTTCTGAGCAGAACTAGGAATGATTTCAACGAAACTGTAAATTTTGATTGCACGTCATTCTCATCTCATGCTGTTACTTTTATTCTAATTGTTTGCAAAAGTTGATTTTTTTTTGATTTTCTAAACAGAATATATTGTGTTTTAGAACGCATTGTTGAATGTTCCTATTTTTAATTATTTGTATTTACTGTATACTTGAAAATTTGTATTTATTGTATACGTGAACGTTTGTATTTATTGTACCCTTGAACATTCTCATTTCAATTTTTATTTCCAATGTCCACTAACAGCTCTTCCAGCTTATCGCTAGGTATTTGAATACCTTATACAGAATGACATAACTTTTCTTGAAAACAAAATCCTGCAAAAGTTAAATAAGAATATTTCCTCTATGCATAATGAAAAATCTCAGCCAATTCTATTGAAACCATTCACCCAATACAAACTAACTTTCAAACTTTACACCGCACATGAAAACAAAAGATAATGCAAAATATTACCCATTTATTTCACTTTCTGCTCGGTAATTTTGACTCAATTAACTAAACCTTTTAGACGAACAGAAATTCTTTCAGCACAGCAAAGCGAAAACACTCTACATCTAATTAAGAATTCGAGCTAACGCAAACATCGGAACATCGCTTTGTTCTATCGATTATTTTTAGAATCTTTAAGTGAACTATTCTCGAAGCAGGCATTTAATGGCTTCCATGAGTGAATATCTATTTAATTCCACGTTTACAACTTATAATTAATGTTCTGAAACTTGATTCAATGTTTAGGTTAATCAACTTTGTTTTAAATTATATGTATATAACTATTCTTTATAGGAACGCTATTCTGTTAATATTTAATAACATATTTAACGAACTGCACTTACTTAGTTTATTATTTTTAGGAAATAATTGGGATAGATATGAATTCGATTTAATAATAAGTTTTAAAATTATAGGCATAAAAATTATCTGTCAAACGAAGAAATTCCACATGAATTATCGCACAAATTGTATTTTGTTTGAATTTTGTTCATTCTATTTTTATAAAAGAATTACATCTGAAAATTTTAGAGATTTTAAGGTATCTTTTGGATCAGAAAGACAGTTTTTTGGGTTTCTGTCTACCTGTTCATCAGTGTGTATATGAACAAATGTAGAACGATACATATACTCTCTATATAATGCAACACGAATGAAATTTAGCTCTAAACAAAATTATAAAATCATGTCAATTTTGGAACAATTCCAAAAAGAATATTTTATGGCTGAAAACCTAAAATTTCAGCAAAATAAAAAAAAGGATATATTTTCTTGAAGTTGATGACTTTAAACACACACAAAAAAAGATTAAAATGAAATCTGCTATGCATATTGTAATGCATCATGTCAGAACATCATTTCTTGAACAGCCAAGCACCACGTGCTCGTGCAAGTTAAATTATATTTTTATTCATTTTAATAGTTTCATTGAATGAGTCACTTTAATATCGCAAACGATCCAAAAAAAAATTGGCTCGCATTTATTGTTAAAAAAATATCCCATTTCCTATTTATTTCATTTCTTATAATCACGTGTTCAAAATGGCATTTTTCTAGATTTTATTTGCTGTAGTCATTAGCTTATTTTTTAAAAATCAAAGCTTTTGTAAATGCAATGGCAATGCTTTATTAAAAGCTGATTTTTTGAGATGCTCGTGCAGATAATAAAACCTCTATTTTTTGCCTGCGGATTTTTATTGTTATCATGTTCTGACATTATAATAAATTAGGTGGATTAATTTTGTTATGAAGCCTTGACACCAAAATTATTGATCTTTTGATCAAATCGGTCAGCAGACAATATCGGAAACGGACACTTAATCCTCTAAATACAACCAATAATTAATATAAAAATTGATATAAAGTTAAATATAAGACTTTTAATTTGGCTATAGTATGCTGGAATGTTATGGAAAGAATATTCAAGTTATTTTAGCTGTCGAATATATGTAGAGTATTTATTTATTTATTTAAAAACTTCTAAATAATGTCTCGATTTATTTATTAGAAAATTTATAATTTAAATGAATTCATTAAGCTCATTGGATACATTTTCAGAGAACTTTACATAATCTTTTAGACACTAAAGACTAATTTATAGTAATTTCTAGAAGAAGAACCATTGAATTAAAACGTTTCCACTAATATACAAAAATCACAGGATTAAAAATACCTTTTCTTTTTCTAAAGAAAAACAAACTTGGATTTCTTCGTAGATTCAGTTTTCCAACTAATTCCTTCAAAGATGACTTCGGAAATGTTCGGTCGAAATTAATTTGATATCTTTTGCGCATTCCATTCTTTAAAAAAATATATCAATTTCATAACTAAGTAATGTTTTCAATACTAGTTATTATTTAATGAAATGTACCGATGTCGTAGTTAAGCATCATCTCCGACATCTCCATTCATTTCGAAACGAAATACCTATTCATTTCTTTTAAAGCATGGGAAAATAATTTAAGCTTTTCCTCGTGGTTACCGGCAAATATGTAGATAGACAGAAAACTCTTTCGTTTTTTTTTCTTTTTCGATTTCCTAAGTGAAGAACTCTTCAATTCCATCAGTTATCTTGAGAGCAGCCAATCCGTCTTGCACGCTTTATTTCCAACTCCAATCAATGCACTTTTAACTTTTTCGTCGCGTAGGGCTCTCGAATTCGAAGCCGCAAGTTGAGAAGTGGGGGAGAGACGCAGGGGGGAGGGGCTTGAGTTGAAAATGAAGAAGAGCTGTCTTCGTTTTTCCTTAACAGATAGGAATGCGAAAAGATAAGTTTGCTTATATGCCGGGAAGACCAGATCTGGGAGCGAAGCACTGCCGTATTTCGACCACAACGCTTTATTAAATGCGACATTCCACACATTAAAAAGGGGTGGGGGCACCCCCTCCTTTATTTTTTATATTCATTCATTCACTCTTTTTCCCATTTTTCGGCTCTAACTTATTCATTTCATTTCATTTCCCGGGAAGCGGAAGGAAAGAAAGAGAATACATCTCGTGCTACGATTTTGAAATAGTTGGATCTAAATCATTCAACGTTTGCGAGTCTTGGCCTTCATCTATTTCATCTTTCTCTCCTTTTTTCTTCTTTCTGTCTTTTTATTTATGCTTCACTTTTTTGCTCCTTCTTTTTCAAAGCAGATATGTGTAACAGTGTCTAGCTGCGGCTGAAGGAGAAGGAACTGGCGATGAGACACTTATCTACCGCATTTGGAAAAGCATTATTGAGTCAAACAACTTAGCAAGGGAACTCCATCAACAACTCATCTCCATTCAACATTCGCCGCTCAGGAAACAGTTTTGTTTCTTTTATTTTATTTTTCGCGATTCATTTTCAGCAAGGGAGAGTGAGTTGGGGGAGGGGGGAGGTACCCATCTAAATGGAACGTGGAAGTAGTGCGTCGCGCGGAATTGATTTCAATTTAAGAAATAAGTTCTACGAATTTTCTGACGACAGCTTTGGTTGTGCCGCGAGGTAGTAGTGAAAAATTTATGCGCCTGAAAAAAAATGAAATGTTCGGGGACGTAAATTGAGAGTAATTCGTGATTGTCAGTTGCATTTGGTATCACATTCAGTTATGATCTTACATGTATATATCGTTGGATTGCTATATAATGTATAATATTCAATACGAAATGAAACTGATGAGAAAAGTTTTCCTTTGAATTACATTTATTATTTGTTATTTTTAATCCAAAAACCAGTAATATATATAAAAATATTAAGTCAATTCCTACTAAGCTAAACACGGCAATTTTTTATTTTAGTTACTTTTTATTAAATAATTATGATTGTTGTTCTCACGTTTACCCTTACAATGGACTGGGGGGGAGGGTGCAGTAGCATCTGAGGGTATGGACCTCTGAGCACTTGAAGGCACAGATCTGACTTCTAACTCACACATGTCACAGACTCTTTTTACGGGGTGGACTTCATTCATGCATTTCATTCATTACTCACAACATGGAGGATTTTGTAGATTACGACGTATTTAGCGTTCACCACACATATGCACACACATGCATTCTTCGGCTGGCGGATTCGAACTCACCCTACAAGGGGTACGAATCCAATGCCCTAACAACCAGTCTATCCCGGCCTGATATTTAAATTACTGTAAATAATTGATTAAAAATTTTTACTAGCTTTGAATTTTTAACGTCTATTGAGGCAACGCAAAATACGTGAATTTTCTATACCAGTTGGGGTGACGCAATACAGATGAGAAATTTTCAATTTTCTTTATCCTGATATATTTTAATTCGAAGTACTTCAAAATAACACCGAAAAATCGATTATTGAACAATGTTTAATTTTTAAATGCATCAAACATTAAGAAAATTAACAGAATCGTTTGAAATAATCGACCGAAAAACATGTTAAGCCTAACCTCATTGGCGCGGGGGGAAAACAAACTGAGTTCGTTACTTTTTTGGCTATGAAGATTTTTTGCGAGAAAGTTAGTTTTTAATTAATTAATAAAAAATTAATGAATTCATATTTGAAAACACTGTATTAACATCAAATGTCATCCACAAGAAGTTAAAAAAATTACTTGAATTTAAGGGAATATATATATATATATATATATATATATATATATATATATATATATAAAGGCAGAGTGTGAGCTTATAGTAGGAATTGAAAAAGAAAAGATACAGATCAAGGACATGATGCATGGAAACTATTCAAAAGTCAGTGTTCTTCGAACCTTAAAGAAATTTTTGGTAACGCTTTGCAGATCAGTCGAATTTGCGAATTACCCTTTCTTATTCTTCAAATAATTTGACAAACAATCATGAATTGTTGTTCAAATAATGTCAGGCTGTAATAAATGCAGCATTGTTTGCAAGGTATTATGTCATGGAGTAAACAAAAATGTACGATACTCGTAAAACGTATTAAACATTTTCTTGAATTATCAGTATCATTGCAATTTGGTTTTTATTATAGGACCACGCTCGTAATTAGACGCTGTAGGAATGTATTCGCAAAAGACGTATTGTTCATTTGTAATTATTAGTGAAATTGACATATCCTCAGTTATAAGGACAATAAAAAAAGGCAACTTTTTCGCATTTGTAATGGGGGGGGAGTTTAAAGCCATTTGGAAACTGAAAATGTAAAAATGTCCTAAATTTGAAATTCTATAAGATTTTTGAAGTACATCGCAAGGCTAGGTAGTTAAAATTACGATAATTTGGTTTTGTAAAAAGTGGGGAAAAACCAAAATTCCCCGAAAATCGGAAACAAAAGTGCACTTATGTTTGAATTAAATTTGCGAAAAAAATAATAGTTAAATTTGGAAACTTAATTTATGATCCTTTTAGTAATGTTGGTTGTTGCGATAATTCTTTCACAGTAATTTTGCTTATTTAGTTTCGACGAAATTTCGATTTTTGCATGTGTACTTTTATAGGCACGCAGTAATACGGCAGAATTCTCGGATTAATTACTCATTGTTCATTCAACAAAATTTATAAATTATACAGGAAACTATATTATATGAAATTAATATTACAAAATGCTATTCCACACCAATCTGCAACCGATTGTTTAAGTCACTCTTTTTGAGAACGCCGAAATGTTACGGTATACGAACTGGTGTAATACCGAATGATCGAGTTTACTGTATAAATATAAAATAGTCAGAAATAAAGGATGGTTTTTTCCCAAATAGATATAAACTTCCAAAAATTTGTATTTTTATGGAATATTTATGGATGGATGGAACCTCTTAAAGCTTGTTTATACCAACAATGAATTAAAATGACTTCTTTACTATTACGTTCCACGATAATTTTTCACTTAAAAGCCATCTTATCATCTCTTTGTTCGTGATAAGTAAGTTTCTCTATATTATTTGGAAATTCCTTTATTCAAAACATTAAATATATTTTTTAAGTCTCTATTAAATTTTCTCTTTATTAATGAACAAATAAGTGCATAATTACTTTTATTATAACGAGAATGAATAATAAAAGATGTGAAAGTAATTCTGCCGTAAAAATAATTAGGAAATGTTATGAAACTTTTATTATTAGTTAGAATTCAAACATTAAAAAAGCAAATTCTTTAGAAAATGACTGTTTATATAAGATAGCATTGAGATTTTTTTTCACACAAAAGCGATTAAATTTAGCGTAGAATGTTAATATTCATTTTGCTAGATAAATTTCATCATAAAACTAAAAGAACAAAAATTAATTAGTTAACTTAAAAGATTTTGCGTTGGAGATTTTAAATTTATAAAATACTGCTATCAATAAAATTCATCTTTTGAAATTTAATCTAATCTCATTAATTCGGTGTGCGTAATTCATATTTTCCCAATTAAGAAAAAAGTGCTTTATTTTACAGCTATTAACTAACAGTAACTTAATTACTTTATTAATATAATATTTCAATGCTTCAAAATATTAAAAATGATTAAAATAATTATGTTTTTTAAAAAAGATAAATAATTAATTATTCTTGCAAAAATTGTTTTTTCTTAGATTAGAACTTATTGTTTTAGTACTTTTAAATTCCCTGATATTTGTTGTTGTTTATGTTTTATTATTAAAGATCACTCATTAAATACTTAATGTTTAAAACTTATTTAAGAGCTTATGAATTAAGAGATGCAATATTAAAATTCCTAATTTGAAGTATATTTTGTAGAAGTTTATGAGCAACTATAATCAAGAATTAAATAATATAATATTTTTAAAAAAAAAATTATTTAAAGATTATTGAAATAATTTTGCAAATTTAGAGAGCTGATTGAAACATCTAACTAGGAATTATTTTTACTATAGCATTTGATTATTTTACTTAATTATTTTAAATAATTTTTCTATCCCTCATTTTCTTATTTATTTATTTTGCTTTATTTTTATTTTTAATTGCTTTGTTAAAAATTTAAATTATTTTAAATTTTAATGCTGTTTAAGATTTATACCCGAGTCCGAATATTTCATTTAAAGATGATAAATATTTTATTTAATTCCCATTTCAGATGTAATGAAATGAATTTTAAAACAAGGAATTCATTTAATTTATAAGAATAACTAGCAGGATCCGCACAGCTTTGCCCGTGGGATAGCATCCAAGAAGAAAAATTAGCTATAAATTTGTCTATCCTCCACCCGATATGACATTGGCATGTTAAGCAACATCAAACAAACATGAAAATATGTTGAGATTCGATTTTTTTTGACATACTGAGATTTGAATGACTGTTTAAAATCAGACATAAACAAGGAAATGTATCGCATATGCATACCACAGCTCTTTCTATTTGTACATGTGCAATTTGTGGTTTTCACGCATGCGTGGGTAAATTTAAACCGCAATTATAAAACTCCTCTTTCTATTTTGATGCACAAAAACATTGCCCAATGAATGCTCTACAAAATTGTATAAATATCTCCTATATCCGCTAACTATTTATCAACTATTTATCAATACTAACTATTATACAATACGTTTCGAATCCCATAAGATTCTTCAACTTTTTAGCTTATAAAGTTTTACCGCATCAAATGTAATACCGTTATGCCTTTTTCTGCATTTGAAGCTCAAACAATGACACTGACAAAAATCTTTATTTCCATTTATGTATGTTAAAATTCACAATATCATAAAATCGGTTTGTGAGAAAATCTTAAGTATAAATCTGGAATTAACTAAAAAAAATGAAATCTGCTATGCCTATTTCAATGTATCATCTCAGAACATCATTTCTTGAACGGCCAAGCACCACGTGCTCGTGCGAGTTAAATTATATTTTAATTCATTTTAATGGTTTCATCGAATGAGTCACTTTAATATTGAAAACGATCCAAAAATTTTTGTCTCGCATTCATTGTTTAAAAAATATATCGCTTTTCCTATTTATTGCATTTCATATAATCACGTGCTCAAAATGACATTTTTCTAGGTTTTATTTTCTGTAGTAATTAACTTATTTTTTAAAAAAAATCAAAGCTTTTGTTAATGTGATGGCAATCCATTATTATAAATGGATTTTTTTTCGAAGTTCGTGCAGATAATAAAGTTTCAATTTTCCTACGGATTTTTGATGAAACCAAAAATCTCATTCCAAAAACAACATCATGTTCTGACATGATATTAACACAAACATAAGCAACGTTTTTTTTCTCCATTTAATTAAATGGACAACATCAAAAATAAAAGTGCGAGAGAAACAAAAATGACAATTAACTGGACAATTAAATTGACATGACAATTAAAATGACGCCCGAATAAGAGCCTAATTCCATTTTAATAGATAGTCTACCTTTTGAAACGGAATAATGACAAGAATTCCGAAAAAATTTGTTTAGAACTGCACCAATCATGGGCTCCAGAAACTAAAACTCTTTTTCATTCAAAAGTTTATTTATATGCGTATAATACTTTGCCTATATTATCTTGTGAATAGGAGAAAAAGAGTAACTTTATTTGGATTTCAACTAATTTGGAAAATGTTGTTAGAAATGTAAAAATCTCGGGCGAGTTCGTGAATGGTCCATCTAACTCAAAAGAGATGGAAAAAGTGGGGGGGGGAGGCGGAGAAAGATGAAATTTTCATTTCGGCCTAACTTTCTTAATATTTAAAATAAAATAATAAATCTAATCAGCAAAATTAGAGCTAATCAAAACGAACAATGAGTGTATTTAAAATTTTTCGTTAACCGCAATATCTTAGAAGGTAGGAGACAAAAATGAGTTTTCAACCCTTAAATTTTACTGTTTCTAACATTAACAATTTTACCTGCCAGATAGTAACTTCGGTATAAAGGAAGTGCAATTGCCTTCAATCTTGCCGAGAGGAATCCCCTCCTTTTATTACACTTCTCCTTTTCTGGGTTTCTTCTACTGAATGTCTAATTTGAGTCCTCTTTCTTGATTTTCATTTTTTTCCTACAGTTAAGGTAGAATCACTAATCAAAATTTGCTAAACTTTCCCATTATATTTCTTAAAAATATGATGATACGAATGAAATATTTTTTCTTCAATATCTTTGTGCGAATGAATATAGGTAGTAATTACGTTTCCCTCTTTCCTCATCCCAATTACTTTCATTGGTTCAGCATTGCCACATATGGCTCTTGCACCGATAAACCACTTTTACCACCAATTACTTGCATTCTCTTCTTCCTTACGAGCCCTTGGCGATATAGTTGTGTACTAATATAAGTGAAAATACCAAGAGATCTTCTTTAATTCCTCTTCCCTATATAGATAGGTGTTTGTGCGAGTATTATAAGCATACTGACCGAAAGAACCCTGACTAGATCTTATTGAAAAATAACAACAAAAAATCATCATTCTCACTAAGGTCCATCTAATCTCTAAAGGAAAACGGCAGCATCTATATTTATCAAAAAATATTTTGACAAATAGTCATATCCGATAACATAATATTCAATCCGATAACAGTCATATCCTTATAATATTTGTTTACTGACAGCATATTTTAATTGTTTTTTCATTGTGACAAAACAGTTAAACAGTTTGAGGCCGGGACAACCTTGGTAGTAGGGCATTGAATTCGCTTCCCTTGGACTGTGAGTTCTAACCTCCCACCCGAAGACTCTCCGTGTGTATGTGGTGGCTGGCGAACGTTAAATCCGTCGTGATCCTAAAGTCTTCCATGACGAGAGTAATACGACTAGGGGTATTTGGTCAGAGGTCATCGTTCCCTGTTTCAGATCTAAATTACGATTTGGGATGAATGAATGAAATGCATGAATGAAGGTTGCCCCGTAAAAAGGGTTGTGCCGTGTGTTTAGCAGCGTACTCCCGGCCCTAGTTGGCGCTACTGGGAAAAAAGAGACGCTCAATCGGTTTAAATCGCTGACAGACCTGTCAGCTGGCTTGAGAAGTGCCACAAGTAACAACAACATTATGACAATCACTGACAGCAATAAGAATTACAGACATCAAAAGATCAGTTGGAGATCTGATGTCCAAGATGCAAAAAGTGTGCAGAATTTTAGTATAAATCATAGTATTGATAGTTAGTATAGATGAGGCTTTAATCTGTTGCTCTCCTTTTTCTATCTTGCAATTAAGTATGCTGTTGTTACTTTAGGCACTTGCCAGTTGACAAGCCTCCCGCTGATACATCAGTAGATTTAAGCCGAAAGGAGCGTCTCTTATTTTTGAAGTAGGGTCAACTAGGTCCAAGAATACGACTTAGCTACACACTCGCCACATTCGCCTGCACAGCTCTTTTTTACAGGGGGGTGGGCACATTCACACATCTCACAGATAGCACACATATAAACAACCCTGCCCAAACCGGGACTTGAACCCGGGACTCCTAGAACGTGAGGAAGATGCACTACCTCTGTGCCAGAAAGCCGGCTCAATGAAGTATTCTTAAAAATACCGACTTTCTGACGTAATTATGTTGGATTAACGGAGTTCTATGGCAGCCAACGAATATACCAATATAAATGCAAATTAGTGTAATGGCATATTACTTTGTCGCTTGTGTATACATCTATTAACAAATTGCACGAATAAAACATGTAGTGGATATAAATAACAAGCATTCGATACGCTTATGTAGATAGTTTTAACTGACACTATTGCACTATGATTATTTTCTTAGTAATTTCCGAAATTCTCCGATTGGGCCCCATGGCAGACCATAAGTAGTCTCGCTATGAATAATCAAATGGTAATCGATTTTCAGCGCCAAAATGTCCACATTTCATTTAATTTGGCGTTCACTTCTTTGCACGTGAAACAAAAGTAAAGAAACAAACTTTTTCATGCATGTCAAATGCTGAATGAAGGCGAGTTGTTCATGAAATTGCCTTGCTAAGTTGTTTGACTCAGTAATGTTTTTTGAATGTGACGATGATGCGCCTCATCATCAGTTCCTTCCTGTTAGTTACGCATTACCATCCTGAAAGCTATTTTTCGGCACAGTAAAAGGAAAAAATTGAAATGGATGATGTAAGTGAAACTATTTGTGATTGCGCAATTCCAACGTTTCGAAGCAAGATGGTAAATACTTAGAAATTTCAATTTAATGAATAAACAGGTATTATAAAAAAATTAAGTCAATTAACACTTAGGTCAACAAAGAAAAAAATATTTCAGTTACTTTTTATTAAATAATTACAAAAATGGATCAAAAATTATATCTGGACAAAACAAAATCAATTTAGCATCCTTTGAAAATAAATCAGAACAGACTCTAATTGGAGTTGAATTTTCAGTGCCAATTGAGGCAACATAAAAGAGTGAATTTTTCACACCAGTTGGGGTAACGCAATACTGATTAGAAATGGGTAATTTTCTTTTTATTCTGTATTATTTTAATTCGAAAGTACTTCAAAATGAATCCGAAAAATCGATTAATTAACAATGTTTGATTTTAAATGCATCAAACATTAAGAAAATAAACAGAATCAATTAAAATAATCGGATGAAAACATGTTAAGCCTAACATCATTATCGTAAGAGGAATAAACTGAATTCGCTGCATATTTGACGGTGGAGAAATGAAATTTTTGGCGAGAAAGTTAGTTTTTAGATAATTAATAATAAAAAATTAATTAATAAATATTTGATAAAAAAACATGTATTAACATCACATGTCATCCACTGCTAGTTTAAAAAAATTACTTGAACTTGAGAGGATGAATATTATATTAATTAATTTAAGTCATTAACCAATTTAAACCGGTTTGAAACAATCACAAGACTTCTCTATCGGTCTTTTCAATTTTTCTAGCTGGCAAACAAAGTTTTGGAGCTCGACCGATTTGGAGATAAAATAACAGCTATGATGTCATAGTTCTTCGTAAGTCTTTTAAAAATGTATCTTCTGTCATACAAGAATACGTAATAACAAAGCAATACTGGGAAAAGCAGATCAACCTTTTACAAACGCATTCGCTTTCAAAGAAGCATACATAATAATAGTGCAATACTGGTAAAAGCAAGTAAAAATATTTTTTGCTGGTAAATTTTGGCGCCATCAACATCACGTTCTCGCATGATAAAAAACTACAACTCTGCGTTACTTTTTAGAAACATTTGAGCTCTCGACTTGATAAAAGAACAGTAAAAGCATAGATTTAGAATTGGTGATCTACGACTATGATTCGATCAGAATCCACTTTGTCATGCCTTAAATCACCAAACCAATGATTCGTTATTTCTGAAAGTTGAATTCAAAGACTTAAATTTTTTTCTAAAGAGAAGCGAAAGAATAAACAAAACATTTCCAAATCCGTGAGCTTTACATTACTTTTTATCGAAAACATAATCTTTGACTGGGAAAAATAAAAACGGATAAATGGGTTAGAAACATGGCAATATTATTTCTTTCACTCCGTGTAACATATCGATTGGTTCGAATGGCGTGATTTATTGCGTTCCTCCACCCTCCCACGGTCTTCTTTTTTGAACGGTTCGCAAATGCGAATCTTAATCGATTCGAACAAACATTCAATTTCCTCTTTTTCTCGTAATGTTCCTGATAATCAGGATGGACATTAAGAACTACTCAGCCCTGAATGCATATCTTAAGCAGTCGACCGTAACAATTATAAATTCGAATATCAAGGGCCCGGAGCCGGTAATGCCGAATGACTGAAATCGAACGCGAATGGGCGTGAGAAAAACATTTTCGGAAATGAAGGGAAACAAAATGGTGAGTGAAAAAAAGAAGAACAAAAAGAAAATCTCGCCATTTAGCGGAAACTTCGGGAAAGAATCGAGTGGAGGCATCAGCAGCAGCAACATAAAAAATCATCAGTAGCTTCATTCTGAATTTATTCGGTTTTGTCGACGGCGCCAATTCGGCTAAGTGTTTATTTCGTTCACACGCGCTGGGTGCATTCTAGTATTTCTTTTCTTTTTCACCCCCACCCCCTTCCCTTGTTCCTCTTCCATTCTTCTCTTTTTCATTTTCTCACTTTTGTTTCAGTTATGGGGACGAAGAAGCCTAAAGTTGGATACTTTCTCTGGCGGCCCATTCTTTTTTGCCCTCGTAACTCTCGCTGCACCCCATTTTTTACATTTTTTTGCTTTAGGTCCAGTCCTGGACTCGTGCCGTCTGCCTTTCGGCCATTTTGGAACACGACTAGACGATTTCCTTCAGATGTAGTAACCAAAGCTGGTGATTAAATGAGAAACGCTTGCTTTTACATTGTTGCCACCAACTGATGAAACGTCCCAGTATTATTTTCATGTTAAATTAAATATTTTAAATTACATAACTAAAATGACCTGAAGATCTGATTCTGATTTAGCCTATATAGAATTCCGATTTCATATTTATTTTTGATTGAAAAACAGTCCTTGATTTATTTCGAATTTAAATTGTGCATTTTTTTTGTTAAAATTAAATAAGTAGTAACCAAAGCTGGTGATTAAAAGAGAAACGCTTCCTATTTCATTGTTGCCACCAACTGACGAAACGTCCTAGTATTTTTTTCATGGTGAATTATATATTTCAAATTGTATACCTAAAATGACCTGAAGATCTGGTTAAGCCGAAATAAAATTCTGAATTTATATTTATTTTTGATTGAAAAACAGTCCTTAGTTTATTTCGACTTTAAACAATTATTCTAAATTGTGCCTTTTTTGTTAAAATTAAATAAGTAGTAACCAAAGCTGATGTTTAAAGCAGAAATACTTGCTTTCACATTGTTGTCTCGAACTAATGAAACATCCTAGTTCTATTTTCATGTTCAATTAAATATTTCAAATTGTATAACTAAAATTACCTGAAAGTCTGGCTAAGCCGAAATAGAATTCCAATTACATATTTATTTTTGATTGAAAAACAGTCCTTGATTTATTTCGACCGTAAACAATAATCCTAAATTTTAACTTTTTGGTTAAAATTAAATAAGTAGTAACCAAAGCTGATGTTTAAAAGATAAACGCTTGCTTTTTCATTGTTTCATTGTTGCCAAACGCTTGCTTTTCATATGGCATTAAATATTTCAAATTGTATAACTAAAATGACCTGAAGGTTTGGTTCAGCCGAAATAGAATTCCGATTTTATATTTATTTTTGATTAATAGACAATCCTTGATTTAAATCGACTTTAAATTGAGTCTTTTTTGTTAAAATTAAATAAGTAGTAACCAAAGCTGATGATTAAAAGAGAAACGCTTCCTTTTACATTGTTGCCACCAACTGATGAAATGTCCTAGTATTTTTTTCATGGTGAATTATATATTTCAAATTGTATACCTAAAATGACCTGAAAATCTGGTTTAGCCGAAATAAAATTTCGATTTTATATTTAATTTTGATTGAAAAACAGTCCTTGGTTTATTTCGACTTTAAACAATAATTCTAAATTGTTCCTTTTTTGTTAGAATTAAATAAGTAGTACCAAAGCTGGTGATTAAAACAGAAGTACTTGCTTTCATATTGTTGCTTCGAAATGATGAAAACATCCGAGTACTATTTTCATGATGAATTAAATATTTCAAATTATATAACTAAAATTACCTGAAAGTCTGGCTAAGCCGAAATAGAGTTCCAATTACATATTTATTTTTGAATGAAAAACAGTCTTTGTTTTATTTCGACCGTAAACAATAATCCTAAATTTTAACTTTTTGGTTAAAATTAAATAAGTAGTAACCAAAGCTGATGATTAAAAGATAAACGCTTGCTTTTTCATTGTTGCCACCAACTGATGAAACGTCCTAGTATTATTTTCATATGGAATTATATATTTTAAATTGTATAACTAAAATGACCTGTAGATCTGATTCTGATTTAGCCGGAATAGAATTCCGATTTCATATTTATGTTTGATAGAAAAACAGTCCTTGGTTTATTATCATGCGACAACATGATGTTATTTTGGGTATGGAGTTTTGTGCTGTATCCCAAAAATCTTAAGCAAAAAAAAAAAAAAAAAAGTAGGTAGCAAGTCACCTGACCAATGACATTGAGGTTTGTTTTGCCAGTATTGTTTGAAATATTTCATCAATGTTACTATCAATTGCTTTTTTTTTGTCGTTTCTATGAAATAACGTCATCATCCAGGTTGTTAACGATTTCTTGCTTTTAAATAATTAATCTCGAGCTCAAAAGGTTATCGTTCAAAGGTTTTTTAAAATTTTTCTTTCAGTTTTAACTATCACAATTTTGTAAAACGAGGCTTATATTCATTCTTTAGTGATATTATAAGCTCATCCTTACTGATTGTATTTCTCAAAATACTGTAAATATTAGAATATAATTTTAATCAATTTTCATTACGTTCATTGGATTTTACCATATATACAGTAGATTTCAGTAATAGTGAAATTTTCATTGAAATTGCTGGGGTTTTTTTAATCATAAAATCGATCGAGCTCCAAAATTTTGTTTGCCAGCTAGAAAAATTGAAAATTGAAGTTCAAAAAAATTATAATTAAAGAGAAAGAGAGAGAAGTCTCGTAATTTTTTCAAATCAGTTTAATCTGGTTACTGACTTAAATTATTTAAGATAAATAATAACTTAAAAATAATTATGTTCTCACATGATAACTTGAAATTTGCAACCGCATATTTCATTCATTTTTTTTTTCATTTTGAATAATGGTCCCAAATTGCGCTTTTTAGCTATTATTAAATTATTTAAATCAAGAAAATACAGCAAAGATTTGATAACTGGAATTTTTAACGTCCTGACGGAAATTTTGGAATTTTTAACTTCCTAACTAGAATTTTTAACGTCCATTAACGTCCTGTTTTAAAACAATACTGGGACTATTTTGGAACTTATCAATTTTGAACTGAGGTCAGATGGTGAGAACGACAACTGAGCTGGCAAACCCTCTCCGAACTTCCACTACATACCAGTGGGGGGGGGGGCATTTGGCCCAGACGATTTTAGTGTAACACCAGCCCCGCTTACACGAAGGTTGCCGGACCTTACCACCGGGCTACCGAGGTCAGATAACTGGCGATAAATAATCCGTAATTCTCTTTTAATCGACATTGATGTCAAACTAAATAATAACAAAAAATGAGAATGAAGATTCATTGCATATTTCGACTTGCAGTTTCTTAAAGCAACAGCCTTAGACGGAGCCTGACGAAGTGATTATACAATTAGAGCTAGCGAAGACTCGATCCGATTAGATTCGAAATGGTTGGTAATGAATAATGTTTTTTGTACACGTTTTGTCGTTTTAATCAATCATACTTTAATCGATAATTTTCTGTTCGATAGTTTTCTTTTGGGGACTAAAAAGAAGAAAATACTGGAATTTCAATCAATGACCTTGAAGTACAGCCAAGTGAGATTAGTGATGACAAATTTTTCAAATTGTTTCAAAACAGACTGCTTCAATATCAGAGCTAACTCCTACCAAAGCAGCCTTCAAATACGTTTAATAATAAGTAGAATGAGTAACATTTTCATGTTAAGTAAGGAATAAAATTTTATTCATTAAATTTACCGTCAGATGAAAATTTCTGAAATTTTCTATGACTAAAAGATATATTCCGCTTAACCCATTATTCATGAAATATTGAAACAACTGACTCTTTTCTAGCAAATTTCCGATTAGACTATTGTATGGGCTTCAAAGCAAGGGGAGGCTAGCAAGTTGATTAATTATTGAGACTTTATTTTCCTGTTTACCAAATAAATAATTTTGTAAAATATGTAGTTTTTGAATTATAAAATATTATGATAGTATTAAATAGATTAAAATGGAATCTGCTATGCATATTTCAATGTATCATGTCAGAACCTCATTTCTTGAACGGCCAAGCACAACGTGCTCGTGCGAGTTAAATTATATTTTTACTCATTTTAATCGCTTCATTGAATGAGTCACTTTAGTATTGCAAACGATCAAAAAAAAAAAAAACTTTGTCTCGCATTTATTGTTTAAAAAAATATCACATTCCCTATTTATTTCATCTCATATAATCACGTGCTGAAAATGACATTTTTCTACGTTTTATTTGCTGTAGTCATTAACTTATTTTTTTTTTAAATCAGAGCTTTTTTAAGGTAATGGCAACGCGTTAATAAAAGCTGATTTTTTGAGATGCTCGTGCAGATAATAACATTTTTATTTTTCGCCTATGGATATTTGTTGACACCAAAACCCTCATCCCCAAAATAATATAATGTTCTGATATGATACTTTATCGAGTTTGGGTGATCAGGCTCATATACATTCTATACCGTCTTTTTAATTATAAGAATTTTAAAACACATCGAGTCTCTATTTTATAAATGTCAGACATTCAGGAACAGATAAATAATATAATAACAATAAATAAAAGCTAATTCATATTCATAAGTTAACAAAATAAGAATCATTAATCTAAAATAAATCATTAACAAGTTAAGAATGAGTAATTAAATTTACTAATTTATTAAAAAAGGGACTTTATAATAGTAGTTATTTTTTTATGATTTTATTTAAATTGTTTTTAAAGCCTTCATAAAAGCATTAAAAAGAATGTTATCGAAATTTTATTTGTTAAAAGACTCAATGTTTACGAAATGAAGAACGACGAAATTTATAACGACGTTTAAGAAGTTCATTCACATATATCATGTTTACTAAATGTAAATAAAAAGCTATTGTTTGTTTCACCATTTTATCACCCAAATCATTTTTCTCAGCATAACACTAATCAAATTAATTTAATACTAAGTATTTAATTGCGAAGCAAGGAAATATATGAATATTAATTTGGTTTTAGATAATAATAAATGCATTATTTCTTTTTGAAAGAGTTACAAATCAAAAGGGAATTCTAAGAAATTTTCATAATTGTATTTTCAAGTTCTTAATTGTTAACATAAATTACTTCATTTATGAATGTTTTTAGGGCCCCATTTCAATAAATTAATCATAATTACCTAAAAAGGGCAAATTATTCTCCGAAGTATTAGCAAATGGAAATTCATTTTTTAAAATTTTTTTTAGATAATTGTTAGAACCTAAAAATTGACGAAACAATAACTATGTAGTCAAGGAAATACTTAGAGAAAAAGTTGCATATAGAACATGAATTATGAGCTATTAAGCTTAATATTCCAATAACTTTATTTTTTTACATACTCTAATGAAAAACCAGTGAAGAATTTGGAAGATTGTACTTTTAAGTTTGGTCACTTTTTCTAACTATAACTTTTCTAAAAGAAATAAATAAAGATTAAAATGAAATCTACTTTACATATTTCAATGTATCATTTCAGAACATCATTTCTTGAACGGCCAAGCACCACGTGCTCGTGCAAGTTAAATTATGTTTGTATTCATTTTAATTGTTTCATCAAATGAGTCACTTTAGTATTACAGACGATCAAAAAATCTTTGTCTCGCATTTATTGTTTAAAAAAACATTACATTTCCTGTTTACTTCATTTCATATAATCACGTGCTCAAAATGACATTTTTCTAGGTTTTATTGGCTGTAGTCATTAACTTTTTTAAAAATCAGAGCTTTCGTAAATGCAATGGCAACGCGTAATTAAAAGCTGATTTTTTGATATGATCTTGCAGATAATAAAATTTCAAGTTTTCGCCTACAGATTTTTGTTGACGCCAAAAACCAAATCCCAAAAACAACATCATGTTCTGACATGATAATAGGTAAGAGAAAATGCAGTGCTGAGTTAGTTCATTATTTCATGTAAAGATTTAAAATAACTTTAAACTAAGAACATCTGACTGTCGCGTACAGTGATGAGTTTATCTATTATACCTGGGATTAAATATATTATGTCATTCATCAGCTCTACCATTCAGAGAATTGTAGGATATTTAAATAATAATATTATATAGGAAAATAAATCGTATTTCTTTGACACTAAATCGAATTGCCTGCATGATAAATGAGGTGTTCATTCATATAAACGGGAAGTAGTGAATAAATTATGTGTATCGTCACGCACATTATAAAAGCGCCATGAATAAAATGCAAATGTATATTAAACAGAAGCAAATTATGTGCACTGAAGGCCGAGAAAATGAGCATGATATTCTACTTACACCCGATAAACACTTACCTTATTAAATCGTACATTTTGAGTAAGTTATTAATAATTTATACGAGACTTAATAAAAATGTTTGAAATTGATAGATGAAAAAAGGTTTGCTCTCGAATAAAATAGTTTAATCTTTAAAAATAGTGATATATCTTCAAGATATCAGAAAGGAAATGTGGCCTTCCTTTTAAGGGTTTTAAAGAAATGTACTTTTAAATATTAATATACAAAAGAAATATACTTTTTTTACTGTACAAACGATTTAAATTATATGTTTGGAAAAATAAAAATAGAACGAAAATAATGAAGCTGTTCGTTTGGAAGTTAATAAAAAAATTAACAGAATTTATAGCA
>JAOUZG010038069.1:5446987-5523593 GCA_026289955.1 Argiope argentata | reverse complement strand
CACACACACACACACACACACACACACACACACACACACACACACACACTTAGTGTCGTTCTTCTAGTGTTAATTCTTCATTAATGCTTAACAAAAATATTACAGCTCTACATAGTATTTAAATGAAAGTAAGTACGTCTATCAACCTTTATACATATAGATTTATACAAATTACATTCTCACGGTAACTAGAAGTATGCACACAAGTATATCAAAGAAATAGACTCGATATGACTTACACATACTTCTCTCAAAAAAGCATCAAACCTCAATAATTTCTGGTGAGTCCAGCTCGTCATTGTCAGTTTGTTCAGAAAAGTTAATGAGGAGCTGGACTCGTCATTTCCGTTCAAGGGGTTAATCTAAACAATATTTGGTTTTAATCTGAGTAAGGTTGATTGCCCTGAACTTTATATTATCATAAATGTTTAAAAATGCTGAGAAAAAAATCTCTAGATTCAGGATTTCATAAAGTTATTAAATTCTTAGACAGTCGATACTTTAAAATTCATCTGAAACCATTTAACAACTCCGGGTTATTAAACTAATTAACCTGCTCATTAATTCTGACATCAAAGCAGTAGTAGCTCTTTTATTCTTTAGGGGCAGTTGCAGAGATGCAGCAGCCCTTAAACTCATTTTTAAAGGTTATATTTTCTTATTTTTTCATTGATTTTTCTTACTTTTCTAACTTTATACTTCTATTATCTTTGCTTACTTTGTTATTCTGATGATTAAAAAAACGACAAAAAGAATAAAAATAAGATTGGTGTTGAACCAACAGGTAAGAGAAAAGCTGGACGGATGGATTCTCTGAACAACCCATGAAACCCGACTATTTGCTCGCATAACAAATCGGTTGATTTGAAGAAGAAAGCAATACATTTCTACTTGTGAACTTAGGGCGCTGGAACTGCAATCAGACTAGACGTGGTTTGGAGCTTTGATAATTTTTTCTACTCTCTTCTAACGCTCGCCTTCTTCTTTTCAATTTATTCTTCCCCCCTTAATGAATGCACTGAAGTTTTGGCTTCAATTCTTTTTGCCTTCACAGAAATACTTATACTTTTTTTTAATAAACTCGTCTTCATTTGAGATTATTCTTCGAATGGTAAAAGTACCTTTAAAGTAGTATTTGGTAGTAGGTTTGGAGGTAAAAGTAGTATTTGTGAAAACTGATGAAAGCTGTAGGTCATATATTCAGGTCCCATCTTGTTTAATATTTGTTTTTGACAAAAGTTATCTAGTTGGAAAAAGATAATTTTCTGTATTTTTATCTTTTGAGTTATTGTTTCATTTGTCAGGAATTCATATTCTTTATCTACATATCTATTGGCTGAACTTGTATTATATATTTGTTATTTAATAAGTCTGAAATGCAATTAATTTCATATGTGTAGCTGAAACCAAATTTTTTGGACTCTTATAGATAAGATATTTTTTAGCCCCTTAACCGGTTTATTTTCCTTACTATCTAATAAGATGACACCTTCTATTTTGGGAACATTTTCTTATTTTGATTCAAATGGGAATCCATGGAATACTTGGCTTATCTACGTATTCGAAGTCATTTTACTATTGAATTGTAATTGTTATGGGTGATTTATTTTTCATTTACAACTATTAAAATTCGATAAATCGATGCACGTACAGCGTACGGGCAAACCGATTAAGGGGTTAATTGAATCTTTTAATTGAAAATACTTTTAAGCAACTAGTGATTTCTAAGATAAGAAACCAACAATGCATCAAATGTCAAAAAATTCTCTTGTTGATATGGTATGAACGTTTCAAAAGGTGAAATGTCAGTATAATATTATAAAATTACAGAAATCTTCCTTTCTTTCAACAGAAAAACAACAACAATCGATATTTGTTTTAAAAAAACTCTTACGTTTCTCCAAAATATAATATTATAAAATTAAATTTACAAGCACTCTAGATTATTTTAACCAAAACACAGAAAGAAAGCAGACATCACTTGTAACAAAGCAGATTGTGTTTGTTTTTCATCAAACTGAAAACAAATGCAATAAACTTTCATGCAATTTGAACGATAGTTGCAGAAATGTATTTATGTGATGGGCATAAATGGCGGAGACGTTACTCGATCTTAAATCTAGAGCATCCTGCTTATTCTTCATATTTCTGATGTCAGCCAAGCAAGAAAAATATCAAAGATCCACTTCCAATCTTTAACTACTTTTGTTGTTCTGCTTTTGCACTTTGGTTAAAAGCACAGATGGCTTCCTTTTGGAGGGGCTATTTTTTTTCCCACCTCCTTTGGACTACGTGCCCAAAATTTGTTCCTTTTTCGGGAGAAAAGGAGAAAACAGTGATGGCAACGAAAATGGAAAAGACATTAAAAAAAATATGATATAGAATGGAATCCCCGGAAAGCAAGATAACAGCTTTACTGCCCATCAAATAACGATTTTGATTTCGAATATTGATTCGACTTGATTATGTGAAGTATGGTTTGCTACATGTTAGAACTAGAGAAATCACCAGTCCGATGAACTGTTTGTCATTCTTTTATTATTTCGAAAATGGTTTAAAGCATCGAAGAAGAAACGTGTTTTCATGTATTTTGTTTTTCCAGAAAGAAAAATGGCTGCTGGAATAAAGAATAGAACGATAACGGTTTGATTTTAAGGAAATATGGCGGCAAAAAGGGTTATTTATTTCAAACGTTTTCGTGATCTTAAGAAATATCAAAAGCGTTTAAGGAATTGTGCTTTATTTTTCATCGATGTAACGGCGCTTAAACTATTAATGTCATCTTTTCGCAAACCATTAACCAAGTTTCAATGATTGATTCTGTTGGGAGTTAGATATTAGCTGATACGTTATCTTATCGACTGTCTAGCGTTTATTTTAGAAAACAAGTAGATAGCCGAAAATTCTTATCTAATTTCCTGTCATCTCATTTATCATTTTATACTTATCTCATAGATATGAATTATAATTATGTGATGAGAGTAATATTATCCATAAAGCAGCATCAAAAATTGGTATAATTTAATATGTTATTTATTGATATATTAATATGTTAAGACTCAGTTTAGAGGATAGAAAGGGTAGTTGAGTTCATCTGCCAATTTTGAATCACTTTTAGATAAGGGAAATGCTACTCATAATAGCGCATCAGTGATTGACACGATTTTAAATCTGATATCAACTGGTATTGTGATAATTTAAGTTCCCGTTTAGAGGACAAGAGTTGTTAGAAACGTAGGGAAATTGAGCTCATCTTCTAATTTTGAATCACGGTTTGATGAAGAAAATACTTTACCGTTTAATATATGGTATCGACTAGTATGTTGATATGTTCCGGTTCCATTTAGAGGGCAGAAATGGTAGTTGGAAACGTACACAATTTGAATCACAGTTAGATGGGGGAAATACCATACTCATAATCATGTATCAATTAATGGCACGATTTAAAATCTGATATCGACAGTTATGTTGATCTTTTAAGGTTCCGTTTAGAGGATAGAAAGAGTAGTTGGAAACATAGGGAGTTGCGCTTATCTATCAATTTTGAATCACAGCTAGATGTGGGAAATACCATACTCATAATCATGTATCAATGATTGGCGCGATTTAAAATATATTGACTGTTATGTAGATATGTTATGGTCCCTTTTAGAGTACAGAAAGCGTAGTTGGAAACGTAAGGTAGTTGAGCTTATCTGCTTATTTTGAATCAAAATTAGATGAGGGAAATACTACTCATAATAGCGCATCAGTGATTGACACGATTTAAAATCTGATATCGACTGGTATGGTGAAATGTTAAGGTACCGTTTTGAGGATAGAAAGAGTAGTTGGAAACATAGGGTAGTTGAGCTCATCTGCCAATTTTGAATCATAGTTAGATGAGGGAAATTCTTTACAATTTAATATATGGCATCGACTGGTATGTTGATATGTTATGGTTCCGTTAGAGGACAGAAAGGGTAGGAGGAAATGTAGAATAGTTGAGCTCATCTGCCAGCTTTGAAACAGTTAGATAAGGGAAATACTGGTCACAACAGTGCATCAGTGATTGGCCTCATTTATGGTATCAACTAATATGTTGATATGTTAAGATTCCTATTAGAGAACAGAAAGGGTAGTTGAGCTCATCTGTCTATTTTGAATCACAGTTAGATGGTGAAAATATTTTACCATTTAATATATGGCATCTATTGATATGTTTATATCTTATGATTCCCTTTAGAGGACAGAAAGGGTAGTTGAGCTCATCAGCCAATTTCGAATCACAGTTAGTTGAGAAAAATAGTACTCATAATAGTTCATCAATGATTGACACGATTTAAAATCTAATATCGACTGGTATGGTGATATGTTAAGGTCCCGTTTAGAGGGCAGAAAGTGTTGTTGGAAAAGTAGGCTAGTTCAACTCTTCTACAATTTTGAATCACAGTTTGATGAGGGAAATAGTACTCATAATAGTAAATCAATGATTGATTCTATTTGATGTAGGTTATGATTTGATATGTAAACTGATTGGTTTGTTCAAGATATTTTTATTTTATGTGTCGGCTGATTGATTTGTCAGTTTAAAGACATGCTTTGAAGGTATCATTGTTTGTAGGGAAATGGATCTCATAGCATAATTCTAAACCAAGTTAAATGATATGAACAATGCTTATACTTTTATGCCTAACCAATAATGATTCGGACAACTGTCGTGTACCAGATTCATATATATTAAAATTTCTATGAAAGTGGATATTTGACCAGAACTTTTTCGAATCGAATATTGTGTCATAAGATCACAATAACTTGACTTTTCACATTGAATATAACGTGTTCATTTTCCTCAGAAATATTGTGTACATTTTTCAGGCATGAAAAGCAATTTCTTTTATTGTGATAACTAAAACAATGTGAATAGCAGATCTTTTTATTTATAAATTTTTAGTTAGCCAAAACAGTTATTAGTAAACACACTTTGTAAATCTGAATACAAATACAGTTCTTGTCTGGGAATATGACTTTTATAATAATGATACATAAACTTTCTCTGTCGGTGTCCTGGCACAGAGGTATGGCGTCTTCCACGTGATCTGGGCGTCCCGGGTTCGACTCCCAGACAGGGCATGGTTGTACTTCTGTGTTCTATCTGTGAGGTGAGGGAATGTTCCCTCTGTACAAAGTAGTGTGCATGCGAAGGTGGCAAGTGTGTGTCATCTTTATATGAGCTAGAAAACAGATTTATGCCCTCGGGTGCTCAGGGATCCCTACCCTCAGAAGCTACTGCACTCCTCCTTCCGTTGTAAAGCGGACACGTCAGGATCTGCATCATAAACTTTCTCCAAAAATATTAAATTCGAAAAAAAAATTGAATTGAATCCTAATTTTAACAAACATTTCTAAATTTAACCACTTAACTTTTTTTCTCGTATCCTGTACGTGCATAGATTTATCGAATTTTGAAAGTTGTAAACAAAAAATAAACCCTTCATAACAATTATAATTCAACAGTAAAATGACTTCGAATACGTAGATAAGCCAAGTATTCCATGGATTTCTATTTGAATCAAAACAAGAAAATACTCCCAAAATAGAAGGCGTCATCTTATTAGACAGTAAAGAAAAACCTATTAAGTGGTTAGTGCTGAAACTGTTTTTTTAACCTGTTATTGCCAATCGCTAAAAGATAGGAATTTTTCTCGTTAATTTTGTATGTCTAAATAGCCATTCAAAGTTCTAATTTTATGCTTTCCAAATGCTACTTCCTCCATTTTTCATATCATATTTAATGCTGACTTAAATCAATGTACAAATTTTTATTAATATTAAAAAACTTAGTTCCTAGCTTGGTATAGACATTCTATTAACGTTTTAAACTGTCTAAAGTTCGGAAAATATAGATGATTGTTGTATATCGTTTGATGATAACATCAGAATGTATAACATAAAATACAGCAAAGTAATATATCATCAAATCCTTTTTCTGCTTAAATAATCCTTTCTCGATATTCATTCAATGATTTAACACCGTTTCAAAGGAAATACTATTCAATTGTTTATTTTAACAAGCGTTATTCGTTCATCAAATTAATATGCTCGTCGGTCACCAACAAACGTAACCTTCAACTGAACCTAAACAGTGAGGAAGAATGGTTCGCATATAGATGTTTAATTCACAATGACTTCGATGAAATATGAGGCAGCCATCTTGGACAATAACTGTTCCTCTCATGCGCGTGGGCCATGCCAATTTAAAAGTACTTATGTTAGAATGAGCAGTAATATGCATTGTTTCAGCATTTACAATCGCATAACTCAAAATAACCGTTCGGAACATAACAATATTTTCTAATCGAGGCAGATTATCAAGTCAGAAATGTACGGCGGGAAATGTGACTTAAATTTAAATTACAGCCTTCCCGGAATGATAAAATTTGCTCTGTTTGAGAAATCGATTAGAATGATTTACGGCGACGAGGAATTTCGCTTTGATTGAAGTGGTACTAAGCACTACAGGAGGATGGATGTACGCTAAGTGGTGACAATTTACAAAATACCTTTCTCTTTCGGACTCGGAGAGATAATGGTTTGTTTAAAATGGAAGACCACATACAGTTGAAAACGGATGGCTGTTTATTTAAAATGTATGATTGAAATTGCATCGATCAATGGATATGAGTTTCTATGAAAGATCTTTCAATGTCAGACTGAGACTGAAACTATTAGTCTTGTTCCATGAAGACAGGACTTACAGAGCTTCTTTCGATTGTAATTCCATTTTTATGAGAAAATTATTTTATTGGACGGAGTATATGTATATATGCGTGTAGTAATATATAACCGTTAAAATATTAAGTAGAGATTACATTTGAAAATGGGAAAATACATTTTTATTGCCGAAATTACAATTTATTACAGAAATGAACAATTTATTCACTCTTTAAATTTCCTTTAAAAAAGTAATATAAAACAATTTTTTAAATCGATTCCTACTTAGTAAATAAGAAAATTAAAAATTCTATTTTAGCTACTTTTTATTAAATAATTATAATTGTTGTTCTCGTGTTCCGCTTTACAACGGAAGTAGGGGTGCAGTAGTGTCAAAGGGTATAACCCCTGAGCATGAATTTTAAGTCTGACTTCTAGCTGACATACGTCACAAATCCTTTTTACGGGGCGGACTTAATTCATGCATTTCATTCGTTCATCCAAAGATCGTAAATTAGATATGAATTTTAAATGCCTCAAACATTATGAAAATAAACCGAATCGTTTGAAATAATCGGCCGAAAACATGTTAAGTCTAACCTTATTAGAGTGGGAGGGGGGAAACGAATTCGTTACTTATTTTGCGGCGGGAAAATGAAGAATTTTAGTTAGAAAGTTAGTTTTAAATAATTAAAAAAATGAAATAATATTTGAAAAAAAAGCAGTATTAACATCAAATGTCATAGACTGCAAGTTTAAAACAATTTACTAGAACTTCTTAATATGAATAAAAAGTATTTTATTAACGATTGGAAATGTGAAGATTATATATAGAGGACGTATTGTGATTGCAAAAACATTCGAACTCAGGATTTTAGTGAAATGTTACAATTCAAACCTTCCTTCAGATATAAAAACACATTTTTGGAATTATATCTATCTTCCTCACCATCCATCTGTGGAAAAGAAAACTCAAAAACGATTTGAGATAAAATAAAATTTGTCTTACGATATCTACATCAAATTTGAAGATTTATCCCTAATTTTGAACAAAATACATTGTTAAAATTTGCACAGGGTCTTTACATGAAATTTGAAGATTTGTGTCGAATTTTGAACATATTGGGTTGTTCGAAAAGTCATTTCGTTTTTTTGGTGAAAATGAAAGACGATCCTCGTATAATGAATAATTATTTTATTAAATTATATATCGCCCATTCTGATCCAAAACCTTTTGCCATCTTTCTGGTAGAGGCATGATTCCACGCTCATAAAATTTTTGGTATTTGCTGGCAAAAAACTAATCCAAGGTGATTTTTGACGTCTTCATTTGAGACTAAGGTTTTACCGTCCAAAAAATTTTGCATTGACCGGAACAAATAATAATCTGAAGGAACCAGATCTGGATAATATGGTGGAGTGGATCATTTTTGTGACATTTGAGGAGCGAATCACAGACTTCAATGCGACAACACAAATTTCTCTCCGTGAGGACATGGAGAACTCAAATATCGAGCTTCGAGGTTAAACCCAGGCCTTTCAGGTGGTCATAAACAGTTGAATTCAATAAATTTAAACTCTCACCGATCTCACGTGTTGTTGTTCGCCGGTTTGCATCAACTATTACCTTTATCGTGTCTTTATCAGCTTCAACCGGCCATCCGGAACGTGGTGCATCTTCGACATCAAAATTGCCGGATCGAAATTTTGTAAACCAGTTCTGACACTGTCGTATTGTCAACGCATCTTCTCCATACACATCGGTTAATTTCTTTCTGGCTTGAACAGCATTTTTACCTTTCCTACAGGAAAAAAGTGAAATATGACGAAATTGCTGCTTATTGCTTTCCCTATTTAAAAGGGCATCTACCAAAAACTACTGCGCAAAATCAATTGAACGTTTTCACAAACAAGTATTGCTATATCACCTCTCAAAAAATACAATGATTATACGTCTTAAGTGTGAAGTTGGAATAAAAAAATACAATTAAATCTTTTGTCGAGAAAAAACGAAATTACTTTTCGAACGACCCAATAAAAAATTCGGTAAAAATCTCTGTGCAACTGAACGAATGTAATTCATCACGATAATTATAACGCAAAGAGAACTAGATGTACAAAATTTTAAATACAGGTTTAACATCAAATGTGTAGATTTATATCAAAATTGGAAATAAATTATCTAGAGCGTTGTCCATCTTCCCGTCTGTACTTTCATTACGTGTAATCACAATAATTCAAAGAAGCCCTGGTTAAAACAAATGGCATTTGAATGGGATTTTACGAGTTTTTAGTAAATTAATTTGGTTCATAATTAAGCGTATGGTAGCCTTTTAGTAGACTTTTTGAAAGTCCTGAAGCACAGAGTCCAACTTAGCCTAATTGGGACCCAGGAAAGCATCTTCTTTGGAATCTTTTTTGTCTTTGAAAAGCAATGTTAAAAATACTTCCGTAAAGAAAGAAACGTAAAATAAATTTTCTATTCCATTTTGGGGACCGCCTTCAATGTGTAGAACCGGGAAACTGTTCTGTATGCCTCTGCCTTAGTCAGACTGGGCTTAATCTTAGCAGCTGTGTATATCTATCACCTAATCTGCCTGATCGTAATATATTATTGATTTCAGCATTACTTTCTGAGCTGTAGAGCTTCGAGTTTAGAGGCTTAAAACAACTATTTCAGAGTAACAATGAAAAATTTACATAAGCAAAAATAAAACTATCATCCGTGATTTCCTTGTTCTCTCCAAATTGCGAAGAAGAAAAATGGACTCTGAGATATTGAAATATCTCCAAGCTTTATGGAAAACGGAATCGGTTACAAATAAGCAAATTGCCGAAGTATATTTACTGATCTTCTATTTGCTTTAACTTTTAAAGGGAATAAAAAGTGTTGCGCATTGATATATTTCTCCCGAAATTCAATTCAGCTGACATTCTTTCCTCTAAAGCGCAGGCAAGCCAAGTGATGTCTTATCGAACTCACCGAGACCTAATGCTGAACTTGATTCACATGATTTCCTCAATCAATTCGCTAAACTAGATAAAGGTTGATGCTGCCTTGATGTGCGTTATTTCGGAACGCACTTCTCCTGCTTCCACTTTTATTTTGCTGTCACAGGCAATTCTGATAGGGAAGCAGTCCTGGGTCTTCCTTATATCTGCTCCTTTTGCTTCAGCTCTCCCGGGAGAGGCGGAGTTATCTTTTCGGGACTTCTTTCAAATATAAAAAAAAATCGGGATAGTTCCTTTATTTTTCGCTTTTTCCTTATCCCATCGTCATTCGATCGTGAAAAATATAAAGTCAAAAAGATGTACGAGCACAAAAAAAAGGGATATTGAATCAGGACGGGGGTAACTGGGTGAGGTTTAAAAGGATAGAGGAGGTTCGCGGAGTCGCATCAATGATCTTTGCTGTCGCGGAGGTGTCGATCTGAAAGTGAATTGTGTCGGACGCGTATCACGGATCTTTTCATGCTTTGTGTGACACGACTTGCTTGGCCTAGCTTGCCATCGGACATTTTAGGCCACCCAGGTTTTTCAGTTACGCTTGAAACAAAAGACTTTCCAGAGTGATTTTGATCTAAACTTTAAGTAATTAATTATGGCACAAGGTGGATCCTTATGGTTATTATGCGACATACTTCACGACAGAAACCAATTTTTTTAAAGAGACGTCGGTGCAAGTTTTTGGACTTTTTACTTTGTATAATATAGATGGACAAACCTTATCCAACCATCTGCAAGTTAGCCAAACACTATCCTTCCACTACAACCAGGCCCATCTTTTTATGTGCGTTTTTATATCTCTTAAATATAATAAAGTGCCACTGCCGAATAACAGGGCTTTGATGTATATATACCCTCCCCTCAAAATGTGGTTTGAGACCACGTGAACTTAATATGTAGTAAATATATGTAATTAATACTGCCTTATTTTGGGGAAATCTATAACATTTTGAATTTAAACAATAAATCTATGTTGACAAGTGCGACGATTCAAGAATATTTGCATACTGAAATGAAATTCCCCATCCCGTGCCCCCTATCATAAGTTTTATCCCCAATTTGGGTAAACTTGGGAGTGGAGACTACACGGATATTAAATTCTCAAATACTAATTATAGACATAGATACTTTGCACATTCACTACGGACACAAAAGTATCGCTTTTCTAAACATTTTGTCAACACAAATAATACATCAAATCACTAATAGTTTTTTTTTCTTTTTTTTTTGCTTAAAAAACTAAAACTTAGAAAGATTAAAATGAAATCTGCCATGCATATTTCAATGTATCATGTCAGAAAATCATTTCTCGAACGCCCAAGCACCACGTGCTCGTGCGAGTTAAATTATATTTTTATTCTTTTTAATTGTTTCATTGAATGTGTCACTTTAGTATTGCTAGCGATCCAATAAACTTTGACTCGCATTTATTGTTTAAAAAATATCTCATGTCCTATTTATTTAATTACGCATGTCCTAGTTTTAAAAAATATCTCATGTCCTCATATCCTATTTCGCATTTATTGTATATTTATATCCCATATCCTCATTTCATATAATCACTTGCTCAAAATGACATCTTATTACTTGCTGTAGAAATTAACTTATTTTTTAAAATTAGAGCTTTTTTAAATGCGAATGCAACACGTTATTAGAAGCTGATTCTTTTATATGATCATGCAGATGATAAAATTTCGGTTTTTTTGCCTGTGGATCTTTGTTGACGCCACAAACCTCATTCCCAAAACGAATATCATGTTTTGACATGATAATAATGATGTAGACAGGCATAATCATTTGATAATACTATTCTTTTAAAGGCGTTATATATTATCATTTTAAAAATCTTCATAAAAAGGAAATATTATTGTTCACCCACAAAATGATAAAAGTTGTTGATGTAAGATTAATTTTGTTTATTAAGTTTTCATTTTAATTAACAGCAAACATTTGCTTGCGACGTAAATAAAATGCTAACATTTAATTAGAAATCTACAATTCAAATGACACCTATTATTTTCCTACATAAATGTAAAGGTTTTTGTCATTTTACTAACATACAGTCGCTTTTTCGTATCGATTCATGATTCAAAACACACACCCCCCCCCCACACACACACACACAAATCTCTTGCCAATATTTTTACAGCAACAGGAAATCTTCCGTTTTATTTTACCAGAACGATCTATTCTCATGTTTTCGCAGTTTACCGAGATTTTGCATTCTCCGGAAAGCGCGTTGTTCGGACCCAAATCCCACAGAAACGCCATCATTTAATTTAATGTAAAGATCCAGCCTCTGAATTCATGGCAATGCTACAATTTACCTGAATGTGTTAGTTGTACATTTCTGAATTACACTAGATATTTATACACAAGCAACCATTTCTGCAAATGCCTTGGCACAATCAGAGGGAGGAGGCAAGGTCATCACTGCTTTCTACTCTCCAAGTCTTCATCATCATTAAAGATATACCTCCCTTTCATCCTTTTCCCAATGATGTTATCACTAATTTAAAGCTCTGCGTCTCTTTTCTGCAAGGATAGTGCCTTCTAACGATGCTCTGTGGACTTATCTGCAGTGCCTCGCGTTATTATTACTATTCACCATCTAATCTGCTCAACATGCCTGCTGGAATAATTTCTGTTGAGCATCCGCAGAAAGGTAAAAGGCTTGGCGCCCAAATATATTTAATCTCAATGAGACAGGATATACTTTACTCGATGACTTTCCTCGAAATAAATTTCTATTGAAAATGTTCAAAAGTTAATACGCGTCTGAGGTTAACGTATTGCAAGCCCTTTGTTGATAACACGCTGTTGGTCGGGCGAGGGAATTTAACTCGCATTCAGGGTGGTAGATAAAAGATTCAAAAACCTTTACAGGTTTCCCTCTGCCATGGATTTGATCGTAAACAGTTGCAGGAAAGAGAATAGGGGGGTCTAATAAGATGTGTGGAAAGGTTCGCCATTCATCGGTGCCTATCTGTATTCGATTGTATGCCTAATTTCGTTTAAATTCGAAATTAATAGATGGATATTTCGGATTTCTAATAAATTAGAGCCTGGAGACCAATCCATCTATGTATAATGGATATTTCTTGCATGAATTTAAAGGGGCTTAATATGGAGGGACGATTTTTAAGTGGAGAGATGGGTGCTTTAAGCAGTAAATTAAACAAATTATATACCCATAATAAATAAATAGGCTAATAATAATTAAGATTTTTAAAATATTCACTCTTTGTCATGCTTTGTCAAAACATACTTTCAAAATTATGGAAAGATTTCTATGAAATTAAAAAAAATCATTTTTATTTACTTGCAAACGTAGTATAGAGAAAGTATGGTAATCATCAAAAAATTCGAACACGAGATTTTAATTAATCTCAACGTTTTAAAACTCACTGAGTTAGAAAAACACATTTTTAGAAAATGTCTGTCTGTTTGCCAGTCGGTCTTTGATCAAAATGATTGAAAAACATTTTGAGCTAAGCGATTAAAATTCGATATACGGTCTTTGTGTCAAATTTGAAAATTTCTGTCAAATTTTGAATGAAATCTGATCTGAGGAAATTTCTAAAATATTTATAAAGCAATTTACTATCACGCTTAAATAAATGGAAGAATATTAGTTAAAACAATAATTATAAAATGATTAAATCTAGATAAATAAAATTCGGTACATAGATTTAATATCTGTTTTGTAGATATCTGTTAATTTTTTTAGCGAAATTCAACAAGGTGTTGACTGTCTATGTGTTTTTATATTCAGAAAATGTAAACATGATGATTAAAAAACACAATAACTTAAAAAGATTAAAATGAAATCTGCTGTGCATATTTCAATGTAATTGATTGTAAATTGATATCTAAAATATTTATAAAGCTATTTTCAATCACGTTTAAATAAGTAGAAGAATAAAAAAACCCTTTGGAACATGATTGCTAAAACTTAATACATAAAACTAACTATAAGACTTTCGGTGGTTATTTTCAGAGTGGTTAAAATATGTTTTTCCAACCTGATTAAAAAAATCCCAGTTAAAAAAACTATCTTATTAATCCATTTTTAATTGAAAATTTATTTTCACAACAGATTTTGATATTTTCTTAGTCCATAAAAGCTGTACTTAAATCATCAAAATAATTATTACACCAAACCAGAATTTTTGGATATCAGCTGAATGTCTTATATAAACCACCAGTGATGAAATAGCAAAACTCATCTTAACCCTTTATCTACTGCTTATGTTGACATCAATTTCCCAACCTCATTTTCGTAAAAGTAGTTGAGAATAATCCCAGAGAACCCAAGAGAAAAATTTTAGTTAATAGAAATATCTTAATTAATTTAATTATTAATTAAATATTTTTCACTCCTACTTTTAGCTTATATTAACTTCTTGCTATTTGAAGAATTTTTGATATCAGCTGAATGTCTTATATAAACCACCAGTGATTAAATAGCAAAACTCATCTTAACCCTTAATCTACTGCATTATGTTGATATCAATTTCCCAACCTCATTTTTGCACCAGTAGTTGAGAATAATCCCAGAGAACCCAAGAGAAAAATTTTAGTTAATAGAAATATCTTAATTAATTTAATCATCAATTACACACTTTTCATTCCTACTTTTAGCTTATAATAACTTCTTGCGATTTGGGTTACATTCTCCGTGGTTTTTAGAATACCATCGGCAAAAATACTCACATTACGAAATTATAATCCATATTTTAAATGGTACTTATAAGTACCACCAGTAGATAAAGGGTTAAAACAAAAGCCTACCATCAGTGAATTATCTCTGTCTATAAATCTTTATAAAACGATTTTTCCAGATAAGAAACCCTCTATATATTCCTGCGAGTATATTTTCTGACAGACGTTTTTCATGGCCCATATTTGTCAAATTCAGCTATTCAAAACTGTTCTCTGAAAAAGAGAGAGAGAAAAAATATATATACACGTTCCAGAAGCTTAGAAATACTTTGGCGATAACGACTGCTTCTAAGCGACAATACCAACGTCCCGAAACTCACACACTGTGGCATTGGTAGATAAATATATATATGTTTCCATATATTTATATGAATGAACGACGTAAGTTACGACTGCGAGGAATAGGAAAAGGGAGCGAAAGAGTAAACGGGACAAAAAAGTTAACCGTCGAAAGAAACGAACGAAAGCACTGCTTTCTCCTCGAGGTTTCCCCCCGTTTCGTATGGATAAGGAAAAAAATAAATAAATAAAATAAAATAAATAAAGCAAGCCGAAAAGCGGATCATTTATTATGTGAACCGTCGAATGACAAAACGGGTCGCTCACAAACACGAGAAAATGACTTCGAAGATGCTCGTTTTTTACCCCTTCTAATGTCTGGGCGGCCCCCAAGACTCGACTGCTATAGCTATAGGCAGCAGCACTCCAGATGAAAAAAAAATCAGTTATTTTTTTTTCTTCTTAATGTTGCCAGTAGTTTTTTTTTTCTTGTTAACTCTAAAGTCATTTTTATACGTATGCGGTCGTGAAAAAATAATTTATTTATTCCAGTCGATGATTTCCGATTTGAGATGGTGACAGAAACGACTCGATGGGAGGATGGAGGGGAAAAAATGGTACAAAATACAAGACGACTGGCGGTTGTGGAGTTGTCAGCGGCATATAAGGATGCTTCTCATTTTATTTTACTTACATTTTACTTTCTTATTTATTTTCAAAGAGCGTTATCAACATCTGAGCAGAATGGGATTCAAAGTGCTCCTCAGAGGGCACAGAGAGGTTTATTGCATAAGGAACCCCACGCGGAACATTCGACAGCTATTTGTATAACACTTTATTTTTATTTAGATTTTATTTACTCACGTATTTTTTACCATTTAGAATGTACCAGAGCCATTACGACCAGAGTGTTTATGACTCGTTTCGGTTGGTTAGCTGGTTGATTTATTCAGGGGAAAAAAAGGTGGCTCAGAAGTCAAGGATGAGTACCATCCAAGTTCCCAGCCGAAGATTTAAAAACACACACATAATTTTTTTGTTTATTTGCTCACCATAAACCACGGGCCATTTAGAAAATTATCATTAGATGACATTACATGGGCGATTTCCTTGCATTCATTCAATTCTTTGAAGATTTTGAGTTTAAAATCTAGTCAACCCTTTAACGTCAGGTGTGCCGAATTCGGAACATACCTCCAGAATCCTTTTGCCTCAGTAGCTAAGTGAGTTATTCCGCAATAGCCCATTGTGACGTTTTCGGTACATTCGTATCTGCCGAGTACCAGTAAGTGTTACCACCAAGCGGGAAAGGTAGAACTCCGACGTCGATCGGAATAACTACCACGTGGAAGATAGTCTACTTGCTGTGTTTTTCTTTCAGTTTTTGGCTTTCATAGGTAAGTTTATGTGTTTCTAAAATTTATTTTGTATTCTTTATGGTTTTTCTTAATGTAATATGTAATCGTGACATTATTTGAAATTGAAGGAAGAATAAGTGTGTGACGAATTCGTCCCTCTGGGCTGTTACAGCAACGTTAGTCAATAAATTGTCTCTGAAACCTGATCTCTAATATTTTATAAATATACTTCGTGATGTTGTCGTATTTATATAATTGAGAGTAAAGAGTAGTTAAATGGCTAGTTATAAATTTATACTTGGCATTGTTAGATATAGTATTTGTACTCTATTGGCATTTCAGAAAATGAATCCTGTTAATTTTTATGGAGAAAGGAGGAGGGATGTTGTGCAAAATGTAATTGTACCACCGGAGGATAGTGATGATCCTTATGCTGGTGAAAGCTCGAGCGATGAAGATATGGAATCTGAGTGACCTGATGACTCCGAAAGTGCGTCAAATAGTTTTTCTGAAAATGAAACAACGCCAGAACTTCACCCTGTCGAGTCTGTGGGCAGACTGTGTTTACTTTTTGGAAAAATATCTGTTTTCCCCCTTGCGTATTACTTTTTATGCTGCCAGCTGATATTTGATTGTAATAAAGTTATTGAGGATTTACACATTGTGCATTGAAGTAAATTATGAAAGGTAAAACTTGACCAAGAATATTCCCATGTTTTGTTAGTAAGACTAACTATTGTAAAGAGGCAGTTAATACGGAATTATTTCTTTTTAATCTAAAAATTGTGTGACGGGTTGACAACTTCTGGAGAAGCCTACCTGTTACGGAAATGCCCAAAGTACCGAATTCGGCACATATCATAATTTTTATCAATTTTGACAAAAAAGTTTAAAAAATGTGTGGGTGTGCTTCCTATGACCTCCCTTGTTTCAGATTTGGAAGGAAATTTTTTTTCTCCTTAAATAAAAAAAAATGTTGACCATAAAGGGTTAAAGCAAAAACAGAATAATTTTGGACTGACACAGAAAATTCTGTTTAGAAGAAAGAGATGCACGTTTAAAGCTGCGCAGGTGGTTATTAGGCTGAGTTGCTCTTTCAGTCAGATAAATTTAGATTTACGAGGCCATTTATCTTGGATCGTAAGAAGCGATGATGAAACAAAGGAGGAATTCAACACGTGGATCTTGATGATTTCCCCCTCTCTTCTCATTACGCTTTGTATCAGATAATGAAATATTTTCGTAACTGGCAATTATCTAAGCGATTATAATAATTACTTTGTTAAAAATGCTCTGAAGATTGCCACGAATTAATACGCGTTGAATCTTCTGTCATTCGTGATAATTATTTTGTTACTTCGACCCTGGAACGTATCAGATATTTTTAATTCAAGCTTGTATTTATTGTTGTTTCCATCGCGAAAAGTTGTATTTATTGAAAGTTGAATTTAAACTATGCCATTTGTTTGCAAAGTCTGCATCTTTATATTTAAGGCTACGATGATCAGATGCCAACGGATTTATTATCGTTTCCATCTCGAAAAGTTGTATTTAAAGCTATGCCATTTGTTTGCAAAGTTCTGCATCTTTATATTTAAGGCTACTATTATGACTAGGTGCCAATGGATTTATTATTGTTTCCATCTCGAAAAGTTGCATTTATTGAAATTTGTATTTAATGTCATGCAATGTGTTTGCAAAGTCTGCATTTTTATATTTAAGGCTACGATGACTAGGTGCCATTGGATTTATTATCGTTTCCATCTCGAAAAGTTGTATTTATTGAAAGTTGTATTTAAAGCTACGACATTTGTTTTCAAAGTTCGCATCTTTATCTTTAAGGCTACGATGATCAGATGCCAATGGATTTACTATTGTTGCAATCTCGAAAAGTTGTATTTATTGAAAGTTGTATTTAATATCATGCAATGTGTTTGCAAAGTCTGCATATTTATATTGAAGGCTACGATGACCAGATGCCAATGGATTTAGTATTGTTTCCATCTCGAAAAGTTGTATTTAAAGCTATGCCATTCGTTTGCAAAGTCTGCATCTTAATATTTAAGACTACAATGATCAAGTACCAATGGATTTATTACTGTTTCCATCTCAAAAAGTTGTATTTAATGTCATGATTGTGTTTGCAAAGTCTGCGTCTTTATACGTAAGGTTACGATGACAAGGTTCAACATCTCCGAATAAATAACAGGTAAATTAGTCTGGTTCGAATTAAATCAATTGGACATGATCACTTATGCTACTGTGAAAGAATGACAGAGAAGGGTGCTAAAGAATGGAGACAAGGTGCGAGCTATAAAATCATACGTGCCATTAGGTTATGGCTCAACATTATGAAAGCAATCCTAAAGTAACCCTTGTGTTGTTATAAAAACGGAATATAATTACAAATAAACTTAATCACAATTAAATATAGAGTGCATGTGTAGAATCCATGAACTTGTTTTAGATTTTGTATTATCTAAAAATAGGAAAAGCAAAAAAATTCATTTCTTTTAGGTTTACTGCTGCTAGTCCTTCTGTTAAACATGAAATTTTATAAGAATAATTATATCTTTCGTGCATTCAATATAAATTTTAATATATAAATATAAATTTTACTAATCAATCCGATAAGTAATTTACGAATATCAATTTAAAAAAAATCAATTTTGTATTTCTAAAGTCCTATAGCTTTTGTAACTCAACATATTTTATTAAATTAGTGGAAAATTAGCAAAATATATTATAGAAGGATAAATACTGTATTTTTGTCTTCACAGTTTAGAGGATCAAATTTTTCCCGCCAATGTAGTGTAAAGATTTAGAAAGGGGCGCCAAGTCAGATTTTAACCTCATCATCTGATAAAGGTTCTAAAATACCACTTTCGATTAAACGTAGTTTCTTCAAAACGGTAAGTTAATTTATCTTAACTAAATTGAAGCTGTAATATTTCAAATTAGGATTGAAGTAATTTCTAAGAAAAAGCTATAAATAGATTAAATTAAAGAATAAGGTACTTTAAAATTCATATTTAAAAAAAACCCTTGGAAAAAAACATTCATTTGAATTAAGAAGTTTCTTAATTACCATGACTGTAAAACAGATACAATAACTTGAAAAATATTATCTCTATTATCCTACAATAGTATCCTACAATTTGGCAATTTTATTACCATAAAGGAGAAATATTTTTGTATTGTTGCGACCACACTACTGGGAATATTAGATTAAGTACTAAAAAACAGGAACAGATATGCTTGATCGATAAAAATAACAGTTAAACTTGATAAGAAATGTTCGATGCATCCGAAACCAGGTTCAAACAATTAGTCAAAATGCTCTTGTGCTGGGAAGAATCAACAATTTTTCTTTGAAGAAATTAAATAAAGATTAAAATGAAATCTGCTTTGCATATTTCAATGAATCATGTCAGAACATAATTTCTTGAACGGCTAAACACCACATGCTCGTGCAAGTTAAATTATATTTTTATTCATTTTAATCGTTTCATTGCATGAGTCACTTAAGTATTGCAAACGATCGAAAAAAAAACTTTGCCTCGCATTTATTGTTTTAAAAAATATCACATTTCCTATTTACTTCATTTTATATAATCACGTGCTCTAAATTACATTCTTCTGGGTTTAATTGGCTGTAGTCATTGAATTATTTTTTTTTAAATCAGTGCTTTTGTAAATGCAACAGCAACACGTTATTCAAAGCTGTATTTTTGAGATGCTCGAGCAGATAACAAAATTTTTATTTTTCGCCTACGGATTTTCGCTGGGCGCCAAAATCCTCATTCCCAAAACAACATCATGTTCTGACATGATAATATGCTTGATTGATAAAAATGATTGTTGATTTTGATAGCAAATGTTCGATATATCCCAAACCAGGTTCAAATAAATAGTCAAAATGTTTTGTACTGGGGAGAAACAACAATTGTTCTTTCAAGAAATTAAATAATTTCGTTTCTAAGTTTTACGAATAATTGATTATTAAACAAAGACGCTTTAGGCCACTGATCGGTTTTTATCTCAAGCAACAAGATTTACCTTTAAAGCTTTAATTAAACTTGTATTATTCACATGCATGCGCCTTTCTCTCTCCAGACATAACCGAAATAACATTCCAGAACGTTATAATTCTCTTCGACATTCGGTTCTTAGAATTGGGTTATTCGCATTTGCCGCGAGGACATACATTGCACGGTTCGGTCGGTCCAGAATTAAAGTTCGACGGGGTTTTCCGAACCTGTTGGACAGTTATTATCACCCCGAATTATCAACCACCAAAATTCACTCTGGATCTCGGAATGATTTGCACAGATCCGGATGCTGCGTCCACAACTGATTCAATCAACATTTTGCGCTGGCCGGACGCTTCCGTTTCATTATCCGGGAGTTCGCTCTCGGATTTTAATCTCTGAAAGCCTGATTTATCGGCCGGACAGTCCGGGGATTAAATCCGGGGACGCGTCTCCATTACAAATGAGTTCCTCCGCTCTCTTTTCTCGCTCGCCTTCCAATCCGATTAAGCATCAGCCTCCATTAACGAGACTAGTGACTGGCTGCATAACGAAGTCGGTCTCGCTCGTCACGCAGCCAGCCTGCGCCAGTCACGTCACGGGCAGGAAGACCAGCACTCTCCCTCTCGTCTTGAGCTTCTTCCTCGGAGCAGGAAGCGGGAATCGCTTCGAGTGAGCCCCCCCTCTTAGGAACCGCTTCAATTGTCTCCAGAGGCAGGTTGGATTAAATTCTGAAATATCCGTGGATGTTCGAATTCAGGATAAAAGTCTTACGCGATGGTAAACAAGTGAAAATATTCTGGACATCTTGGACAGAATTCAAATCTAATGGAATTTTTGATTGTTTGCGCAGAGAAGAGGAATGTATTCGAAATAAAGATATGTTTTCATCTATACTATAAAATTTCCATTAGAATTTTCTCTAAAAATCTTGTTTATGTTGTTGTTGCTGTTACTAGTAGAACTTGCCATCGACAAACCCTCTGAAGAAGGATGCCTGCACATAGGGTTCTACTACTTTGTTGTCTCTACACTTGTAATTCTTCATTAATATAGGGTTCTGATGAATAAGCAGATTTAAGCCGAAATAAGCATCTCTTGTCTGAAGTAGCACCAACTAGGGTCAAGACTTTTAGCTACACACTCTTCACATTTGTTTGCAAAGCCACTTTTTACAGGGTGACAAATTCACACGCCTCATAGATAGAACAAACAACCATGCTTTAACAGGAACTCGAACCCGGAATGTCTAGACCACGAGGAAGGCGCGCTACCTCTGTGCAAGGGCGCCGGCATATAGGGTTCTACTACTTTGTTGTCTCTAAATTGTAATTTCTTTACCAATATAAGGTTTTGTAGTTGTTGTTGTTATTGATGGCACTTGTCATGGACAAGCCCGCTGATGAATCAGCAGATTTTTTTAAAAAATAAGCATCTTTTGTTTGAAATAGTGCCAACTAGGGGCAAGTACGACTTTTAGATGCGCATTCTTCACTTGCACAGCCCCTAGGGAGGCACATTCATACACCTCACAGATAGAGCACAGCAGAACCACCACGCTCTATCAGGGATTCGAACCCGGGATGGCCAGATCACGAGGAAGACAATCTACCTCTGTGCCATAAAGCCACCTACTTTGTGTCCAAAAATATATAAATACTTTAAAAAAATCAATTATATAACCAATTAAAGACATTTAAAAAGAGTATAATATTTAAAATGTTTACATAAATACAAATTATCAGCTAATTGAAGCTTTCAAATTTCTGACAGTTTATCGTGGAGGCATATTTGACGCTGACAACATAGAGTAATTGGATATATAACTACATTTATAAATTGCCATTTGGACATACTTTTTTTCAACATCTCCTTCAACCTATGTATATTAGTAGAACATTAGCTTCGCATCAACCTAATCTAGCAAAAACGAGGATTTACCTTTAATCTATAGTGAAAATACATTTAAGATATTATCAATGGAATTGTCTTGCTCTCGAATGAATATGTCCTTTTCTCAACAAAAATGATCAAATGCAATTCTAATTAAGGTAATTGGGCTTACCTTATTGTCCAGGACCGCCACTATAGATGAGTAATAAACACTTGCTCAAGTAATCCATATTATTTTTGAAGCAATTTCTATTCACGGCACACACAAACACACGCTAACACCTAAGATAGAACGGAATTTACAGATTCATCCCGCAGACCCGGTTATCAATGCTTTCAGTCCGAGGTCTCGATATCAACTGACTATAATTAAAGGTGGCGCTGCTATCGGATTCCTTAAGGAGTTTGTGACAGGATAAATCAAAGTAGATCTTCCTAGAAGATCTTAATGTGAAGGTGTTGATTAATTGAAACCATCTTTCTGAATATTTACAGGACATTGTTGCATTCTGATATTAGATATGATCACTTCATGATAGCCTACTTTGACTTTCGTATACTTTTGATTAGGTCAGAATAAATTTGTGCATACTATAAATTATGAATCTTGGAGTTGATTCCCGATTGTATGACTATGTACAGTTATGCGCTAAATACATTCGTATTTTCTTCTTCTTCATTTTTGTGTTATTCGTAATCCATATAATATAACCGGGGGGAGCCAAGCATATGGGATAAGAAATTTTTCTATAAATAAGGAGGCTGTGCCTGTCCTTTTGATTATAATGATGGTAATAGATCCAATTTACATCCGTTCTGATAGCTAAATATACATCCGAAAGAAAGAGTGGACCATGGCTGGTAGATACAACTAAGATTTCAGTCTATCCGGTAAGGTCTTAATTCTCAGTTTCTTCCTATGATGCTAGGTTGACAGTCATGCATATCACCCCGGATACATAGATAGGGTACAAGTAATTCCTTAATGATAATACTATGATATTTTATGCATCTTCAAAAGAAGAAAGCGATGGAAAGTACAAGGTAGTGAAAAGATCCGGAAACGGTATGAAGAAATCAAAGATATTTTTTCGACCAGACTATTTAAATTCCAACATGACAAGGCGTTTAAACATGTTTATAAGGAAAAAGAACACCATTTTGTTGAAAATACCAGCAACTCTTGAATATTTGACATGACATTTTTTGTAAGTTCCGTGAAAACAGCCAGATATGGTCTTCTAATCACGGTCACGGTTAATAAAAACATTTATAAATTATACACAAAGCTAATGCCAAATTTCATGGATATTCCATGGTCCAAGTTAAGAGTTCACGATGAAAAGGGCAACCACCGCTTAACCCCTTAACCGGTTTGCCCGTACGCCATACGTGCATTTATCGAATTTCGATAGTTGTAAACAAAAAATAAATCATTGATACCAATTATAATTCAATAGTAAAATGACTTCGAATACGTAGATAAGCCAAGTATTTCATCGATTTCCATTTGAATCAAAATAAGAAAATATTCCCAAAATAGAAGGTGTCATCTTAGATAGTAAGGAAAATAAACCGGTTAAGGGATTAAATTCCAAAGTATTCGCAAAACTTTATAAATACAGTGTCTGTTTATAACAGCAGTGATAACCAGAGACCGTGCACAGCTCTCAGCCCAGCTTTATAACAGCTATAACATCTGTGGGATATTACCAGCAGTTATTTCCTGCTGGACAAGTTATGGAATGATTAAATTAGTCCAATACTTCTATCAAAGAAAACTATAAAATGAATTCTATTTTCAGAAATAGGTCAAATCAAAATAGCTCCTAGTCGAAAAATAAGAACTAACTATCCTTCAACATGTCCTACCGCCAAATAATCACCAGTTGAATGCAGCTTTAAGGGCGATATAGCTATTGAAGAATGTAGAGCCTTTGATATATAGTTGATAGTCAGTACTAACTAAAAATGCAATTAGGTAAACTTTATACATGTAAGTCATTATTATATTTTGCATTTGAATATTTCATAGTATGTTTATATTTTATTATATTTATATCTTTAACAAGGTCGGCTTTCTGGCTCAGAGGTAGCGCGTCTTCCTCGAGTTCTGGGAGTCCCAGGCTGGAGTCTCGGTTCAGGCATGGTTCTTCTTCTGTGTGCTATTTGTGAGATGTGTGACTGTGTCCCCCTGTAAAAAGGGGCTGTGCAAGCAAATGTGGTGAGTGTGTAGCTAAGTCGTTCTCTTGGCCCTAGTTGGCGCTACTTCAAAAACAAGAGACGCTTCTTTCGGCTTAAATCTGCTGCTGTATCAGCGAGGAGCTTGTCCATGGCAAGTGCCATAAGTAACAACAACAATAACATATCTTTAACAAGGAACTTACGTAATGCGATGCGGAAATGATGAGTTTACATTTAACATCATATGCATATTTTAGTAAATAATGTTTTAAAGTGCTTATTTTTCAGCTGACACCTATCATAAAAATTTCAAATCTAAAGCTGAATATGTCCATTGTTGAACTCGAATCCCCTTCTGAGTCTTATTTTTCATATTTTATGCTTATTTCTTATATGCTGGAAACGTAAAAAATATTTTGTTGTTTATTTTTTAATTTTTTTTAAAAAAAATTAATTGAAATATAAGATATTTTGGACATTTTTTTTGAAAAAACAGTGCAAATAAAATATTTTATGAATAAAAAATTTATTATATTTATTTTAAATACTCAACAGAAATGTCCTTATACTCCTAAAGATGTAGTATGTCCAATATCCAAAACTCTAGATTCCAAAAACTACTGTATCGCTATTTGACATTTTAGTAATTAATATTCTGCAGTGTTTCCACTTCAGTTGAAAGCTTTGCTAAAATTGGAAATCTAAAGCCGAAAATATCTATTGCTTTACTCGATATGAATCCGGAAGCTTTGTGTGATATAAGTTATATTCCTAGGAAGTTTATCAATATTAACAATTCAATATTATATGCAATAGCGTCATATAACTACATCAGCGGCCCGTTTCTAGATATTTATTTCAAATGTCAAGGTAGATAAATATTAGTAAATGTCAGACGTTTTCCGATACCATCAGAAATGAATCTGGCAGAGAATAGAATTCGGAGATTTCCGTAAAATGCATACGGATCTTATGAAATATTTTGCTATGCAATGCTAAAAATAACAAAATTATAAATTTATTTAAAATATGAAATTATATTCATGTTTAATTTTTGGATGTCTGATTTTTATTTAGTTTTTTTATTTGTTATGTAATTATGTTTATTATTATTTAATATGCTATTATTTAATATATTACAGCTGATAGTGCATTCATTTTGAATATTTTGATGACATTTACACAAGATAAATATACAATCAAATAACGTATTATGTAAAAACTTACTTCTGTTTTTTGCTTCATTTCAGTTATATCTCTCGCTACTACAATCCATAATTTTTTGTCTGCAAAAAAAGATTTTTACAAAGATATTCCGGCACTTTCCGTTAGTCGGTCGCCAGCATTTGCCAAAAATTGCCAAATAATAAAGAATTCCGCCAAATTTCTTACAAAGATTTTGAAGCAAAATTAATCGCCAAATAACGTAGAATTCCGCCAAATTTCTTTGCCAATTTTTTTGGGTCTAGTTAACGGAAAAGTATCGATTTTCCTTTACTGGTCATGATTTGACATTAATTTTTTCCACTGACATTAATTTTTCTTTTTCACTCAACGTAAAAATAATATACTAAAATATACTGAATATATTAAATATTAATATAATAAGAAAATAAATTATATATCTATTCCATATAGTAAAACCCACCAATTTTTAGAATTTTTTTTATTAAACTAATGCTATTTATTGTATATAAGGGATTTACAAATATGTTTTTATTTTAAGCTAAGTTTGAAAATGGCTTTTTTGCATTAACAGAATGCTAAAATATACAGAATTAATATTCGTTTAGTTCCTTTTAAAACAAATTTAAACATTCCTTAGCTTTGTAACAGTCTCCTCTGCTTACTAATTTCGGTTATAGTTAAACGTAGTTATAAATTATCATCCCCGAGGACTTTAATTCTGGTGGATTTACAGAGGTTGATATCCATAATGAAAATGCTTGTATTATTATTCCCATTATGATACGAATAAATAACTGAACATATTATGTAACTGAAATGTTTAGTTACCCAAAAGTAATAGTTATCTCGGCTAGTAGTATAAATGAATGCGTGTATGTGTTTACACAGATGCACGGTACAGAAAATATGACCTTTGGAACCAAATTAGCCATATAAATATATATATACTTTAGAGACTGAAAAGGAGCCCCAAAGAGAAAAAATTTTGAGATTTTAATAAATTAAAAGTAAGCAATATTTTACCAGATTTTTGCACAAAAATCAAGATTGTATTGGATAAAAATTTTGTAATTACAAAATTTTAAGAAATATTGGGAAACATTTAATGTTTGGACAAATTTTTATTAAATCTTGGCAATTAATATATGTATATATTTGTTTTATTTCCAAGATTGATTACATTATTGCGCTGAATGTTAAGCCATTTTTCTTGTTATAACAAAAGTTGGGGAAGAAAATTGAGGGATACAATTTCACTTTTATTCGAATTGCATTCACTGTGAAAAGTTCACTTATAAAAACATATATAAGATTTTTAAATTGTTTTAATATCTGGCAGTCTAATGGAATCACATTCGTGAAATTACATCTCAAAGATTTAATTGAAATAAATAAGATCGATATTCTCGGCGCCATTTATTCGCCAAAGGCGGCTAGTACAGAATACGCAGCAGCTTATTACATATAATTTTTATTTTATAATATTGATTTTCTTCCGTACGTATCGGCACGATGATACATTTTCAAAATCTAATGTTTTGCTTAGCTACTTACGTTTTTTATTAAACAGGATAATTATCAAAAACATCCAATTTGCTATATTTAATTTTTAAAATACATTTTCACGTTCATTGAGGTGAAAATTCAGTTATCGGTTGAGTTCATTACAAAAATTTAAATATGTAATATAATAATGAAATAGAGTTTTTTTTCTAATATTTTTCATTTACTAATTGGAATCATTTAAGTAGTTTTACTGAAATATTTTTTTAAAAAAATAGCAAAAGATTTTATTTTATTAAGAACTAACCTATTCAACTAAGCTGCTACTTAAATTAATAATATCTCATTAAGCTATAAAACATACTTTCAGGGACATATAATAATTGCTACAGAGTTTTTTTATTTATTCATTTCATAATTCAAGAATTATATTCAATGTAATTTTATTTAAACAGCTGTTTATCTTTTTCTAAAAAAATAAATAACAAAAATGTTAACATCATTGCGCGAGAAAAAAAAAAACGAGTTGCTTAAATATAAAAGTAAAATACTTTTGTTTTAGATATTTATATGTGTGTGTAAATTAAATAACGAATCAAATATACAAGATTAAATAAAAGCGTATACCACAATATAATTGTATTCCATGTTATTAAAAGCAAAATTAAGAGGAAGAGTTAAGCCTATTTTTTTTTTTCGAAACTAATCTGAAAACTAAAGCAAAATTCTTAAGCAAATGAAAACATTTCTATCTGTAGCAGGTGCTGGGCAATCTGTGCGAAACGTTAATCCTTTGTTTTTCATTTGGAGTCTCATTTAGATTCCACTAACCGTCGGGGAGAAAGCTGGTGCGCGCGAATTCTAATTTATTCCAAAACCACCTGCACTTCTTTTTCCTCATTATGTTTCCGACAAATGTATTTAAATTATAGTGGACACCATTTTGATTGTTTTTTTCTCCCTTCTGTTTTATTATTAATTCATTTTTATTAGAGTTATTATCAAGAGTCATTCGCGGTATCAGCGTTCCCACATACTTTAGCTACCGGCCTATGAGACGTTCAAGATTTTGTTGTGGGATTACACCCTGTTTGATTGTCTTGCAGCGGAAACAAATAACATTTCCTTAATCGCCTCTTAACGACTGTCTGCTTTTACCTGTTGTTTCAATTTAGAGTTCGTAATGAAATAAACAATGAGGAAAATTCACGTTTTGGTGGGAGATGAAAAAGTAATAAAACATATTATTAGAGGTTAATTTCTTGCTAACAGCTTATTTGATTTTTAATGAGACAGCAAGAGATAAAATTCTGCTTAAAAAGTGCTGCCAACAATTTTCAAAAATTAAGAGTTATATTTTTGTTGTCATTTGATTTAACATAATATGTACAACAGAAAAAAAATAATTAATATTGACAGCGCGAGATTTATGTATTATTGCGTTTAGTGAAACAGATTTTTGGCCCAAAAATGTTTAATTTTATAAATAGATTTTTTTTATGTTTCGTTGTTGTTTCTTATGACACTTTCTATGAATAATCTCGCTGGGGTAGTCAGCGTCTCTTGTTTTGTAGTAGCGCCAATTAGGGCGAAGAGTACGACTTTGCTATTCACTCATCACATTCAACTGCACAGCCCTTTTTTACAGGGTGGGGGGCACATTCCCACGCCTCATAGATGTAACAAAGAAGAACAACCATGCCCTAACCGGGACTCGAACCAAGGACGCCCAGATTACGAGGGGGCACCCTACCAGGAGGAGGTCATTGTTTCAATATATAGGTGAAAGATGAATTTTATTTTGATAAATGGCGCTGTTTTGGGTGAATATGTAAAAGAAAGTAATCAAGAAATTAATAGGGTCAAAAATGTCTATTGCCTTTGTATTACTCTAAAAAATTCCTAGGAGAGTTAATTTCTGATACAATGTAATTCACTTTTAAAGCGAACACACATAAATATCACAATTTTACTGGTATTTACATATTAGACAGTCGATCTTTATCACCAAATTTGAAGGCGTCGCCAATAAGTTGCTAAATCACCAATAATGGCTGAAAATTGCCATTATTTAAAAAAATTGTTCAAACCTTAACTGTCGTCCGCCATTTTGTTGATTTCGTTAGCGTCGGCGGTTTATCGCCAAATTTGAATCCGTCGCCAAAGAGTAACTAAAACATTGGCGTCGATAGTCTAATACGTAAGTACCATTTTACTTTCAATAAATAACGTCTCTGATACAAAATTGAACATAAAATTGCTTTAGAGAAAATTAATTTTTAAACCTTTCAAAACATATTCAAGACAGAAATATGACTTTTTTGTTAAAAGCAATCAAAGACTAATGAGAAATAAGTTTTCTTAGTTAAAGAAATCCAATTTAATACTTTTAAGGAAGCGGATTTTCATTTTTTGCTATTGTTTACTTATGGGATATAATTAATCTTTTGAAAATTTATGGTTAACCGTAATAAAGAACGTCACATGTCAAAGCAGATTTTCTACAGGTTGCGATTATACATGCAGCTTTCTTTCCTTTAATAAGCATAAAATTGGACACACTTTGCTTTCAACTCTTTTTAATTAATGCCATAAATCATTGTTCATATATCTATTTTATCCAAAATGTTTCCTACATCTCATTTTATCTTATCTCATCTTATTTGTATTCATCTCCATACATTGTTTAACTGTAGTTTTTAAGTTATGGATAGTTAAAATAACTCTAATAATGAGGTGTTTTCAGTAAAACGTCAAGAATTTCAATTTTAATAAAATAATTTAGCGATTCGATTTGAAAAATTAGAACTGATCGTATTTACATTTTTTGGATTTACAGATGCCAAATTTTGGCTCTTTTCCGTTAGCCGGGCGGTAGCGAAAAAATAGCCAAAGAAATTTGGAGGAATTCTACATTATTATTATTATTGGTATTATTTTAATTTTTTTTTTTTGCTTTAAAATTACTGCAAAAAATTTGGCGAAATTCTACAAGATTTGGCGATTTTTTTGCTGCAGCCCGGTTAAAGCAAAAGTACCCAAATTTTGTCCGCATTGGATAAAAATTAATAATATGTGGTCTTATATCGAAAATGTAGATCTGTAATACATTTTGAACAAAATCTATTAAATTTCCTTTCGTTCTTTTTGTCTGTCATTATGTAGTTAATAACCAGAAAATTTCATGAGGTAATTACATGCAATGTTTCATAGTTTTATTTTCGAAATCGCAGATATGTGTTGCGGAATAAGATCAAGGTACGAACCCGTGACGCTAGGGTCAGTGGCCGAGTAACCTAACTACAATACTAAAAGTATATTATAGTATCGTAGATGTTATCTGGCTTATAAAGCTAGTGTTAAAGTACTCCCCCTCCAGTAAGTCGGTGGAGTGACGAAATTTTTTAAAAAAAGAGCCAACCGTCATGGCGAGCATGTGAGTGGTGATGAGCCAAGTAAGTTTGACGACTGTGTTTTGCTTGTTACGTCAAGTGACTCTGACGGCTTTTGCTGCTAGTGGATGGTGCCATGACAGATCAGATGGTTGCGTGTTCAAATAACGATCGGGTCACCAATGTGGCGGATGAAGGTCACTGTCCGAACTCACGACGCTAGGGCCAGTAACCGAGTAACAAGACCAAAATACTAAAAGTATCCTTCAGTATCGTAGACATCTGGGTTATGAAGCTAGCTCAACATATGTATTAAAAATTAGAGGTATTTGATTAAGAAGAAGAAACACAGAGAGTGTTTATAGACTTCAGGCCTTTTATTTGAGAAATAAAGATTATGAATCTGAATTACCATCCCTGATTATAAATCTGAATTACGATTTTCATGATAGATTTTGTTTAGTTATATTAACGCTCCGTTGTAAAGCAACACTTTTATGAGAGAAGAACTTTTAGTAAAATTTCCTCTAGTACTGACTCTTTAAAAGTTATGAGTATTAAAAAAATCATTATGGACGAATATTTTTCTCCTTATAGAGCGTGTTAAGTCGAATAATTTTTTTTTTCACTTTTCTTTTTTTAAACATTCAATTATAAGAGAACCTTACAGCGATCATAAAGTCGTAGCTTTAATTTTATTTGCGATGATGGAACCAGGTTTTTACAATTTTCCTCTCCGTTTGCGATGATAAATGCTTCTATCATTTACTGCAAACATAAAAGTGAAACGATGCTTCATCAGGGATTATAATGTATACTCGTTTTATCCTCAATTAAACCACTTTTGTAGAAGATACAACAAAATATTCTACATTAATTCAAATATCTAAGTAAAAGCTGGAGAATATCATTTAAAAGTTGTAAATGTTGAATTTATTGTTACATTAAACCTTTGAAAAAAAGACAAATTTTTAAATATTTTGCCATTTATTTTATTTATTGCAACGATAAACTTTTTTTCTTGTTACTAACAATTTCACTTCAAAAATTTCAGACGTACTTTTGGAATAATCTTTCCTCCCAGGAGTAATGATTGTGTGTTTCTCCCTTTCCGATTAATAATGCTGCTTATTTTATACCTAGAAATTTTAATATCGAGTACTTCAAATCGTTTTCGAATTATAGAACTGGAAAACTTTTATCTCTTAGAAAATATCAAAAAGATATATATTTCACATTGCAATTTGTTTACTAGGGATATTTTGAAACAAAAATACATTTAAAAATAGCAGACGATATTTTTCATTTCAAATCGTGAGTTGTTCCCAGAAGTATTTATTCCAAATCATTTACCTTTAAGAAATTCTTTATTGAAATCCCTCTAAAAATGTTTAAATCCCTTCTGTACTGTTTGACAATCCATACTTTATAATCCCGAAGATGACATATTTATTTTATTCTTTTTAAACTTGTTTACTTGTTTGTTAAGAGTTAATTTATTGCACATATATATAATCTGCCTTTTCTATTATGAAAACTTATTACTATATAATTGCTTTACCTATATTTAACTTACCAATAATTAAAATGGAAAAAATTATAACTTCATGATAAATGAAGAGCATGATAAATGGAAACATGATAACATAAAGGTAAAATATTTATTGTTAATGTTGTTTTCTTATGGCACTTGCTATGGACAAACTCGTTGAGGTAGTCAGCGTATTAAGCCTAATCAGCGTCTCTTGTTTTTGTAGTAGCGCCAACTAGGACCAAGAGTACGACTTTTGCTACTCACTCATCAAATTCGCCTGTACAGTTTCTTTTTACAGGGGGGCAAAGTCACACATCTCTCAGATAGCACACAGAACAACCATGCCCTAACCGGGACTCGAACCCGAGCCGCCCAGATCACGGAAAGACGCGCTATTTCTGTGACAGGACGCTGGTATATTAATTAATTAATTAATCATTTAAATAAAAGTGGGACAGTTATTTGTTAAAGTAATGAATTGTTCGTCGAGGGCAGTAATTACATTACTTTTTTTGAGAACAGCAACCAACATTCTGAAACAAGGGATAACCTATTTTTAATTCGTTTTGTATCTATTGAATAATTTCTTAATTTTGAATAGTACCGATTGTTTCCATTCCTTTCCATCCCTAACTTTCCAATAACTTTCCCAATTACAGTTTTTTTTAAAGGGTTTTTCTTAAAACCCAAATAACAACACATAACAACACAAAAACATTGTTTTTAAATTAGGAAACATTACGCTTTATGTATAATTAATTCTTTAAATTAGTCTCTCAATTTTTTAAATTTATAAAAAATAATTTAATAAAGATGCGAATTCATAAATAAGCTCAAATTTGATCCCCTTTAATTGACTTTTTAACAAAATATTAAAGTTAAATGATAAGCAGAGTACAGCCTGAATATTCTGGAATGTCATTTAATTTATTAATTTTCTATTGGATACATTTGCAGCATTTTTATTGTATTCATTTTACATAAGTGAGAAGAAAAGAATTAAAAAAAAATTACAATCTAATGCTGAATATATAGAATACCAGTCAGTATCAATTCTAAAGAAATATCCAAATAGAACTATGACATATGTTTCAGGAATTGAACATAATGCGATTTTCCCATCACACAATTCAAGCCTCTTGTATCATTGTAAAAATATATATTAACCACACCCAATTCAAAGGAACTAATCAGTTTTCAGATGTCTTTGTTATAGCGGTAGAAGAGTTACTAAATGAAACTCATGTTGATTGATTTCTTTAATACAAAAAGAAAATGAATGGTGAAATTGTACCATGAGGCCTTCGAAGATATGAAGTTTTTAGAGTTCATCCTATTAATTTCACTCCGAATATACATCCGAAACGTCCGTTGCATGTTCGCAATGCACAAAGGGAGTTCTGATTCAGACAATTCTTAATGTTGAGTCTTTAAAACCTACATTTTCTTTAAGATCCTATAACGACAAACACGCAAAACACAACTTTTTCCCAGTTTCTTTTTTTCCCCCCGGACTTCAAAATAATGAGGTTCCCCACAGCAGCAAGCTCAAGATGGTTCCAACCATCACAATAAGAAAAGACGGGTATTAACCGCGCCCTAGTCAAAACGAATTGAAAACGTTTTTTTCTTCTTTTATTTATTTCCCCCCCCCCCCCACATTCACCGGGCCTTCATTCTTTTCCCTTTTTCCCGTTTTTCGGTACCTTCTCGCGTGTCTTCCCGAAAAACGGGCAATGGGAAAAGGAGAGAACTGGAAATTTATTCCAAGCGATTTGAATTTAAGTCGGCTCATTTTCAGAAACACGGTCTCTCCCCTATCATGGCATTGGGGGGGGGGGATGGAAGCAAAAAAATAAGCAAAAAAAAAAAGCAAAGTAAAGAAAAGAAATCCTTCCGCATACTAATGTGCGAGGGAAAAAGAAAGGGAAAGATAGAGCAGCCTAAGGACGGACATTTGCATACTAGAGGGTAAATAACGCCGAGTTATAGCCTGGAAATTTCACAGGCGCCGTCTCAGTGCTTAAGAGCACTCATACTTCCTGGCCCATCACCTTCCAAGGTTTCCAAATGACACAAATCCGGGATTTGGGGACCGGAGCACCAGTGGTAATTTATGTTGAGTTAATTAGATGAAAGGCAACGAAGAAGAAATTAAGAGGTCCTCTGGAATATTACGGATTTTTCCGGTAGATTGTCGATTTATGATTCACTTTCAATTTGGGGAGTGTCTGGAAGGACATTAAGAGGGGTGACTTTTTAAAAGAAAGAAAGGTCATAATTGCTCAACGTTTGTTTGTAATGGCACCTCTTCTTTTTTTCTCTTCTTTCTCACTGTTCTTGAAAGACATTTGGAAGCAAATGGAATGCGAGGCTACTGCTGTAATCACACTACCCGTTTTTGTTCCATTTCAGGTGTTTTGTCTTAATAGCGGGAGAGAAAGTTAAAGATATTGCAAAAACTTGTGCATTCCTTCATAATTTCAGCACCTGAAATTTGCTACAGTTGTGACAAGAAATATCGGCAAAATAAAAGAAAAAAAGTAAATGACTTACTATATATCTGGTTTGATGTTCGTTGCTGCGAATTAGAAAATCTGCAAGAAAAAGAAACCATTAAAATGAGTATATTTAAAAATGTTATCAAAAATAGCTGTAAAATCCAGTTTATTAAAAGAAACTATTACAACAATGTAAATACTATTGGGGCTGTTGATACTGTTAAGGCTTTAATGAATGAATACTGATGTGTGAATTAATATAATTGAAAATTGCATAATGCAAATAATTACGTAAGCTATCAAGGTAATGGAAATATTACTATTACGTTAATATCGTTAACATTTTACATTAATGTGAATATTGATATAATTGAGAATGACGTAATGCATTTTACAGCAGAAGCTATCAAGGTAATGAAAATTGCATTTATTAGTAGCTATAACATGCTTTTATGATTGTTGATGTGAATATTTATAAGCTTTTTTAACTGACAAATATATTTTTAACTAGATTTTATCAAGTAATTGCACAGAACTAAAAAATAATAGACTATATCTGGATCTGTTTTAACAAAATAAATTGCAAGCATCATTTTATTTGCAGCCCCCATAGTATTGAATGCTTCCTATATAACAGTTGGGTACTTACATATTAGACGGTCGATCTTTATCGCCAAATTTGAAGGTGTTACCAATGATTTACTAAACTGCCAATAATGGCAAACAACCGCCATTATTTAAAAAATTGTTCAAACCTTAGCTGTCGTCCACCATTTTGTTGGTTTCATTGTCGTCGATGGTTTATCGCCAAATTTGAATCCGTTGCTAATGAGTTACTAAACCGTTGACGTCGACGGTCTAATACGTAAGCAACAATGGTTGTGAATCAGAATGAGAATAATACAATTCGATTTGAAGTATAAATGTTCGGTTGCTGTTGTTGTCGTGTTCCGTCTAATGTTCCAAAGGAAGGGTGCAGTAGCTTCTGAGGGTATGGATTCCTGAACACTCGAGAGCAGAAGTTAAGACTTCTAGCTCATACACGTCACAAACCCTTTTACGAGACGGACTTCATTCATTCATTCAATCATCGCCAGATCGTAATTTAGATCTGGTACATAGAACGATCGCCTACGACAGTACCCCCAGTGTATTACTCTCGAAATGGAGGACTTTGTGATCACGACAGATTAAAACTCTCTCCAGCAACCATACACACGGAGAGTCTTCGGCCGGAGGAGTTCGAACTCGCGAACTATAAAATACGAGTCCACCGCTCTACCAACTAGGCTATCCCGGCTTATAAAAGTTCGGTAATTCATGCAAATGATATAGAGCTTAATAATATGTCATAAAAGAAATTGAAATTCCAATTATTTTCTATTTTTAGTTTTAGAAATTATGACTAATTTAAACGTCATGAAGCAGTAATAATCAATTACAGTTTTTGAGGAATAAGGAGTCTAGTCTCGTCGTCAATTCACCTCAGATCAGATAAAACTGAATGATTTTTTGAATTGTAAAGTAACTTAGAATCAAATAAAATTCTGAATAATATCTCAAATGTCTCCTGCTCTAGTAGAAAATCAAATTTATATTACAATACCACTAAACGAATCACTTCAAGATTACCATAAAACAATCATCAAAGAAAGCGCAATTTGAGAAATCTCGAAAATATTTCTGGAGACAATAGTTCCCGACACGTAAATCATGAAATCAATTTCAGTTTCATTTTGTATCACTTAAAGCTCCCGCGTAGAGATTTTTACAACTGAGTTTTACGACTCGAATTATTTTTTTTCTCCTACCAAATCACTCTGTCTTAACACTAGAATACGTACAAAATCGGCAACGTAGCACATCGGTAGGATTTTTTTTTCTTGCTGGTGAACCGAGTAGCGAAATTCGTCTATCGTTGCTTTATGACGTTCATTCCTTCTCTGGTCGGACGTTTAAGATCGCATTTTACGATCGGCGATCACACTATACGGATCAGCGCTCGTTTCGCTATTTGAACCTTACGACTATTATTAAACTCTTCTATTTATGTCCTAATGCCGGTGACGTCTGACCCTAGAAATGAATTCGGATCCATACGAGTCCCGAGAAAGGGAATCATGAGCTTTTGTGATGTCAGCGATCATGGGGAGATATCACTTCAGAAATAAGTTATGGCAAAATAAGATTGCTTCCATTTCTAGGAACTTGTTATCAGCCATTCGGAGGTACATAAAAAGAATTATTATAGAAGAATGCTCAAACCAAATAACTTGAAGTGCCATTCTACAAATCATTGTAAAACTAAGATTTCGATTTGATAGGGCTGATTTATCAAGAGAAGTATTTATATTACTAAAGTTAGCTGGTTTTTATTTTTCTGTTTTTTAACATACTTCATTTTTGAAAGGAGAGGTTCTACGTTACTGAAATTATTAAAAGACAATTGATGAAAAACAAAATATTGCAACCTTGAATAATTAGTTAAACATAGCGAAGTTATAAGTACCACACAGAAATTCCATATAGAAATTCACAGCTACGTAATAAGATACTGCGAGAAAATCGGAGGATAGTTATATGGCATACAGATTTATTTTTCACATCCTTGTAGCATGATCTGTACTAAGTAAGCAACAAAGTTCTTTTTTTTAAAAAAAAAAATATTTATTTTTCTAATACTAGCATTATGGATTAAAAGACAGTAATTACTAATTCGAGTTGATTTTCTTCGACTGCAAGCGAAAATTTATTGAAAACCATTATACAATTGTTTTAGCTACAGAATTCAAAAATTATGAGTATACTTATGCTGGTTCATGTTCATCAATAATTTAAATGATAATAAATATTTTAATAATAATATTTAATAATGATTTCTTAATGAAACAATAATTTAGACGGCTTTGATAATACTTCTTCATTTTTTACCAAAAAGTGGTTTTGGTAAGAAGTTTGTCGATTCTCCAAGTCTGTTCTCTCTCTCTCTTTTTTCTGTCAGTGAATGAAATAGAAATAATGCAATGTTTCCCTTAATAAAATTGGAAGATTTATAAAAATAATTCTCGGTGATTTACATTAGCTATGGGTAATGATCATGTTATCCGATTTTCAAAATTCTTTTATAGTTAGCGGCGTAGCGTAAGTTTGAACCATCCCTGACGTGGATAAATTCGCTGCCTCCTTATTTAGGCTAAATCCAAAAGGTAAAAATATTTGCTGAAATTCTAAAGAACTTTTTGGTAAGACAATGCATTGCTGTTCATTGTACTGGATACAAATTGCAAAGTCACGCGCCTATATTTATAGTATAATAAATTCGTTTGTTATAAAAGTTCTTACGTGTATACCACTTAATGATAAACGTCGATCACACAGCTTTCATAATGTGCGTCAACAAGGCTAGTTATATAATTATCGAGTTAGGTATGGAATAAAATATATAAAAAATAGATATCTAATTAAAATTCAAATAATATTATTCCGATATTTATTTTATTGAAAAACTAAAAGAATAGAAAAAACGTGTTTTTAATTACAATTTTGTTTATAAATGTTTTATGAGAGTAAAATCACTTATTACACTACAATGTCTTAGGGAAGACTTTCGAAACCTTACTATTTGTTCTAAAATTCTTTAAAAACTATAAATCAACTGAATATTCTAATGAACAATGAATAGAGCTTCACTCCTTTTCGATTTTGAAGTTTTATATCGAGGAAGGAGGAAATAAGTCTTGTATCTGAAAAAGATTGTTTAATGACTTCGGTAAACTTTCAGTCGCAATACGAGAAAATATACTCTTTTCATCCAATCAAGAGTTACAAGTCCTTAAATTGATGGCATGGAAAATATTGAGAAAGTCTATATTTTTCAAACCAAACATACTACAGTATTTTGCAATAAATTTATACATTTATAATTTTATTTTATGGTGAGTAAACACCACTTTGACTTCTCAAACTATCTTATTGAACAGTTATGAATTCATGTACGATATTAATAATAATGCTTCATTTGTCAACCAAGGTCGTTGCGCAATCAATATTGGAGTTATATTTGACTACAGTCTGGTTGTTCAAGGTTACTTCTAATAACAGACGATATTTATTTGTATTTTTTACTAAGAAATGTTTATTATTGTATTTTACCTAGATGTGCCTAATGAATTACTACTACAATTCAACAAATACATTAACCCCTTAATCAGTTTATTTTCCTTATTATCTAATAAGATAACAATTTCTATTTTGGGATTTTTTTTTTATTCAAATGGAAATCCATGGAATACTTGGCTTATCTACGTATTCGAAGTCATTTTACTATTGAATTATAATTGTTATGAATGATTTATTTTTTGCTTACAACTATCAAAATTCGATAAATCGACGCACGCACGGCGTACGGGCAAACCAGTTAAGGGGTTAAACTCTCGAGTATCCAGTTTGAGACAATGGGGCCTCCGCACCTCCGCACTTTGGCTGGGGGAGGGATATATGGGTGGGGGAGTATAACCAAATCTTCCAAAAAATGTTAGACTCTTCAGATAGCGGTGATTTTAGTAACGGGAAGTCTAGGTTTTTTTAAAAAAAAATTCGAAATATTTATGTGCTCAGTTTCAAAACTAGGATTAAAATAATGTAAAAGCAGGACGAAAAGACTTTTTATAAAAAAGAATTTATTTAGATTTCAAGGCAAAAATTTACGAGGGACAGTATTTACAGAGAAATATAAAATGGATTAAAACATGGTGATATAAAAGAAACAGTAAATTAGACAATTCCTTCTAGGAAGACGTTAGAAATCTAAAAAAAAGTCCATTATGGGACTGAAACATCTTACCGCGCAGAGAGCGAGTGTGAAGAGCTAAAGCACAAAACGTCTTTATCGAAGGGAGATCAGTAGGCCTCTGCCTGAATATTAATTGTGTTGGCGTTACGAATGTTCAGTAGATGCCGTTGTTCTGGAATTCTGTGTTAATTAAAAATATCGTCCTCTGGGAAATGATCTAACCTTTTCAATTCTCGCCTTGAGTTACGTCCTGCATTATATATATATATATATATATATATAATGAGAAGACAGGTTGAATTTCTAAGTTCGTTTTATTCCACCATGAGAAGCAGGCATCATGTACAAGCAAAAGCGACGAACACAACACAGAACGACAAAAAACGGAATGACGAAAAGCTAAGTGTAAAAAGGGGAGGAAAATCACTATCCCTGGTCTTAAATACCAAGATTTGGATAGGGAAAATATTTTTATAGTGTTTATGCAATCGGATTTCGATGGGGATTTTCAAAAAACAAGTCTAACAGGCAAGGGAAACATAGGGATCTTTTTAAAGGAATTCGCTTGGCTGGAGAATTTTCATCTCTCACAAGGAGCTTGAGAATCTCTTGTCTTTTGAGCGATTCAGCAATTTTACACAGCTTCCGTTGAATTGATTTACTAGATAGAACGAGTGGAATGGATCAGGAAACAAGAGAATATTTTTGGAATGAAGTTACTATATCTACATTAAATTGATAGCTAGGAAATGACTTTATATTTAAATTATAAGTTTAAAATATCATTACGCACACACACACACAGAGAGAGAGAGACGCTTCTATTTTTTTGACCAGACATATTGCCGGCAATAGCTTCTATGTTTCTCCAGGCCAAGGCCGAATTCATATTCTATGTGGCTAGAAATAAATGAAGGTCTTAGTACTTATACGTTTTATAGCAATGAGTTTTGGTATAAAAACTTTGTTTTCTATTATCGGTATTTTTAGAACTCAGTCGGATAATAAAAAAATTTGGTTATCCGGCTAGGCCTTCCGTCACTTTAGGCCGGTTCTCGGATTCTCGGACTAATCTGTTTCTTTTTCTTTTAAATCTATTTTTGATAAAATAGATTTAAAAGAAAAAGAAGCAGATAAGTGAATACTACATTGTCAATGAAATAATTCTAAACTTCAAGATAAATATAAATTAATCAGAGAAAAAAAAGGAATTTATTCTATCTTTATTTAGGGATTATATCTGCGAGATAGTAAATTACATATTTGTGCAAAACTGGCGCTCCAAATGAAGAATCTAATTGCATTCAAAGCGTAATTGGGACAATGGAACACGCGAAACTTTTACAATAATCATCAATAAATTATCACCACAACAAAGAATCACAATCCTCAAAAAGATGATTGTGGCTAATATCCACTCAAGTATTTTTTTAAAATTTTATAAGCCATAAAAGTAAAAATGCATATACATGAATATGTAATGCGATCAGAAAAACGCTTCATCGTATTTTTATGAATTATTTTACCAGCTTAAACAACACATAATTATTATCTAGTAAATTCCAGGTTTTGCCGTGATGAATAATTTATGATCAAAATTGATTCAAGGTAGAAATGTATACATTATAATATTCTATTGGATGCGCAACATTTTGGGTAAAATATAGAAAAATACACATTGATTGATTGCTTTTATATTAAATTCTTGTTTTTAGAGGGAGAGCACATGATGGAAAATAGCACTTCGAAATTGGATCATGTAGCAACGGAATTGGTAGATAAGCACAACAAATAATGAAATACCTTTCTGGTAGTAACCAACTTTTATATTCCTATTCACTTAGGCAAAAAGTGGGTGCCAATAAATTGAAAATTTTGCCTTACAGTGTGATATATTGTAAGCAGAATGAAAAGTTTACGTGTTGTTGTTTGATATACATTTTTCTTTAGCGATTGCCCATGGCAACTAAAAGGAAGCATAGACAAACTCTAATTGAACATTCCATCGTCTTACATAGAGAAAAGAAAATAAGAAGGAAAAAAATGGATAAACTATATAGTGTCTTCGTATTAATGCGAATTTTTTCACTTTAATAATTTTGAAATATCTTACATAAAAGTTACAAACTGATTATAATTAGATATTAAAAATATTTAATTCTATATTTTAAAGTTGATTATGGTTTGATGCGTGAAATGACTGGAACAAATCTGGGATTTTACATTATTGTTGAAGGCAACTGCCTATTATTAGAATAGAATTATATTCTAGAGGTTAGTATAGCCTGGATAGAATTGAACAATAAATTTCTGTAAAAGTTACCAAATGGTTTAATGTAATTCGGTATTGTGTCAAATTATTGAAGCAATCACTTAATGTTACATTATTGTTGAAGATAATTATCAGTTATTATTGGAATTATATTTCAACAGATAATATATAGGCTAGATGGAATAAAAATATTAATTTCTATGGAAGTTACCAAATGTACAGACAATAATGAAAATTCTAAATTGATTAATAAAATAAACATGTAGAATACAAAATTTTTTTTAATTCTTTTGACTCTATTTAATAAAAAAAGGGTTTAATATTGCATCAGCAATTATGCTTTCTCACATGCTTAAAGAAATAATCAAAAAGTGATTTTTATACCCCCTATTCATTAAACAAAATTATTGTAATGGCAATGATAATTTCAAAATATAAATTAAATAAAGCTTCAGTTTTACATTCTAATTCCTTAGCTTTTCTTTTGAAACTCTGCTTATCACAATATTGAAACTACAATTAAGGTTTGGCAATATCTGCTGCTCAAAAAACGAACACAAATGTTTTAGTTCGAATTTAAATTAGTAATTAATATTAAATTAATTTTATCAACAATATATGTTAGTCATAATATTTCATCTGGCTTTAAATTATAATATTCTGGCTCCAAATAAAATTTTGCTAGTCACTATGCTGAGAAAAATATACTTTTGCCGAGCAGTTTGGATTCAATATTATATATATATATATATATATATATATATATATATATATATATATATACTCCATGAAATTGGAGTTATATATATATATATATATATATATATATATATATATATATATATATATATATATATATATATATACTCGCACTCTCCGCACGGCGTTGCCCGTGGCATAGCATTCAAGAAGAAAAATTAGCTTTAAACTTACTTCTAGCCTTCACCTGATGTGATAAGGGCATGTTTTGATATGTCCATAGACAAAACACTGGCGGTCATTTCTCTCATCAGGAGATTCATTCTGCTTCCGCAATTTAGTTTCAGTACGATTAAAAGAAAGATGGTTATTTCGTTCATCAAAAAGCTGTCTTTTCCTATGTGTGGACATTATTTCTTTGATATTCGTTAAGCGAACGTTTCCTTCCTCTTCATTTCACGCAGATTTTGGGGGTATTCAATGTGTTTCTACCAAGGTTGGATTTCTTTCTTTTAGGAATAATGAGATGTACTAAAATCAGATGTACTAAAAGAAATGTATTGCATATGAACATCACAGGTCTTGCTATTTCCACATGCAGTTTGAGATTTTCGCGCATGCGCGGTTAAATACAAAGTTAAAATAATCGCAATCATAAAACTACTTTAGTTTATTTTATAAGACTTTAATGTTTTAAAACCTTCCCCAATAAATTCAAATGCTATAAATAAATATTCAATATTTCCAAAATCCATTAATCATTTCTACAGCTTTCGTAGCTCAAACATACAGATGCTTTCAGAAGACTCCATTTTATAGAATGTATATATTTATATTTTAATTTTATATAATGAATTCATAATAATAAAAAATATATAATTAAATATTGTATGCAGTCTTTTCTTTTCCGTTAAATATTGTATGTAAACTTTAGTTTTTACGAATATATTATAAACTAACCCATGCATTTATTAAAATTTGTAATCAACAAACTCAAATCTTTTTAGTCACTTACTAATCAATAGACCAATTTGTTAGTATATATATTTTATAAAATAATTCCTGCTGAATGTTATGCATACAATTATAAATATTTTACGAATTACAGGAATTTATATACATTAATTATTACTTTTGAAAACATCTAACTTAACAAACTATTCATTTATTAGTTTTTTCCATTCACAAATTTTTACAATTTTAAAACACAAACGTTAGAGCAAACTTCCAACGCTTGAAATCAATATTTTATAAACAACTCGAAACTACATTCAGCACACGTAACTTTCATATACTTGTTATCCAAAATGTCCCAACAGAAGTATATTCTACTCCGTATAAAAACTCTGCATTTAAAAATAAAAATGCAGATGCTGCCTCCAGTTGGCGAATTTTCACGCATGATTTCAACATTCTAAAAAATGTATTACTTTACATTTTTTTTATTTCGTTTAGAATATTCACATTGGCCCGCTTTGTTGCGAGCAAAAAGCCTAGTAGGATCACGTAGCAATACAAAAAGCATATATACATTTATACCACTTTTTTTTTTCTCTCTCTTGGTTGCCTGTTTCTATGCCCTCCTCTCTCTCCCCTCTCAGCTCCGCTTTGGAAATGAAATTTGTACTGTGGCGGCAGCGCATTACGAGATCACGACGAAAGATGAGAAAGAGAGATGGCAACTCAAAAAAAAAGTGGGGGAAGGGCAGAGAGAAAGGGTACACTCGCGATGCGGAACGTTGTCATTGGTGGACATATCCGGATTTTCCTTCGTCCGGGAGAAAAACCATTTCGTCCCGGCAGAAATTCCCGGCAGAAAAGAACCGTTCTTTTACCACTACTTAGTACCTGATAAAGAAGCCACCGACAACCGCAGGAAACGAACCCTTTCGAGTGGCCACAAATCAGCTAATCAATTTGTTGTTGTTGGAGTCGCTTCAATAATCTTCTCCTGCTCCTTTCGCCATCAAATCTTATTATTTTGAGTTCGGAGGCAGTAGATTTTTATTTTGTTAGGAGGCAAGGCAGGCCACGATGCGCAGAGAGCCAGGTCAAGTATGAAAGGAAGACCTCGACTTAGAACTTCGTTACCCCACATCAAAAAGAATATAGCGGAAGGAAATGCAATGACGGGTAGAAGAAAGGATCGGATCCAATGAACTTCGGCTCAAAAGTCGCGGCTTTCGAATTGGCTCATACTGAACTAATAACCAATAAAAAAACACTGCATACTTTCAGGATCGTTGCGTGTGCTGCATTGTTGCTGTTAATCGGATAAAGAAGTTAAATTTAGTTAGATTAAGATAAAATGACCAGATTTTCTGAACTTATCATGTTACATTTCCGGATTGTAGAGAAAGAACTAAAACGATGGAAGAGGTGGTCAAAAACCTAATCTATCCGAATTTACATTGCATGTCTTTGCCATTATACTATATATTTTAATGATAGTTCGAGCGTACACTTTAATGAATATTGGTAAAACCATATTTATCCCAATTTATATGGAACACCTTATCACTATACTATAATTCCTAAATTCTATAATTCCATAAAATTCTATAATTTAATCTATAATTCCTTATTACTATAATTTCTAATGATAGTTCGAGTGTAAATAATGAATATTGATGAAATCTAAACCATCCAACCTATCGATATGATACTATAATTTCTAATGGTAGTTTGAGCGTACACTTTAATGAATATTGATAAAACCTAAATTATCCTAATTTATATTGGACACCTAATCATTATACTATAATTTCTAATGATAGTTCGAGCGTAAATAATGAATATTGATGAAATCTAAACCATCCAACCTATCGATATGATACTATAATTTCTAGTGGTAGTTTGAGCGTACACTTTAATGAATATTAATAAAACCTAAATTATCCTAATTTATGTTGGACGCCTTTTCATTATACTATAAACTCTAATGACATTTCAGGCGTACACTTTAATGAATGTTGATAAAATAAACTATCCCAATTCAGACGGGGTATCTCGTAATAATACTATAAATTCTAACAATAGCTCGGATTTAAACTTTAATGAATATTGATAAAACCTTATTTATTCCAATTTATATGGGACCTCTTTTTATTATAGTATAATTTCTAATGGTAGTTATAGCGTAAACAATGAATATTGATGAAATCTAAACCATCCCAATTAATATGGGACATCTCGTCATAATACTATCATTTCTAATAGTAATTTGAGCGCACATGTTAAGGAATATTGATAAAACCTAAATTATCCCAATTTATATTGGACGCCTTTTCATTATACTATAATCTATAATGACATTTCGAAACCCGAATCCAGACGGGGCATCTAGGCATAATACTATAAATTCTAATGATAGTTCTAGAGTACACTTTAATGAATACAGATTAAACCATATTTATCCCAATTTATATGGGGCATATTCTCAATTTACTATAATTTTAATGATAGTTCAAGCGTAAACAATATATATTGATAAAATCTAAACCATCCCAATTAATATGGGACATCTCGTCATAATACTCTAATTTCTTATGGTTATTTGAGAGTACAATTTAATGAATATTGATAAAACCTAAATTATCCCATTTTATATCGGACGCCTTTTCTTTATACGATAATCTCTAATGATATTTCAAGCGTACACTTTAATGAATGTTGTTAAAAATAACTATCCCAATTCATATGGGACATCTCGTCCCAATACTACCAATTCTAATGATAGTTCAAAAATGCACTTAATGAATATTGATAAAACCTTATTTATCCCAATTTATATGGCACATTTTTTCATTATAATTTCTAATGGAGTTCTAGCATAAACAATGAATATTTATGAAAATGAAACCATCTCAATTAATATTGACAAGTCGTCATAATACCATAATTTCTAATGGTTGTTTGAGCGTACACTTTGATGAATATTGATAAAACCTAAATTATCCTAATTTATATAGGATGCCTTTTCATTATAATATAAACTCTAATGATATTTCAGGCGTTCACTTTTATGAATGCTGATAAGATAAACTATCCCAATTCAGACGGGGCATCTCTTCATAATACCATAAATTCTAATGATAGTTTGAGAGTACACTTTAATGAATATTGATAAAATCATATTTATCTCAATTTATATGGGACACCTTATCATTATATTATCATTTCTAATAATAATTCGAGTGTAAACAATGAATATTGGTGAAATCTGGACCATCCAACATATCGTTATAATACTATAATTTCTATTGTTTGAGCGTACACTTTAATGAATATTGATAAAACCTAAATTATCCTAATTTATATAGGACGCCTTTTCATTATACTATAATCTCTAATGACATTTCAGCCCCCCCAATTTAGATGGGAAATATCGTCATAATACTATAAATTCTAACGATAGTTTGAGCTTACACTTTAATGAATATTGATATAACCACATTTATCCCAATTTATATGGGACGCATCTTTATACGATAATCTCTAATGATATTTCAGGCCTGTACTTTAATGAATGTTGATAAAACTAACTATCCCAATTCAGACGGGACATCTCGTCATTATACTACAATTTGTATTGGTGATTCAAGAGTACATTTTAATATGATAAAACCTAAACTATACCAATTTATATGGAATATCTTGTCATTATATATTAAATTCTAATGATAGTTCTATTCTACCCTTTAATTATTGATAAAATAAAAATAAAATGCAAGTGATAATGCGGTTATGTATTAAAAATGTTAGTAAAAATGGATACATTATTTCGGTTTATGTTTGCAAAGATTAAACCGAAATAACTTTATGTTGATTGTAAATCGTTAATAGTTTTGCTTAAATAAATATGAATAAACAAATGAATATACAAATGAAATAAATCATATTCAAAAGTTTCATTTTTCTGTGTTTCTGTTTATGTAAATTTAGATTTTTTAAATAAATTTAGGACAAAGCTATTTTATTTGCTTATTGAAAACATTGTTTTTGAAAAAAAAAATCTATTGTTACAACTAAATATTCCTTAAAACTCTTGCAAAAATTAAAATAAAATCTATAAAGCAGTTTGAATTTCTACAAACCATGAAAATTAAGTGTTTTAGTTTAATATATAAAGACAATATTTTATTCGTAATTACAGAATTATGCATTAAAAACATTATATTTCCCACAAAAGAAAAAAAATTCATCCAAAATATACTATTTTATTGAAAGTAGAAGGTAAGGTAGTTATATGATATTGTACTTTCAAATGTAGGTTAATAGATACTTTAACAATATCCTAAAAGTCTATTATAATACCATTCAATTGGACAAAAGTGGTTATGTTTTCTAATTTATACGCTTTTAATAAACATAGCAGTAAAGAAATAAGTATTTTTAATGTTTTTACGAAACTGACTTACATTTCTAACTTGTTAAAATAATGTTAGAAACAGGTAAAATTAAAAAATATCTTGTTTTTTTACCTTTGCATAATAAGAAAATCAGTTATAAATTGCAAAATTAATAACGCTACAAAATATTCTAAAGAAGTTAGGAAAAGCTAACGGATGTCTCATTATTCCACTTGGATATCTCATTTCATAAACCGTTCTTAAGTTCTTAAATTTGTATTCATCCTTTCCGTTTTTATTTCTCTGACTACAAAAGAAGAAATAGGAAACCATCAGTTGCATATGTTGCAACATTTCTTGACAAGCTCAACGAATGTTTTATGCAAAAGCAGGCAATGTGTTAGACTCGCCCTCTTTAGAATATACACACTCTCTTTCTCTCTCTTCTTTTCTTCTTTTAATGTCATTATTAAAAAACGTCACGTGAAAGTGAAAACAAAACAAAAACAGGCCTTCCAGGGTAATCAAATAAGCATTCATTTTCCAAGCATTGTGTATTCGCGCCTAAAAAACCAGATGGCTTCGGGACGTTCTTTTTTGGAAGGGAAAACAAAAAAAGAGCGGGAAAGAACGATGAAAGACATTTTATGGTGAAAGAGAAAAACAAATGTCATATCAGAAAAGGACAAAAAAGAATAAAAAAGTAGCGAAAAAATTGTCGTTTTAGTGAATGAGTTTTCTGCGTCGCTGACATCAAATAACCAAGAAGCTAAAATTATCACCTATTGTTTAATCGCTAGAGAAATAATTTCATAAAAATTACTTTTTAAACGATATTCATTTTATTATTGGAGGACATTTTTAAAAACATAAGCATAGCATTCAAAGTTTTATAAATAGTAAACTCAAAAATAGCTAATCGATACCTTTCTACATTTCTACTAATCGATAGCTTTCTACAAAAATAGCTTTCTACATTTCCTAATAAAATTGGAAACATTTTAAGGTCGTAATATTTAAAAGAAATTAATCTGTTTCCTAAGCAGAAATTATCAGATTTTCTGAATTTTAAACGAGACGTTTTAGAAACCAGGTGCTGATTCTAAAATTAGGAATTCGTATAGATGCAGGTTCTGTGGACAAAATACAAGTAAAATAAAAGACACTTTCAAAAATTTATGTATAAGTTTTGAATATATATATATATATATATATATATATATATATATATATATATATATGACATTTTGTTCATTCGTATTGTTTACATAACATTATGGGGAACTATGTAAAGTTGGCATGGAAATTTATCTAAATATTTTTTAAAATAATAAACCAAATAAATACATTTTTTGATAAAATTAACTAATTAATGGTAAATAAGTAGAAGAATAAGCCATGACATTCAGTCTGAATCAGGGTCCCTTTTCAACTTAGAAAACAAGAGGCGTCGGAAATTTGCACTGTCCTAATTTATTCGAAAGGTTTGTTCATATTATACGAGTAGTAAAAAGCTTAAAACTCGAGAGATTTTTTTTGTCAAACATGTTAAAATTGAAACTGTATTCATAATTTTTAATATAAACTATTCGAGTAGAAATAAAATTAGATATGTCTAGTTGCCCTAGTGGAATTGATAAGCTTTTGGTTGATCAAAGAGATCACACCCTTTTACCAAGCATTTGTAAAATTTTAACTTTTAATTTTTTTATCTAAAATTTTGTCTTTTTAATTTTTTTCTTTCTTTGAAATTAAGTTTAAAAAATCACTTCAACAGTGATCTTTGAATTATCAGGAATAGATATTTATTGCACTTTGAACTCAATGCAGAAATGGATTTTGATTTAAAATCTGAGTATACTTACTTTTGTGGAAGTAAAATATAATTAAATGAAAATGTTTTTTAATTGTTTTATTTCAAAAAAGTCCTCTGTAAACTTTATACTTTTTTCTTTTTTAGAAATTGGAAAAATATGCAAAGATGATTTAAATCATTTAAAGAAGTTCAAATTCATTTATAATACTGTCAATTTCCCATTTCTAAATTTTAAAAATTTTAGAAGTAAGGAAATTTATACTTACTTTTGTGGAAGTGAAATATAATTAAATCAAACTGTTTTTTAATCGTTACATTTTTAAAATGTCCTCGGAAAAATTTATACTTTTTTCTTTTTTAGAGATTGGGAAATTATACAAAGATTATTTAAATCATTTAAAGAAGTTCAAGTTCATTTATAATACTGTCAATTTTCCCTTTCTAAATTTTAAAAATTTTAGAAGTAAGGAAATTTATATTTCTTATATGTGCTTAAAAAATCACTAAATAAAAAATAATTACTATCCATTTTATTATACATGATAAACTTTTAAAAGATACTAAAATATAGTTCAGATTCTCTAATCACATTATCTTCAATTCCGAGAATAATTAATTCTTTTTCTTTCATTTGATTCTTTACCGCACTTTTGTTTTATCTTTCTTTCTTTCTATTTTCTGTTAAAATACAAAATTTTTGAGCGAAAATAGAGATAAGGAACTGACTAAATTAAAAAAAAATATCTAAAAAATAGACTTAAGAATGTTTTAAACTCATTGAAAAAATCTTTTTCACCTTTAGAAATGATAAAAAAAATATTTTTTCAAAATATTTTTTTTTTTGGAAAAAAATACGTATTTTAATGTATAATCTTAATCTCAATTACTGAATAATAGCCTTGAATACTACTTATAAAAAGAAAGAAGAAATGAATTAGTTCAATATTAAGCCAAAGTAATCGTTAATATTTAAGTCAGCTAAGTGATTAGAATGTTTTTAGCAACCTCTTGCAACGTTGATGATAAAGAAAACCACAAATGTTCAATACATGGTTGAGGAAATATATTTTTCATCAGCACAAGTGTTTCAAAAACCAATCAACATTAAATGAAAGTATTCTTTCCATAATTTAATATCATCTTCACTCAAGCAAAAAAATAATATGAAATAAAAAAAGAGAACTGAGAAAAAAAAAACTTTTTTCCTTATATCACTCGTTTAATCACAATGCGTCAAAAATATTGTTCATTTAAATTATAGGCTTAACTGAGAAATAGGTTAATGCGCTATGAAAAACACTGGCAGAAATTACTATCGAACATGATTCATTCAGGTAGTAATTAAGAATTAATAAATTTTTTCGGTGACTGGAGTTTTTGAATATTAACCCTCTATGGGCCGAATTTTTGTTTTGACACCAAAAAAAATGTGGGAACGAAAAATCAGAAATTATAAAACTATATATGCAAATGAAAACAAATATTTGTGTTTAAACAATTTTATTACGTTATAATCATTATGTGACTTTCAAGTCACACCGGTCAATAAAATTTGCACTTCTGTGTATGATAGCTCATATGTGAAAGCCCATAAAAGAATTTGCATTTGGTGTATGGCATAAAGGCACATGCATCCATAAACTTAGTTTGGTAATCACTGACAAAAGCACAAATAATTTGAATTGGATCAAATGGTTCCTCATAGTTTCACTGCCAACAGTTTGCAAAGCAATTGTTTTGCTATTTCGGGGTGACGAGCCTAGCAATAGTAATGAATACTAGTATTGGTTGTGTTTGCAACGTCAGAGAGTTAAGATTTATGCGCCATCCCATGAATAATTGTATAATTATTTTGTTAAATGTCGATAAATTACAACGTGACTGAGAGTCACACTGGACAAAAGAGGGTTAAAATGAATATTACATTCTACTAAGTATTTCTTAACATGTTTTTACTCGACGCATCTCTTTTCATTTCAAAGAACTTTCCCGAATCTCATTATCAGTTCAACCACAACATTTTCCGATACCTTATTGATGACCCCAAGTATGCACTGACATAAGAGGAATGGATGTAAAAAAATGGGAAAAAAGTATTTATGACATGAAAAGATAACAAGATTATTTATTAAATTAATTGATAAATATTTGTCTTGTTTTATCAATTGACTGTTAATAAATAATTTGTACATATAATACATTATTTTTTTGTTACTAATACTTAAATAGATTTATATGTCTGTTATCCATACTTTTCATACCACTTTAAGAATCGAAAGATCCATATTAGTTGAAAATCCCTTTTCCAAAGAATTCCGATTGATGATTCTTAATAAACAAATGACGATTGCTTATTAAGAACGCTTAATTAGCGATGCAAACGATTTCGTGCCTTCTTTCGCTGTCAAACGCAACGATTCCACCCCGCCTAAATCACAACCCCTTTCCCGGGCGTATTTCTTTATGCCCTTTCCCAAAGACCGCTTCCTGCTCAAAAATTAATATTTTAAATAAAGATGCGGTGCCTGCCTCCAAGAATACTTCCCCAAAACTTTCGCGCCAAAATTTCGACATTCTTCCGAACAAATAGGTTCGGAACCGAGAAAAGTATTCCGATGCCTTGAAAAGACGAAGAAGATGGGAGGACAAAACGCGCTGTAGAATCCTTACCTCGATCTGAGATATGAGATCCCGAAATCCTCTCCACGCAATCTCCGTATTTAATGATTTTGCAGGAAAGCTGGAATAGTTTATCAATGGGCCTAGAGTCGCCGACGACCGTGTTCTGTTTACCAAAGCTGACGATAGCTCGATGGAATGTTCGAGCAAGGTACTTAACGGGATGTGTGAATACGAGACAAGTCAGGACTATTGCTTGCCAGCAGGGCTAGGACGGGGATAACAATGATTCCAGCGGAGGAACTGGCTTATTGGAGACTGCTGTCTATTGTTTGCTGCTGTGCAATATGCGACCAAACGGTCCAAAAGAGGGATGCAGGCCCATTTTGCAAGGTCCTTTTGTACGGCTGAGATCTTGGGGAAAGAAATTTTTGTATTTCGAGAAATAGAACTGGGAGTTCGGATTTGGCGGCAATTAAATTTGGCAAGACATTCCCGTAGGCTTTATTCTAAACGATCAAGACATTTGCATGTCGATGTGCATTCCTAATTAGGTAATTAAAAATAATATGTACTTTGGAAAATTCTAATTTCGCATGTATTGAAGAATGGCGGCAAAAAGGATGGATTCAGGTCCATCAGTAAAGATAATTCGTTGAAATTAATAAATTAAAATAATTACAAAAAAGAAAATAAAATTTCAAATAAAAAATATTAAAATAATAGATTAGAATGAAATCTGCTATGCATATTTCAAAGTATCATGTCAGAACATCATTTCTTGAACGGCCAAGCAGCACGTGCTCGCGCAAGTAAAATTATATTTTTATTCATTTTAATTATTTCGTTGAATGGGTCACTTTAGTGTTGCAAACGATCCAAAAAAAAAAAAAACCGTGTCTCGCATTTATTGTTTAAAAAATATTCCATTTCCTATTTATTTCATTTCATATAATCGGGTGCCCAAAATGACATTTTTTAAGGTTTTATTTACTGTAGTCATTAACTTTTTTAAAAAAATCAGAGCTTTTGAAAATGCAATGGCAACGCGTTGTTAAAAGCTGATTTTGTGAGATGCTCGTGCAGATAATAAAATTTGTATTTTTCGCCTACGGATTTTTGTTGACGCTATAAACCTCATCCCAAAAACAATATAATATTCTGACATGATAATAAGTATATATTAAACATATTTTGACATAAACAAAAATAATCAAACAAACAGTATATGTTAAACATTTTATGATTACATTTATCCTTATATCTCAAAAAATCAACTTCATACTTTAATTTAAGCAGAATTTAAAAAAAAAGAACATTGTAATTGTGAATACCAAAAGTGATATTAAATGTCTATGCTAATACATCAACCACAATTTTCTATGTATAAAATTATGAGATTTTGAGGTAACTCTATTAGTTTGATTACTAGAATCTAACTAATTATGTTATGTTAATTTTTAATTTTGCTTGCTTGTTTTAATTTAATTTTTTTAAATGATTTTTTAAAAATTTGCTTTAATTTTTAATTTTAATTTTTGGTGTCCTTAAATCTTGCTTCAGCTTTAGAATCACCATTTCATTACAGTGAATTTATGTTATTAACTATGAAAAATAATTCTTGGCTCTAGTATCAAATCGTAAAAAACAAAGATAATAAAAATACCCAAGTAAGAAATAAATATTTGGACTAATAATATGATAACCGCTTTGTTATTTTCATATAAATTTTTAATAAGCAAATATTTTGTTCATTTTTATAAGTTTGTAATAATGAACTGAGATTATAATTTACATTCCGATAGAAATGTAGTAATGCACGATAAAAATAAACTTTAAAATCGCGAAATATAAGAGAATTTCAACAATAATTTTTCATTTATATTTGGAGCAATTCATTTGATTTTGTAATATATGTTAACTAAAGAAATATCTATTCAATTTATAAAATTATTTAAATTATTTATTTACATATTATTTACAAAACAGGTAGCTCCACTATTCAATAGAAATGTTATATAATAATAAGTAATTCTCTATATAATTCTTTCTCTAAATAGTTATCTATATTGTTATATAATAATATATAATTCTCTTCTCTAGCCAAATCTTATATTTGATGCCTCCTGCTCATTTTAGATTTTGATGACATATCGAGAAAAAAAGATATTTTAACATAAAATAACTAAATATGAAAAGATAAAACCATACCAAGATATAATATGTTTAAAATAGCATTCATCCAAGACAATTATAGTTCTATAACAAAATTAATTTTGAAAATGAATAAATCTAAAATAAATAAATTAAGAATAAATAAATGTATGCATCACGGATTTAACTATGATGTAAGAGCATTCGTATTAAAAATAATAATACAATAAACTTCTTTCTGTTTGTTTTTGATTAACTTATAATACGTCAAAATTATTATTTTATAAAAAATAATTAAATATGCATTATTGTTTATAGACTATTTATGTCTGCATTTTAATGCAGAATTGCTTCCATTAAATTAGGTTTTTAATTTAAAATAATATAAATACGTTTATTTATCTAAGGTTCAAATCTTTATGATAGTTTATAAAATGTTGAAATTATGCAAATTCTCGTAAAAAAGTTTCAAAAAAGAAATTTTATAATTTTGTTTGTAAATATATATGAAATTTGTTATACAATGAAGGAAACTAATATTTCAATTCGAATTTATTTTGGTTAGTTTGATATAAAAGCAAACAAATGCTAAACATATATTTTGATTTCTTAACCATTTCTGTCAGTAAAATATACATCAATATGATAAATATATGATTGTAAATAAATAATTTTTATTTCCATTAATTCACTAGGGAATTTTACTGCTGCACAATGTATTCAATAAAAAAGGATATATAATATTCTCGTGTTTTAAGAAAAAATAAAACGCATTAGTTAAGAATTGTTTGGTTTATTTTGAAATTTTAGATTACTTTTATTAAATGTACTTGTTCGTTAAAATTATTTTTATGTTGAAGGAAATTTTTATTTATTAAAAATTTATCTAACATAATTTTTTAATATAATTGATTTGTGATTTTAATTTTATCTCGAATATATATCTATTAATTATTATTTTTTTAAAGTGTTGAATAATAAAAATCCATTGTCATTTTTAATTTAAGCCATTTTTAATTTATAAACACTGTTTATGTTACTTTGGAGTTTTATGCTGAGTGACCCTTTACTGCTGTTTCAAAACTATCAAAATAGGCAAATTCTGCTGATTAATGATCTAAAATTAATGCTGTAAATGTACAGAACTTTAATTATAAAACCCTGTACATTTACCGTATTAGTTACGCTAAAGTACTACGTTAAAATGGCGATAAAATGAAAGTCTTTGGACAAAATATCAATCTTAGTTATGGTTTACAGGAGAGAACGGAATATTATTTTCCACAAACAAACAAAAGATAAAAATGAAATCTGCTATGCATATTTCTATGTATCATGTCAGAACATCATTTCTTGAACGGCCAAACGCCACTTGCTCGTGCAAGTTAAATTACATTTTTATTCTTTTTAATTGTTTCATTGAATGAGTCACTTTAGTATTGCAAACGATCCAAAAAATGTTGTCTCGGATTTATTGTATTTAAAAAAGATCCTATTTCCTAATTATTTCATTTCATATAACCGCGTGCTCAAAGTGACATTTTTCTAGGTTTTATTTGATGTAGTCAATAACTTATTTTTTTATCAGAGCTTTTGTAAAGGTGATGGCAATGCGTTATTAAAAGCTGATTTTTTTGAGATGCTCGTGCAGATTATAAAATTTTTATTTTTCACCAACGGATTTTTGTTGACGCCGAAAACTTCATAATAAATACAACCTCATGTTCTGGCATGATAAAAAAAAGAAGTTTCACCATTTAAAGGTGGTGGCGCTCCAAATAACATTTTAAAGAAAGATCGACCATAGTACACATTGTTGATGGACGAAATCTTTTACACCTAAAGACAGTGTTAATACTCATAACTTCAGTTTGTGGCTCAAACGAATCTCTATGTCCTCCATTAATTCCATCGCATTTAAAACCATCAAATGATTAAGAATATTAATATTCCCATACAGGTAAAAATAACCGCATCCAACTACTAGAAATTCCATGTCCAATACTCGTAATAATATAGAATACAGCGCCATTACTCGCTAATGTCAAGTCTTTGAACCCTTTTTTTCCCCCAGAAAATAAACTCCCATTTTCTGTAAACTATTACCAAGGTTGATAGATATCATTTGGTTTAATAGCTTTCCTTTTATGGCCAATTCAATGTGGAATTTTAATTATAAAGGTCCTGTACATTCATTATTGAAAACATATCAATCACAGTGATCAATTACTGGAAACGGTCAAATAATCTTGTAACATATTTCTATCAAGCAATCTGTCGCAACTTTATGTTTTACGTAAGATATTGAACTCTGGGAGAAGAATTAAAGATAAATATCATTTCTCACGGAATATCACGTATCTGAACTCACTGTTGCTTGAAGAACATAACGACGGTAAATAACATGTTCGCATGTTTTCTAATATGATTTAAATCAGAAGATCCGAAAATAGAAAGGAAGTTACCTGAGCGTTTCGAAAAGCATTTTCTACCGAAAGGAAAGCACAGTTGATAAAGACATCAATGGATATTGGGTGAACATTGTTATTGGCGAAAGAACGAGTATTTTAACACGGGTAATAAACATCTTAACGTCCCTTTAAAGTAGAAGCGAGCGACGTCGGTTGTTTGCTAGCGATGTTTTCAGAATTCTTCCACGAATGTCTGCGTAACTTCAATATTCTTTTGCTAATTTACTTTAAAGTATCGAAGAATAAATTTGAGACTTCTTAAATGGTTTAACTCTCTTCAGATTTTACACTGAGATGGAACAGACATAACACTATAAGATGCTTTGTATTTTTATGGTAAATGTGACGGAAAAATATATTTTCGAACGAAAGACAAGTTGGTATAATGAGAGTGAATACATACGAAAAATTGGAATGATTAATTTTGGGAATATTGAATTTGTTTAACTCTTTCTCTTACAACTTATGCAGTTTATTTAACTAAAATGAGACTTTAGCAGTATGAGATACTTTTTATTTCTGTAATAAGGAATTTTAAAATTTGCCATTTAGAAAATAGCTAAATAATATGAAGGAGAGAATTAAACATTAGAATGAGGAATAATTAAAAGGCATGAATATTGATCAGAAAATGTTTCATTTGTTTAACTCTTTCATTTAAAGTGTAAATGTTTAGAGATATATAGTAGATGTTATTCTTAATCTTATATAACACCGAGTAAATGATATATTGGTTTAAAGATTATTGTTAAAAATTGGAACAATGAATTGATATGAAGTATATAGAAATAGATCGTAGATATCTAAATTCCCTAGCACTATTTCATAAAGGTGACACAAAAAGATATCATTATGGACAATGATGTAAATAAAACGATTGAACAAAGTATACTATTGAAAAAAGCATTGTGAAATCGTGCAAAATCTTTAATAAACTCCAAAAACAATTTATTAAACCTTTTATATGAAGCCAAAATGGTACAGTCTATCAAAAAGTAACCTAACTCTGTTCATGCATATTTATACTCGCCTAACTTTCATACATGTTTATATTTCCATAACTTTCATACATATTTATACTTGCCTAACTTTCATACATGTTTATAATTGCATAATTTTCATAGATATTTATACTTGCCTAACTTTCAAATTTTCAATTTGAAGCTTTCACTTTATCTTTCACCTCATTCTATATAATAAGAAATCTCCAAATCTAAAATTTCAGAAATATCAGTCCAAAATAGCTGGAAATATATGAAAAAATGACTGAGGATTTTCAATAGATTCCAATATAGAAAATAGGTCATTTTGATAGTACCTTTCCTTTATTCAAGTTTCATTCAACGTTAACTTTAAAAAAAATTAAATTGATGAATAACGCTAATGAATTACACATAGATTTTGATAAAAATCTAATTATGAGTAGAGATTACAAACTAAATTTCCTTCGTCCCATCCCGTTTTATCAGTTATTTGGTCTTATGGACCGACATCTTTGTGTTCTCTTTAAACATTGAAAGTTTAAAGCTTACAACTTATCAAATTTCAAATCAAATGCTTTAACGATTACATTTTTTTAAATATATTCTTGCATTCTTACATTACATATTTCTTGATGTAAATTGCATTAAACTAAGAATTGGATTTTTTTTCTTATAAAGAGTATATTTGAATTATAAAAGGATGCGCTAAGGAATTATTTCTTTAAATGAAAATACATAAAAAAACAAACCAACTTAGTACCTACAACATCTCATGATTAATTTTAATCAAAAATAGGATGCAATAATAAGTACATTCTATAAATAATTACTTGCATATAAGAGCAAATAAATAAACTGAATTACTTACATACAAGAGTAAATTAAATGAATTCTATTTCCAACAAAAGAGTTATGTATTAAATTCTATCCAAACTTAAGTAAAATGTTAGTGAGCTGGAAAAAGCTATGGAAAAATAAGCATATAGTAAACAATCTGTTTGATTCGATTATGTACAGAAGCATTACATAGATAACCCCTATCAACATCAATTCACCTTCAATCTTTTTCTATACAGTCCGTTGATTTTGTGCGATTAGGCTCTTAAGACCAAACAGCACGTGAAATCTTCTAGTGTTTATTTGAATAAATCTCATGTTGTGCTTGTATTAACATTGCAATGGACTTCTAAATAGCACTACATATTGTTATCTGTTTATATTTTTATTATAATAGTAAGGTATTTTTAAAATCTTGTAAATGCATGTTCCTGAAAATATGCATAAAACGAAAATGTATGTTCTTAAAAAAATTGGGGGCATTAGGGTATAAGAGTATTTGCTTCAAATTATGAACAGAAAAAGAATACGAATAGACCGAAACTTACGTGGGGAAACGAGGTATTAAATATTGCATCATTATAAAATAATTTTTTTGTGATGATGATGATTCCTCTTAAAATAATATACATAGTTTTTGGTTCTTTAAAATGGTTCGACAAGGCAAAAATATCTTATAGGAATAACTGAATTCATTATTCCTTTGAGAGATTGATTTAGTTGTTCCTTTATCAAGTTTAAGTAAAAAAAAATGTATAATTTGTATTCATATATATATATATATATATATATATATATATATATTCTTAAACATTCATTGATAAAATTTTCTTTAGATTTTTGCATTTAACATAAATACAAAATAGTTTCAATCAACAATTTTCTAACCTGAATACTGAACATACACGTGACTAAACACTTGGAAAAATGATGATAAAGAATTTTCATATTTATGAATTTTGTCCTGTCTGGTCAAAGATATGATGTTGGGGTTCCTATTTAATCATGTTCTCATATATCTGTTTAACTCTTTGAATCCTCATAGACCGACATAATTTCAAAAATGTTCCTTTAGAATTCAGGAAGATTTGAAAAATGAAAAATTATCAAAATATTTGGTATAGAATTTATTGATAACTTCAGTACTTCCTCTTTGTAATTGTTATATATGAGGGGGAAATAATCAAGTAAAATCTTCTATATACTCTTCTGAAAATTTTCAATACTTTGAAATTTAATGTACATTTCCAACAATCAAAATTATTTTAATATTTAAGTTAAATATTTGCATCAATATTTTCTCAATAATAACTATTAGTAAATAAAAAAAATAATATATATACCTCAACAAAAATAAGCAAGTAATTCATTCATTCAAAAATAGAACATCTGGTTACTAGCACTTAATATTTTACAAAATTTTCCAGTTAATCGTTTAGAATTTTATTCTGAATAACATATAATGGTACAAAAACCAATCTGGCTGTGCTGAATCAAACATAACACAGTTAGATGACATCAATTAGAATTTCCAAACATGCTAAGTCTTATCATGAAGACAAAAAAAAATAATAAAGATTAAAATGAAATCTGCTATGCATATTTCAATGTATCGTGTCAGAACATCATTTCTTGAACGGCCAAACACCACGTGCTCGTGCAAGTTAAATTATATTTTTATTCATTTTAATTATTTCATTGAAGGAGTCACTTTAGTATTGCAAGCGATCCAAAAAACTTTGTCACGCGTTTATTATTTAAAAAAATGCCACATTTCCTATTTATTTCATTTCATAGATCACGTGCTCAAAATGACATTTTCTAGGTTTTATTTGCTGTAGAAATTAACTTATTTTTTAAAAAAAAATCAAAGCTTTTGTAAATACAATGGGAACGCGTTATTAAAAGCTGTTTTTTAAGGTGCTCGTGCAAATAATAAAATTTTCATTTTCGCCTACGGATTTTTGTTGATGCCAAAAACCTCATGCCAAAAACAACATCACGTTCTGACATGATTAAAAAAACGAGTCAAACATAAATTTAATAGTCAATAGCCCACAAGTAGATAAATCTGAATATTAATTTTAAGCAATTGGCTGTTAAAAATAAAAATTCCTGTAGACAGCATGAGAAACTGAACTATTTTTTTTTCGAAGTTAATTTCTGTAAATAGATTGGCATCGTTGTCAGAAATCAAAATATTGGTCAATGAGATATGAAGAAATTTTTTAGAAACCAATAAAGAAATCATTTCTTTACTTTATCCTTAATATTTCTGAACATTCTATCCCGAAAGCATTTTTTACTTTTATATTTAATACATATTAGAATAGAGAAAATCTTCATACAATTATTTTTATGCACTAACCACTTAACAGGTTTATTTTCTTTGCTAACTAATAAGATGTCACCTTCTATTTTGGGAGTATTTTCTTATTTTAATTCAAATGGAAATCCATCGAATACTTGACTTATCTACGTATTCGAAGTCATTTTACTATTGAATTATAATCGTTATGAACGATTTATTTTTTGTTTACAACTATCATAATTCGATAAATCGATGCACGTACGGCGTACAGACAAACCGGTTAAGTGGTTAAGTACGTTCTTATAAGTACACTAATAGCAAAACCTTGATATTTTGCGTGTCAAATTGAGGTGAGTGGTTTTGTATTTCCATGGAATCTACTTCGTTCTTAGAAATATGAAGGTAAGCTAATAAAGGGTAAGCAATTGGTGAAATGTGGATATCTCTCAAAACAACTACCTAAGATCTCCAAACCACAAGAAAAAATCCAAGCATTTGAATAGTTTGAATAATGGCAATAATAAAAAAAAAAAGGAAATGACGTGTTTGGATTTTCGCCGGAGAGCATTAAGTGTTTTTCAAGCAAACCGAAACCGTAACGTTGCGACAGATGGTTTAAACCGTGAAACTCTACACAACGAAGCGTTGGCAAGACACAGAGTTGGTGCTATGAAAACGCCTCCAATGCGATGAACCATGGAACACTTCAATGTTCAGTTGACTTGGGTCATCGGAACAAGAGTGAAAATGTAGAAAAAAAATGCATGAAAAAGGGACAAAGAATCATCGAGGGGAGAAAGAGGTGTACAAAAAGAAGTCAAGTGCACTTTGGCACAAAATCCCAGCCAAAATTCGCTTCGGTCTTTGAGTTCTAAAGCCGCCCGAACGATATCAAAAAGCAAGGGAATATTGGGAACGAAGAATTTAATACAATAAATAAACGGGGTGTCGATTGTATTATAACATGACAAGTCGTTGGCCTTCAACTGGGAACCTTTTTTTCAACCTCTGACAGGAACAAAAACATGAGAGCTGGATTTTGCTGACACGTTACGCAAGATTGCTCTAGTGAATAGTGGAGGGGGTTGGGGATACAAACGGCGGAATTAACGTTCTTTTTCTTAAATAAACGTTTCCAAATTATAATGGTCAAGAATATGTCAGAGAGATGGACCACCCAGATGGAAAGGAACGGTCTGGTGACTATTGTTGCACTATAAACTAGATTTATTTAAAATGGATAATCGTGTCTGAAGGTATAGCATGTCTTTTAATATTACATTTGATGAATGATGATAAATTTAAAACGGTTGCTGAAGTCAATAGCTGGTTGGGGAACATTTTCCCTCAATCTTTTTATCAAAAAGTGATAAAAGAGTAGTCATTTGAAGTATCTTTAATTCATTTGTCAACTATAACACTATAATCTTCGGCTCAATTTTTTTAAATAAAATGCATTATGATTTGCTCTGAAGTGAATGATGAGTTAAAATAATGTAGTCGGATTTTTCTTCAAAAAATATGGTGTAGTAATAATATTATAATTATAGAATTCTTCGATCACAGTTTGAACTTTCTTACAAACTGCTGTTAAGTAATTTTCCGATGGAAATTTGACTGATAAATCATTTTATATTTAGGAGGAATATTTTGCCATGAAAAGTTATTTTTCGACATATAATAGCAAAGAAAATATTATCGTTTCATAATTACAGGTAATATGTGAATATTCATAGGATTTTTTTGATTTATGAATAATTATCACGAAAAAACAAACAATTCGACATTAAATGAAGATAATCAAAAACCTTTATTGCACGACGAAGAAAATGGTACCTCGAAACAAGATTTATTTTATAACATTTATTTCTCAAATAAAATAAATTCATAAATAAGAAAATCATACGGACATTTCTTTTTGAGACTGTACCACTTTGAAAGGACGTAGAATATTCGAAGTAATCACAGTTAAAAACATGCTTTTTATTCAAGAATGAATTAGAACATTATTCAGAATTTGAGATAAAAATTGTTACAAAATTTTCTTTGGATATATTTCTCACTGTTTTTGTAGATAGATATCAGTTATGGATATTAATTTTGGTTATAAGAAAAAGCGTCTTTGTATCCAACGTTTGGTGTTTCTTTTTTAATTGGGTCTTCATTTTAAAGTATCTTTACGAAATAGTATATTAAAGTATGATTGAATAGAGACAAATTTATAAAAAAGGCATCTGCTGTTGTCATGAATATGCAAATTCAACTCAATTCAGGGAAAAAATTGTAAAGTTTTGTGTGTTTGTTATATAATAATTAAAAGTTACAAATCATAAAAAAGTAACAAATTTTCTGGAAAATATTATATTTGCATTTTTATAAGCAGATATTAGTAAAAAAATTATTACCTGGTCCAACAAAATATCAAATATCATGACTTATCCTAACCAAATTTCATACAAAATGTTATTTTTTGCATAGAATACAATATTATAATAGAATGCAAGAAAATCAGAACGTTCAATATAGGCTAAACATGGAAACAGGAGTTTTCAAATTGATTTCTTCGTAAATCTGAGATACCCCAAGTCACCCTTGATGAACACGCAGGTGCCGTTCTCTCAGGAACGACAGCCCCTTATAAAGGCCTCAGGCGCGATGAAGAAAAGGAACCTTTGAACATACACAGCACTCTCGCTATTATTCGACACCTTTTATTTCTGGTATTCACTTCATGGAAGGAAGGTTCCGGACTCAATCGGAAAGGGCGCTTTTCCTACAAGGACTCCTCCCCCTCCAGTTCGACCCCCTACTCCGGAACAAAGGTCGGGCCTTTTGCATTGAAAAGCCCACACCTAGCCCGCCATTTAGGCACTTTTAAGGGAAGGTGCGTCAAAATGTGCCTTTATTATGAGACGGCCACTTTTCACATTCGGTCCGCTGAGTGCGGACACCCTTCAATTCTGTGAGGGGTGGTTCTCAATTGTGCGCAGGACGGACGAAGAAAGGTTCGAGAACCAGTGGCTCGAAAAGTGCAAATTTGGAGGTGTCGACCGATGAACAGATTACAACGTTATGCGTTAAAATCCCTATTGTGGCCAGTTCCTACCAGTAAAAGCCCGCAAAGTAAACTTCTGTTCTCATAATACACGGGTGAGAATTGGGGGGAGGGAAATAGTCCCCGGTCCCCGAAGTGTGAAACAGCTGCTTAGGCCATGCAGCAATAAGGGATTACGTCGGGGGCCTCAGGCGTATTTATGCAAGTTCCTCAATAGATGGTAACGGCTTTTTGACTGCGGATTTAATATACTAGCTATTCCGACTTTATTCAGGATTAACTCTGGAATTAGACGAAATTTTTTTTTCCTTCTCCAAAATCAAACAATAAATTATAAAAAAAATTCACAATTTTCAAAAATAAATTAATGTTTGTATATACTTGTTTGGGTCTGTTAAATAGTTGATGAATGACCACCAAAATATAAAATATTATCAAAGTTATTTTTTTAATTTTTAAAAGTATAAACTGAAAGATATATTATAACTTTTTCAATAAAAATTAACCACTTAACTTCCATTTTTTTTATTGATGAATGAAACCAAAATATAAAATGCTATTAAAGATTATATTATATATATATATATATATATATATATATATATAAAATTTTTAAAAGTATAAACGAAAAGATAATTATAAGTTTTTTTAAAAAAATTAACTTAACCTATTGATTTCCTTTTTTAAAAAAATCTTTTTGGCCAAATAAGTTATATATCTGCATAAAAAGTTTTATAAGAGTATAATTACATTCAAATTAAGCTTTGTTTTTAAATGTTTAACATTTTTGAAAAAAAATATTGTAATAAAATGCTCAATAAAATCATTTCATTAAAAAATAAAATACTGAATAATTAAGACATTGCTGTACATCCTAAAGTATATATTTATGTACGGTGTGGCATATAATACAAAAATAAATCTATAATGTAATGTTCCAAATACACTATTCGATTCTGTACAACTGACAGCTCAATTTTAAATTGATTCGCTAGGTGTAAAGAAACGATGCATAATATATATAAATTTGACATATGCAATATTGACTGATATATATAGAATTAATATGTCAGACGCACCAAATATACTTTTCTTGTTGAATAGTGCAAATAAAATTCCGAAATTCTCAAACTGGAATCGCGGCAGCTCAGTTATTAATCTATATTGATTTTAAAAAGATATTATTATTATATAAAAAGTTGAGAAAAGCGAAAATATTGATATTTCAGAAAGTAGGATTTAATATTAATGAACGTAATTGAATTTATAAACTAGTTATAACCAAAATATATTATAAAATACAACAACCAATTGATTTTCGCAAAAGATGGAAGGACTAATTTTTTTTTTTTCATTCTTTATATTATATATAAAAAAAATTAGAAAAAAAAATATTTCAATGTTTTGGTGAAAATGTTGAAACCATTTATGACAAATTATTCTTAAGTTCCATTCCTCTGTAAAAACGGTAAAAATAATTTTGTCTTGGACATTTAAAACCATTCTTTGGGAAAAGAAAATGACATTTTTGTCATAAAATTATTTTTGAAAAACCAGTTTACAAGTTACAGGAAACTAATTTAGAAATGTAAGGACAAAAATAAGGATTTTTTTCTTCTTCTTAACATCAAGAACTTCTTCAAAATATGAAGATGATGGATTACTATGAAAAGATATAGACGCCACTTTTTTATTTATCGAAGCAAGTTTTTAACTTAATGGAAAGGTATGACAATCTTAAATAATATTTAGTAGTAGCTAAAACTATTGGAGTTCATAGTTTGACCCTGTAGTTTCAGCAGAAGATTAAGTTATTCTATTAAAAGAAAGCAAGGAAAGCTTAAATAAGTAGTAGCTAAAATTATTGAAGTCTATAGTTGGAAACTGTAGTCTGTAGGTTAAGTTATTTTATTTATTTAATTTTATTCTGTATACTATATTTTTTCTAACTTAGTTTCACAATCCTTAATATTATATATATATATATATTCTTAACGAGATATATCTAGAGTCACACAGATTAGTTCATTTTCGGAAATCAAATATTAACAGCCGTTTAAGCTACAATAAATAAATAAAAAATATTGCATTGTTTTTCGATTAATAGACAAAAATTCGAAAATAAGACAAATATTTCTTTAAAAAAATCATCCTTATTCAACTTAGGCTTCATTTTATTTGAATTTTACACTATTATAAATTACTATTATACCAATTGCTTCACACAGTTTTATTTATCCATTAGCGAAATTGGAAATTTCTTCCTAACACTAATATTTCGCTTCCAACTGATGAATTTCTTAATTCTAGCATTTTTATGTAAAAATTTACACATGATTAGAAATTAATTCTAGAATAAAACGATATTTAAATTAAGTTAGATTAAGAAAATGTGAAAAGATAATCATATAAATCAATTGTCTGATTAAAAAAAGGAATTCATAGAAATATATCATTTTATAATCAAGATTAAAAATTTATAATTATTGTTTGTTTTCTTATATTCTTTATTCTTCATGTTCAAACATTTTCAGATAAAATTGCAAAAATTCCGAATCACACAAAGTAAGAGATGTAATTGTATGTAATCAACATTTAAAAAATAATACTTAGATTATTGAAAATGATCAGTTCTGATTAATATCCTTTTTTTTATCCACAAATATCTCATATAACTTCTAAAAAATATTGAAAGAAAATCATATCTAATCATTATAAAAACATCATAAACAATTTAAAAACCATTCGTTTCTCCTTTACAATCTCAATAATTGGTAAATTAAGATATATCCTTTTTAAAATAACCAATTCAGGCAGCTTAATAAAATTTCAAAATTTATCTTCTCATTATTTTTCAGTTTGGACTTTAATGATATAATTCCTGACATCTATCTCATTGCTTTCACTTGAAGCAAAAGCGTGCATCTGAAACCTTTCAGATAATGTGATGCAACACGCGGCGGATGGAACAGAAATTACATCTAAACGCGGATGCTAATTTCAACCTGTTCTCGGAGATAATTGAAATTTCGTTAACCCGGGCGTGAAACCGGAACAACTGAATCCCCTCTATGGAAGAGCAAATTAAATTTTAAGGACGAGATATTGTTACCGTCGCGAACAAATGACACAACTGACGGTTTTTCTCGTTCTTAATAATATTTCATACTCATATTTCTCCAGGCATAAATGTCCGCTCTTAAGTGAACAAAGTAAAACGTGAATCATTAAAAAAAAAAGAAATTTGCGAACATGTATAATTAAATTGAATAGATTATTCCAAACCATAAAATAAAAGAAAGAATAGGCATATTTATTATTATTTTTTCTGACGATCGACGGATAATTCTAAATACCAAACGATATGCAGCTGTGTTTATTTTTATTTTTTTGGTTCGAATTAATCTTTCCATTTTCAGTTTTTGCTTCAGCGATATGCATATTTAATGAAATAAAATAATTGTTTCACGTATCTTATATGAATTTTTGAAAGATTTCTGATTAGATGTAAAAAAAGAATTGATGAAACCTTAAATAATAAATTCGTTCCGTGTTTATTTTTGTTGATTGTTTCCTTAAATGATTTACCAGGCAAATTGTTTGTTTTTATCTGTAATGTGCAAAGGTTTTGAATCCTTACAAACTAAAACATATTATTAAAACGGCATTCGGATGCGTGTATTATGAGAATAGCACAGTAATTCGATGGAATTTTTCGAATGCATTAAATCGAAGACAACAAATACGCTTTAGAAAAAGGACAATAGAGAGCTAAATGGCTTCCGTTCTCATATTTTTTTCATTAACTTAAAACGAGGAAGCCGTTTCAATAACAATTTTGTATTATTTTCAGAAACTACTTTTAACAAAACAATAATTAATATTTCAGAATGAAAACGAGGTTTTCACTTTAATTTTAAAGCATATTGGGTATTCTGAATATAATTATGCTTGCAAATAAAAATATGCAAAACCAAATAAACATTTGAATTATTTTGGAATTTAATTCTTAAATTTTCTTTAGTTAATTTTGGCCTTTTATTTTGAGAAATTTTTTTGAGCATATGTATAAGACGAAATATTCATTTTCAAAATTAAGTATTAAAATGCCAATAAAGATTTAGGAACTTCTCTAAGGCTGCTTTTACGAAGCTTTTTTAAAACGTTGGACTAAAACAAATTTTCTTTGAAGAAGTTGTTTTGATTATTTTGACTAATTTTTAAAATTTTACTGTAGAAATGAGTTCCACTTTTTCCAAATGTTTATTACATTTTAAATAGACAAGATTTTTGAATCTATCCTTTTTTAATATAGTTTAATGATATATAGTTATAAGTCGATGTTATATTTCCTCCAACGAGTTTTATTATTTAAAAAGTTTAACGATTTAAATTAATATTAAAGATTCTACAAGGATAATAGAATCTTTAGGTAACTTTAATAAAAAATACGTTAATTCAATTTTTTTTAAAAAGTGCTGTATTAAGTTAAGTGCTGTAAAGGTTTACTATGACTCCTTTTTGAATTATTATTTTTTTCTCTGACTCAAAATAAATAACAAAATAGAAGAAAAATTTCGTGCAATTAAATGGCTTTAACAGGCATCCATAGAAAAAAGTTTTATTTTTCTTTCAAAATGGTTTTCTTTTTTTACTAGAGATGAGAGGATGACTAGTTCATTTTCTCTAAGAAATAAAATTTCTAGCTCTTTGGTTTTTTTTAATAACTATTTAATGAATTTCATCAATATTTTTTAATGTTTTATTTCTGATGTTTTATGTTTATTTGATGATTTCCGAAAGAAGATATGATAATTTCGGATTAAGATGATTCGAGGAAATCAAAACCTCGCATTTAAATGCATTTCGTTATTTAAATGGTATTTTTTATAATTAATTAGCATTTGAAATGAATTTTTAAAAAATTAAAAAGTGAAACGAAATTAACATTTTTAAATAGTTTATATTTCGAATTTTTATCTTATGTTTTTTCCAATTATATGCGCTGAAACTACTGCACAAAAATGCTAACATTAAAGTACAGCTAATTTTATCTCAAGGTGAATTAACCAATCCATCACCACAAAATCAAATTTTTGTTTGTTTTTTATATACATCTGAAAAAAATTTGAGTTTCTTCTTTTACCCTGATAGTCTGATGAAGTTATCACTTCTAACCATTCAAACGATTATAAATTTGGGAATAGCAAAGGTGTCAAACACTTTTCGGTCAGTCTTTCGCCACAATTACCGAAAAAGAGCAGCTGCATTCTATGGTTGTTTAGACCAATAAATATTGGGGTCATTCGCGACCCTTAACCTTTCTTCCATCCACAATAACGTCCTCCGTCCCACCCCGGATAGCGCGTCCAATCCTTTAGAGTACGCTGCTTCAAACACTAAGAACGTCTGGCGATTCGGGCCATTGTGGAACAACATCGCAGTCCCCGAGTTTTCATACATACATATTGCTGACATTTTCTAATCCAGCATTACACTGGGTATTAAGAACGTCTTGAAAAGCGCAGCCTTGAGGCTTCTAGGTACTTTCTTTTGTGAGGGAAAGGTGTATTTCACGGAGAAATGAGCTGGCTGCATATTAAATGCGCTCGAGGAATGGCACAATGGTCTTGCTATGAGTGAGTTCCTGTGTTCACGCGTCGCTTGAAATGGTCTATGTGATTCCGTCCCCTCCCCTTTTCTTCCAAGCTTCTTTTAAAGAATATACGTCACATCAGCTTGGGAGCCTTTTCTAAGCAGGCAATAAGGAACAGTTATTGAAAATTCGACAGTTCTCGATGTTCTGAATTTGCTGTAATCTTCAACCACAATGCTATTTTCTATCGCCTGCGGATTGGGAATGAAATTTTGTTTGTTGTTTTCCAGTATAAGTTATTTTTTATGTACAAGCAATGTTTAGAAAGAATATATTGAAGCTGAAACGCAATTTAGCATAAGGAAGTATTCGCCCATATAGGTATATAATAACCTGGGGACGTGGTTAGGATGTCGGTTTTACACTAAAATTCAAATAAATGATATTTTTTTATTCAATAGAATTGGTAGTGCGGAGAAAGTATAATAATCATCATAAGATTTGAATCCCAAATTTTGACGATTTTTTAAATTTTAGACCTTTTTGAGTACAAAAAAAAAAAAAAACATTTTTAGAAAGTGCCCGTTTGTTTGCCTGTCTTTGACAGATAACTAAAAAAAGCTTCGAGTTAGATAGTTGAAATTCAATATACGGACTTTACAACAAATTTGTAGGTTTCTATCAAATTAGGAATAAAATATTCTCTATGGAAGCCCAGCTATTCAAATATAAGTTAACGCGATAATTACAATATAAAGTGAGCTAGATAGAAAAAATTCTATATGAGGATCTAACATGTATATTGAAGGCATTCGCCAATTTTTAGTCAAATTACTAGTTGACTGCATGTAGGACTCCTTCTGAAATAAGTATACGTGATAGTGAAAAAATGCAGGAACTTAAATATATCAAATTTGGTATCGGATTTTGAGACTATAAGTGAAGCTCTGTGCCAACTTTTTGTTTTAGTCTTTTGAGAAAAATTCACACAGAGTACTATTAATGCTTGCAAGGAATTATTTCTCAAATACGATGGATTCAATATACGATAACAGCAGAGATTCATTAAAAAGACTAAATTTAATCCAAATGATAGTATTTCATAACTATTATCCTACAGCCATTTCTAGCCAATGAAATGCTAAGTGTTTTCTGGCGTGATGAATACATTAGAAGGCATGTGAGAAAGTTTTGGAAAGACTCCTCTCGCAGTTTTTCTTATTGCATAAGTACACAAGACTATTGTAACCGTCAAATAGATTTTAACTTAAAATTTTGTTGGAGCTTCACAGACTTTTCTGCGAAGAAGTGAAAAACACTTCTTTTGGAATTATGACTATCTGTCTAAGATACTGTACAAGAGTACAAGATACAGTCTGAGTACTCTATGTGATAGAATGATGAAATTTGAAAAGGGTTACTACTTCGAACTTGTACATTTTAATTAAATTTTGAGTGAAATACAGTGGAAGAAAATCCATTCTATCTGTATAACACGATAGTTACGAAATAAAAATAGATAAATGAGTGCCAGTGTCCTGGCACAGAAGTAACGCGCTTTCCTTATGATCTAGGCTTCCTGGGTTCGAGTCCCGGGTAGGGCATGGTTGCTCTGTGTACTATCTGTGAGGTGTGTGAATGTGCCCTCTGTAAAAAGGTGCCCTGTAAATTAAACTATCGTTTCTCAATATTTAATTTTTTTTAATATTGAGTTTTCCGGGGTCCTGGCACAGAGGTAGAGCGTCTTCCACGTGATCTGGGATCTGGGCTTCAAGGTTCGAGTCCCGGTTAGGGCATGGTTGTTCTTCTGTGTACTATCTGTGAGGCATATGAATGTGCCCCTGTAAAAAGGGGCTGTGCAAGTGAATGTAATGACTGTGCAGCTAAGTCGTACTCTTGGCTCTAGTTGGCTCTCTTCAAAAACAAAAGACGCTCACTTGGCTTAAAATCGCCGACGACCATATCATGGCAAGTGCCATTAATAACAACTACAACAAATAAATGAGTATCATTTGACAAGATTGTAGATCTATTTAAAATTTAAAACTAGGTATGTTAAAAGGTTGATTATTTGTCAATTTCTAATTTTATGATGAAAAAGGCAATTACTCAGTTAAATGTAAATTTTTCGGTTTCATTCAATTGGGAAAAGACGTTCAAAAAACCCTTTTAGTTTTTTGGAACTTGTGTGTAATCAACTATCTTATATTAATAGCATCTTCTCATTCATATACATGGTCTTCCAGACATTAAGAACCTAGTAAAACGTGTTAAATGAGCTGTTCCTAACATTTAACGGCACTATGTGTTTTCTATATATTGCTTGAATAATCATTTCAGTGGCTTTTTAAAATGTTTAACGAAATAATAAAAATGACTTCCTATAAGCTGAAAAGCTTTATAATTGCTAATCACAAACCATCTTTTAGATAATGCAAAATCGATTCAGGTCATTGTTTATACATACTTAAAGACAAAACTGGCCAGCACTTGTGTCTATCATTTATTTTCAATCTGCTTCTACTTGAATCTTTTGAATCTAAACGTAATGTTGTCCAGTTATCGAGAAAATTGCACGTTGCAGCTGATCTGTGAGAACGAATGAAAACGATACAGTTTACGGATACTTGGAAGAGAAAGTAGCACTTAGAGAAGAAAATACAACGATGAAGAAAAAGAAAAAAAAAAGCAACACACTTTTTGAGCATTGCAACCTGTAGAGCTATTCAATTGTTCTTTGATGCAGGATTTCTGTCTTATCGTATCTATGCATCTACGGATTGCAAATACTCAGTAGAAACGATCGGGCTTATTGTGCGTGGGAAAAAAAGAAATCGATGCTATTTGTTTAACGAACAATCTGATAAAAAGGAAGTTCTTGTGTTTCTGTAGCGATGGTCATCGATATCGGGGCGTAAGGTCATCGCACGAAGGAATGAAAATCGGTTTGAAAAAAAAAAAAAAAAGGCCTCTTGATCTTTAGGAAATAGCTAACTAAGCCTTTTCGAACAACTGTCTTGAGAATTATTGGGATAATATTAAGGTGAAGCCATTTTAGGGACGCTATTACTGGAATAATGCTCATCGAACAATATATGACCCGTTTTTGTTTTATTTTTGAATCATATCTGATCCTTTGATAAAATTTAACTAGAATTTTGAAAGAAATGTTTGTTTTAAAAATAGCTAATTATAGTACTTAACCCTTCGCACGTCCGGAAAATATTTAGAAACAAAATTATTCACCTTATACAAAGATTTATTTATTGCTATGGAAAATAAATATACATAATTCTTTGAAGTCGAATTTCTTTGAAAAATTAATCTACATCTCTTAACCATTATGTAGGCGTTTTTAACAATTAAATTCGAAAAATAAATAAATAAAACGTCGAAATGATGCACAATCTTGAATGCTGAGTCACATGCACCATCGGAGTGCAAAGGGTTAATATAGAACTACATTGGTGATTCAATGAGCACAATCAGGGATCTCAAGCCATCTTTCTGGCACAGAGGTAGCGCGTCTTCCTCGTGTTCTGGGAGTCCCATTTCGGGCATGGATGTTCTTCTGTGTATTATGTGTGAATGTGCCCCCCTGTAAAATGGGGATGTGCAAGTGAGTGTGTGTGTGATAGAGATAAGTCAGTCCTCTACCTATATCTAAGTGCTCTGGTCCTTGTGACTAACAGAGGTTGCAATCTTTCCCCATCCAGCCATGGTTCTGGTCTAGCACTGCTGGCCAATGGGGGCATGCAACAACAATATGGATCTCAAACTGGAAACTAAAAAACCTTATTGTAGTTGTGGGAAACATTAATGATAATGTAAAAACTTTTGCGTTGCCATTATTTATTAATTCTTTTCAATCAATGCAATAAAAATATTTACAAGGCAATTTGATTTTAAATCGCTTTATTGAGGCAAAAAATGATATAATATGTGATAAATTTATTATTCATTAATGTTTTAATTTTCTCTGTTTAGTTTCCGATTTTACAATATCGCCTAGCTTTTTTTTGTGTAAATAAAATTGAAATTAAAAGATAACATTTAAGAATTTTTACTTCGAAACCCTATCCTCTTTTGAGTGTAGAAAGAAAAGAAAAGAAATACATGTTGTTGTTGCTGTTGGTATAGTTTCTTTTGGCACTTGCCATGGACAAGTTCACTGTGGTAGTCAGCGATTTAAGCCTAATCAGCGTCTCTTATTTTTGAACTAGCGGCTTTTGTTTTTGAGCTAGGGCCAAAAGTGCGACTTTTTCTACTCTCTCATTAACATTCGCTTGCACAACCCCTTTTTACAGGAGGGTGGGGTCTCATCCACACACATTACAGATAGAACACAGAAGAACAATCATGCCAAAACCGGGACTCGAACCCAGGACATCCAGATCACGAGGAAGACGCTCTCCCCTTATACTAGAACGCTGGTAAAGAAATATATATTGAAATTGAAAGCGAAAACTGTTAAAATATTTGTTTAAATCAATTGAAAATACAATATTTTTTTAAAAAATTCAACTGTATAAAGGAATTGCTAAGAATTTTAAAATATATAAAGAATCACAAAATATTACACATTTAGATAAAACGTTTTTAATATATTTATAAAAAAGTTATTATTACAATTTCAAAGTTTCTGTAATGCGCTGTATGCTAATTAAAAATTTGGCTTGAAAGTAAAACTGACAGAAAAAAAAATCTTAGCATGATCAATATTTTCACTTTGGGAATGATTTTATTTATGAAGAATCATATTGTAAGATTATATAAATTTATTAAATAATAGAATACAGTATGAGACTGATATCTGATAAAAATCCGAGAGCAAGAAGGCTAAAATCTGATTTCGGAATTTCTTTGATTGCATTATCCAAAGTAAAATAAAACACTATTCTTAAATAGAGAATCTAAAAATCAAGTTTGAGAAATACCGTGATTTAAAATATCAGTCTTACTCAAGAATATGTAATAATAAGATTATATATATTTCCTTATAATACATATAATGAAATATATATAATTCTAAGAAAAATAATATTATAGCAGACAGAACTATATCACAGCATGCTAATAGAATAAAAATTGAAATTTCATACAATATCAGATAATTTAAATACATAATTTTAAAATATTATATATATGTTGTTTCTTATGGAGCTTCAAATAGACAAGCTCGCTGAGGTAGTCAGCGATTTCAGCCTAATCACCGTCTTCTGTTTTGTAGTAGCTCCAACTAGGGCCAAGAGTACGGCTCTTGCTACTCATTCATCACATTCGCTCGCACAGCCACATTTCACAGGGGGGGGGGGGTAACATTCATTCAGAACACAGAATAACCATCATACCCTAATCGGGATTCGAACCCGGGAAGCCCAGATGAAGGGGAAGACGTGGTTACCCTCAGCCAGGCATCGGCACAAATTAAATATATGATTGTATAAATTAAAATAGATAGTTAAAATATATAATTGTAAAAAAAGTTAAATATACTGAATTAAATAGTTACTGCATGGCGAGGGCCTAAATGAAGAAAAATGATTGAGTTTATTTTCAAAACACTCATAAAACGCATAATCGGTATATTGGATTGAAATGATTCTTTGTTCAAATATGCAACTTGCAAAGAAGGAATAACTTATATCATGTCAGAGAACAATATAAAAAAATATATGTAGTTAAAAAAGCAGCATAGGAACATATGCCATTGATTACAACGATACTTAATCTATTAAATGAATCTATTAAATAATTAATTTACATTAAATGAAGTATCAAATATAATAACTGATTCATTAAAATAAATATTTAAGATTATAACTGTTATTATTTATAAAAATGTCTGATAAGCAAGATAATTAGTTTGTTTAAACTTCTAAGGACTCCATCATTGTTATATTTTAAAACGAAAATTATTTATTTACTTAATTAAACGAGGAATAAAGGAATGAATAAATAAATAAAATCCATGGGGAAAATTTTGAGATGAACACATTCTGTATTTTCATAAATTATTGTTGATAAAATACGAATAAAACACAATGAAACAATTTAATTAATTTCAACATTTTTACTTCAACAAATTCGATTTAATTTTCTCTTACATTTTGCTTTTAAATTAACTTGCCTTTAAATAAAGATCTTTATGATAAATGGAGTGTACCGCAAAAATAGGCATGATATGTAAATATTAAATAAATATATCTAATTTAATGCAATTAGTTTTTAATTAAAATTATAAATCCTTGCAACTTTAATTTAAAGTTGGAAGAAAGTGAATTTCATTAAAAGTTTGTTTGTTTTAAGTACGATATTAAAAGGACTAGCTTTTACGACTCCGGGTTCTTTAAATGTTTTTATTTCGTGTTATGGGAGCTGGGAAAAAAATGAGCTCTCGTAAAACCGAATTTAAAAGTTCGCCTCATTTTTTTCTCTTAATGTTTATGATGTAAAAAATGCGTTCAGTCCCACCATTAGCAAGATTAGAAGATAATTATGTAAATAGATCGGGACGGCTAAAACTGATCTTTATATAATTCATCTGTTAATTAGATTCTAATCCCTTCTGTAGAGGAATTATGATAAGGTAATATTAAAATTCCACTCGGGTTTTTTAGAGTTTTTGGAATACTGCCTTTTTATTAATTATTTTAATGTCTTCTATCAGCAACGTATTTGAAAATTAAATAATTTATTGGTGCATGGAAGTAAATTAAGCAAAACGTTGCTTTAGTAAGAGAGAGGCGTTTTTTTTTGGAGGTCTAAAATTTTTTAAAAAATATAAAAATTTTAAAGTTGGTTTTGTAAGTGATGATTTAATTACGTTGAATTGGAAAAACTTCAAATGAATGAATTCAGAGTAATTTAATTTAAACAGTTTTTTTCTATGTTTGGGTTTAATGTCTATAATTGCTTTCTAATTTTTTGTTCTTTATTGTAGGTTTGTTTTTGTCATAAAATCGTTTATTAGTTTATTATTTTATGTTTTTATGTTTGTACGTAATGAATTATTTTGCTGAGAGAAATTTCATATTTTATTTCTTTTCCATTTCCTTCATTTCCTAAATTTTGGAAAATTAATTCTAACTTTTAACTTAGTTCCTGTATAATTAGAACTAACCAGACTGCCATTTTGATGGTTTTCATATTTCATGCTTAAAATTGCAGATATGATTTATGTATTGTTCATATATTTATAAGTACTTTTATTGGAATAAAAGAACAAAGGCATATTCAAATTCCACTCAACTATTTTAGCAAAAGATAATCAATATGATCTATATTTATTTCAATTCCTACTATTAGTTCACACTTTCCCTATATATATATATATATATATATATATATATATATATATATA
>JAOUZG010038069.1:5397566-5428868 GCA_026289955.1 Argiope argentata | reverse complement strand
AAAAAAAATTATCGCATTTTTTTAACCGGGATAATTTAGTGAGAAAGGAATTATTTCATGACTTCCAATAACTTTGGAATTTTTATTAACGATAAAGAAAACGTTAAAACTTCTAAATGTAGAAGCTCGAAATATTGTGCTAGAATATCTATCCTCAATCAAATTGATTTTATCTTTAACCACTTGATATGCGAATTAGTTTAACTTTCTAATTAGATAACTCATCCTATTTTAGTAATTTATTGTAAATTTGATTTTTTAAAATAATATATACAGCATTTGGGATACCAAATCGTTTCATATTGATTTTTTCGTATTTAAATACTTATTTCTGTGGCTTAGTTGCAGACGTGAAAATAAAAATTCAGTAATTCGATGCGCGCGTCATTGTATGCGAAGTGGTTAAAGAAGATTTACTGAATTAACTACTTAACTGTTTTATTTTCTTTACTATATAATACGATGACACTTTCTATTTTTGGAATATTTTCTCATTTTGTTTCAAATGGAAATCCATTGAATACATGACTTATCTATGCATTCGAAGTAATTTTCGTATTGAATTATAATCGTTATGAATGGTTTATTTTTAGCTTACAGCTATCAAAATTCAATAAATCGATGCACGTACGGCATATGGGCTAAACTGTTAAGCGGTTAATATGCACAAATTTCTAATTTTTACTCTCCATTTCTGTTAATATCAACATATTTCTTGAAAGAGTAAGCTAATAGAATAGTTTTTAGTCATTTTTTGACGAAGCAATTTTAAACACCATTTTCACTTTTTCATTTTGAATGTTAATGCCTGTAAGGTAGGGTCATTAGTGTTTTAACACTTTAAAGTTTTAATCGTTAAGTTTAGAACTACTACCTGTTATAATTTTGCTTTCATAAAAATTGATGAAAGCAAAGTTATAATTAGAATTTCCTGTTAGAGAACAACGCTTTCTCTCTGGTAAAAATGCCGATTTAAAAGCTGACTTCATTTACGTATACAAGTGACGTAAACAGTTACATCGCATATCATTTTTGAAAGTACCTTTTTTGAGATGCATATGCATTCTAATCATTTTTAAAATCTATCATTGCGTTCACGGCTTTTAATAACGGAGAATAAAGCATCAAACTAATACATTGATTAAAAAGGTGAATTACAATGAATACAAAATTGAAATAAATAAATAAAAAAATAAAAAAAAAACTTTTAAGCTTAAACTTATATTTTCTGGCATTGATTATCAAACAGGCTAAGCGGGAGATTGCATAAAAGTACGACGTTGCTACTCACTCTGCATATTCGCTTACATAGCCCCTTTTTACAGGGAGAGGAGGGGGCACATTCACACCCTTCACAGAGAGTACACAGAAAAACTATGCCTGAACCGGGAGTCGAACCCGGGAAGCCCAGATTACGAGGAAGACGCGGTACCTCAGTGCTAGAATTCCAGCACATTCTATCGTCACAACGAATATAAAATTTCCATTGAAACATTTAAGAGCTACTTTAATATTTTCCCGTAACAACTCGAAATTCACATTTTAAATTATGAACCACTATACCCACAGTTAATTTTCTAAAATTTTAGAAACTCTGTTATATACATTTATATAACTGGAATAAATTACTCTGTAAACCATTTGCAGTCGTTTGTCTATTCTCAGGTGTAAAAGTTACGTTTAGTGTGCCCCTTGCCGCGCCAAGGATGCCAAATCACCAATAAAGATGGCGGAAAAAGTAAACAAACACTTCTATGGGACAGTTACGGTTAAATCTTTTCGCAATATAATTATGATTTTTTTTACCGATAAGAGTTCTTTTATTTTTCTGACCCAGTGCCTTCAACAGTCCTCCGGCATTATTTTCCGGCAGAAATTTTTAACTTACAAAAACATCCTACGGTTTCGAAGCCACGGGAGTGGGAAATTAGTAGCTTCGCTAGCACATTGGACTTAAGGACTGTGTGGATAACATGAACAGTAAATAATAAATAATTTAGAAAGACAAAGACGCAAAAAGAATGGATTTAATACGAAATTTTATTTATGGGAAATTTATTAAAAAGAGTTGAAGCTTGTGTACAACTCAACCATTGTAGGAAGAAGTAAACAAAACATCACTTAGGGTTACTTCAAGAGCGTTGTGCTGGGTTGCCATATTGGCGGCAAACTCGGGAGCACTCTAATGACCACTTTAATCCTCTCAGTCACCATTCCAGAAGGTGCATCATTTTGACATTTTATTTATTCCTTTTTCAAAATTTTAATTGTTAAAAAAATCTATAGAATACTAAGATGATGCAGATTTATTTTTCAGGGAAACTCAACTTAAAGCAGTTGCATGTATTTATTTTTTGTGTAATAGACAGGTCCATCTATTCGGTGAATAATTATGCATTAAATTACTTTTCCGATCGCAAAAGGTTAAAAGAGTTGTAAAGTAGTGGTTTGAGTAGAAAGCAGAATTGGACTTGTATCCATGTGATTTTTTCCCACCTATGGTTTGTTATAAGAGTTTGAGATGTTTTGGATATTTTTCTATTTATAGCCGCTATGTCTGCAACTCAATCTGCCTTTATTTTACCTATACAATTTTTACAAGCGTACAACTTTTGAATGCTTTTATTCCAATCTTTAAAGTATTTTGAAATATTTAATCCTAAATTGAATAGCATCATTGCTAAAAAAATTTGAAAAAATGAATTCAATTAAGAGAAATAGGTAAACAGTAATGAAATTTCTGTCGCTGAAAATTTATTTTTAAATAAGTCAGTAAAACGTAAAATCTTCCAACTCCCGTTTAACCCACATTATGGGACCATAGAAGATTTTAATAGCGCGGTTAACCATCTTACATGCTAATGGGGGCTTGATACTTCTTTGTTCGGATTTTGTCAATGAGAATGGAATTGTATGAAGTTCGAATGAACAAACGGGTATTCAATTTTGTATATAACTATGTAAGCAAATGCTTTGTTCGTAATTTATTTAAGAATTGCATAATTTTACCACCACATGAATATTAATAAAGAAAATAAATATCATATACTGCTTTAATTCAGAGAAAAATGGTATAATAACTCTTTCAAACAAAATAAATTACGCCAAATGTAAGGAATCAAAAAGTATCAAAAGAATTAAAACGGCATTCGCAGATTTATCATGGTTTCCTACCAATACTTACCCTCCTGCAATATTGATATCCATATTCGGCGGCGGACTTTATGATTTCACCACATGAGAAATCGCTAGCAGCAGCCAATTCCGTCAGCCACAAATGAAATCCGCACCTGAACCGCGATCAGCTCATTCATGTTTCCACTCGTTCCCACGAACGCACTCCACAAATCATGATCGCACAATGTGAGCCGGCCACAGTTGGCGAGTCATAAACCGGGGAAGAAACAGCCTTCTTGTACATAATATTCCTTGGCGTAATGGCCGTGCCTAAACGGGCATTTCGGTCGACATTACGCGCTGAATAATGGCCGCACCATTAGCCTAATGAGCGCCCTAGAATTAAATATGCAAAAGTCCCCACGTTCCGTCGTGTACTCCACCTATTACCGGCGATTAACGGCCGCCACTTGCCCCTATTTTTTCATAACACGCGGATGGGAGATAGGGTTATTTGAATAGGAAATTCCGCTAGAGAATAGACGTCAACCGAACCTCGAAACGAAAACAAATGTTTTCACTTGCTACAGGAATGGATATAATGTAATAATTGCGCTTCCCATCCATCGAATTGTTGCTAGGGTCTGGCGCGCGGGCACGTTCGGCAAGCCAACGAACGCGCTGGATTTTTTCACAGAGATACAGCTCAAAAATATGAAGGGTTAACTAACCGAGTTCAACGGGGGTTTTGTCGTCTTCAGGGAATAGATACATTACTGGATACCATTATGGTACGCAGTATTATAGAATTATTTCCTTTATGACAAGAATATAAAGTTTCTCTAACAGCAATCACATTTAATGTTTTTGATAGTAGGTACATATATATATACCTGAGTTAAAAATAGATATTAACTACTTCGCATACAATGACGTGTCTGACACGCGCATCGAATTACCGAATTTTTATTTGTGTCTGCAAGTAAGCCACAGAATTAAGTATTTAAATACAACAAAAGTCCATATGAAACGATTTGGTATCCCAAATGCTCCATATATTATTTAAAAAATCAAATTAACAACAAATTACCAAAATAGGAAAATAGTTATCAAAATAGTTATCTAATGTTAAATAAATTCGTATGTCAAGTGGTTAAGCAATAAAAAGGGTATAACTACGATATGGGAAAGTATTAAAAAAAACACCTTTCAAATTTGAAAGGATAAATAAATCAAATCAAATAACTTTTTTTAAAATTGAATTTTAAAAGGGTGACAAATTTTGGGTCAAGAATTGGGCATAGGTTCAGTGGTGGATTTAAATAATTTATGATCTTAGTAAGGTGTATTATAAGAGGTCTAAATATATATATGATTTTAAAATAGGTATTGCCGGTTTTCTGACACAGACGTAGCACGTCTTCCTCTTATTCAGTTAATCCCGGTTCGGGCATGGTTGTTCTTCTGTGTTCTTACTGTGAGATTTGAGAATCTGCCCTCCCCCCGGTAAAAAGGGGCTGTGCAAGTGTGTGGGTGCGTGTTTCACCCTCATAAGAGCTAGAAGACAGACTTCTGCCCTCAGGTTCTCAGGGGTCCATACCCTTAGAAGCTACTGCACCCCTTTTTCTGTGGTAAAAAGCGGACACAACGTTATCATCAAAAATAGGTATTAAGCAACAAAATTGGGACATGGAAAAATATTCAACAATTTAAATCTTCCACAATTGAAATGAAATCCAAATCGTATGAAATCAATACAATTTTTAAAATTCAATTTTAATAGGGTTAAACATTTTAGGTATACTGTAAAGAATGAACATCGGTTCAGTGGCGGATTTAAAAATTTTATAGTCCTAGTAAGGTGTATTTTATGAGCCTCCCCATTTTATCAACTTAGAATATGCTAAAGAGATATATAACGGTTAGGAATTGAACCATTTGTCATAATGACTGTACTGACTGAAGAATGTCTCCAAAGTTTGGGTCCGACAAATTAAAGATTTAAAACAATCAATCAATTTATTAAGAGTAAATAAAAAAAACATGATGAAATATTTATAGGCATGATAAAAAAAACTAGTAAATATATAGATGATCATTATAGAACCTGAGAACCATTACACACAGTACAAAGATAATGATATGCATTTATATCATCTCTTAGTTCTTATATCTGCATAATAACTACGGTTATTGTCTTAAATGTCAACTACGATATCGATTAAATAGCTTTATGTTAAATGTCAAGTGAAGTGATTTACCGAAAACATCATTCACAATAGCAGGTTCGAAAATGCCTTACGTCATTTTAATATGAAATGCGAGAGACAAAATAATGTGGAATTTAGAATTTTAATGCCAATTTTTTAAATTCATTAAAAAAATGTTGAGATTTTTTACAGAATTCATATCTCAGTATTTTTTAACTTTATCAGTATGTTAATGATTTATTGAATTCTTTATTTGAGCAATTTTATGCAAATGTAATGTTTTATTTATTGATTATAACCTTGTTGTTGAGTAGCATTCTATTTGTGCTTAATATTATTCGAGCAAACGTTCGATATTCAATAAGTGGGGTAGTATTTAAGTGAACATAATGAACACAGAAGTTATCAAATTCGCCTGATTAGAAAAGGCCGCTATTATATAAATGCACGCTGTTTTCCATACAAAATTAAATTAACTGCTTGTCGCCGCAAACAAACATTGATTATTACATACAATGATAAATTATTGAGAAAATGCAATATAGAAACGCTTTTCTAGGAAATTCTGAAAAAATAATTGTATCTCAAAATAAGAATTTTCAAATTGATTCCCTATTGCGTAATTACATATAATATTGAATAATTACAACATATTTATTTGAATTCAATATCATATTTGAAAATTGAACTAGGTTTTGAAATTGAAATTGACTTAGTGTCTAAGGTAACACATCCTGTAGCATAATATTGTACAACATTGTTCGATATTATATGATATTAAACAATATTCCACAATATTAAACAATATTGTACAATATTTGTGTGCTACTAGGGGTAATAATATTACACAAAATATATACTTTAACCAATCCTCAAAATGAGAAAAAAGTATTTTTTTTCCACTGTCTTGCCATAAACACAATGTTCGAATTACGTTTCAATCTTTCAAATCATTTTGTTTACCGTGGAGGGGAAAGATCCGAAATACCATACTTGAAAACTGAATACCATATTTGAAAACTGAATACCATATTTGAAAACTGAACAAGGTTTTTAAATTGAAATTGACTTAGTGTCCCAGGTAGCACATCCTGTAGCATAATATTGTATAATATTGTTCGATATTATACATTAAACAATATTCCACAATATTAAGCAATATCGTGATTATTGATCAATATTGTACAATATTTGTTGTCTACTAGGGGTAATAATATTACACAATGGATGAACTTTAACCAATCCTCAAAATGAGAAAAAAGTATTTTTCCCAATAGGTCTTGCCATAAACATAATGCGAGAATCGCGTTTCTGTCTTTCAAATCATTTCGTTTACCTCGGGAGGAAAATATCCGATTTATTTTGTAAACAGAACAAGATTTAAAAGAAGTATATCATTTCTTGTTTTAAAAACAAAAGTATCATACTTAGCGTTATTCTTTATAGAATTTTAATAAAATATAACAATTTGGGTAATTTCAAAGAGAAAATTTTATAATTTAGCAATATAGTCCTTGAATTATTCAGAAAAATAAATTAAACAACCTCTTCTAATAGGAAAAATAAATATATTTATGATTGAGTTGTGCATGTTGGCGTTTTACAAGCTTATAGTTGACTTATAGATTCTAAATATGGCACATATATTTTGGAGAAAATAAATTGAAAATACGAAAGATTTAAAAAAAAGTTTAATTAATTAAAAATGAAGCTGCATTTCTGATGTTCATCAAAATTATTTTCTGAAAATTTTATTAAAAAAATTAATTTTACACCTTTTCACTTTTTTTTAAGAAATGTATTTTTAAGTCACCAATTTATAATCGTGCAAAATTTTTTCTGAATTTTGACAATTTTTAAAATATTATTTTTGCTTTATTACCAAAAATAAATCGCATTGTTGCTTTGAAATTGAAAACATTTTCACAGTTTCATCAAATATTCAAGCGTTTGATTTTCTTCTATTAGTGAAAATGGAAAAAGGACCCAATTTAATATTTATATAGTTTATAAGGTGAATAAAAACTAAATTTACAGTACTGGCAGTACTTAGAATACAAATAAACCGAACAATTCGTTTAACAAAAAAAAAATAGATTTCTGATTTTATGGATTTGATCTCATTTAGAAGGTTATCATGTAAAAAGTTCATGTTAACAGAGAACAGAACATGCATAATGAAAATGACATGGCTTTAGTCTTGAACAATTTGTCGTGATCATGGTATGAAATTACATTTAAATAATTTAAGGGAAATTAAATTCAACAATATCCTTGTGAAGCAGCTCATCACTTAATGTGACAGCATGTATAATAAATTTTTAATTTTATTTCATATCAGAGACACTAGAGGATTTAACGTTAAGCTTCCTCTTCCTTCCCCCCCCAAAAAAACAGAATTATTATTAGAACTCTAAAAGAATATAATAATTACTATGAATTTGTGTGCGTATCTACATAAATACGCAAATAATTCCCCTGAGAAATTTTTAATATAAATTTTTAAAAAATCACAAGATATTATCATTTTTAATTTTAACTTCCAGCCAGAAAGTGTATGTCGTTTTTCGTAATATTAATAAGCAAACTGGAGAATTCAAATTCGATTTTAACTTAATATTCCTTATTGAAAGTCCATTATTTTAGTGAAATTGAATCCTAATAATTTTAATAATGAAAATTATTTATAAAATTATTTAAGTGTACGAATTGACGCCTTTTCATATTAATCCTTTGCACCTCGAAAAATAATTAGATGCAAAATTATTCACCTAATGCAAATATTTGTTTATTGCTGTGAAAAATAAACATATATAATTCTTTTAAGTCGAATTTCTTTGAAAAAATAATCTGCATCTCTTAACCATTATGTAGATGTTTTTAACAATTAAATTTGAAAAATAAATAAATAAAACGTCAAAATGATGCACAGTCTTGAATGTCGAGTCACACTCGACATCGGACCGCAAAGGGTTAAATGTATAAATCTCTAAAACCCTTATTTCGAAATTTTAAAATTTCCCCTTATTTCATCAGTTGCAGCTGACTGCTAAAGAAAAGAAAAAAAATTCTAGCAAATCTTCTTGTAAAAGCTTTTAAAACATTAACGTGCATATATTCCATATGAAAATAAAAGATAGTGTGGCTGATGAAGCTTTTACTTCTCTCGCTTTTTTATCTTAAAATGCCAGTTAAAAGATATGCCTTAAAATTTGCAGGAAGTGACTGCGCATTTCACAGTTTTTAAGAACATGCCAGTCTACAATTACAGTAATATTTTTTAAAATTTTATTTTGTTTAATTCATTTTGCTTCTTCGTCACTGTCGTTTCCATTTCAAAATGCAATCATGCCAGCATCGGGTAATTTTCACTACACGATTCTACCCTTTCCAGTCTCGACCCCATCGCAACCTCTCAAGCAATCACAAGCCATGCTTTTAAAAAGCAGCGCTATCTTCCAACCATATCTTGTTTCTCAAAGACCCCCAAAAAGCCCGCATTTTCCACAGAAAAATCCATTATCAGCGCATGCCCACCATTACCATTTAACAAACCTCTGGAAGAAGTAAAAAATAAAAAATAAAAGCAAAAAGCCACTTCATGCACTCGCTTATATGGAAAAGGAAATGGTAGTAATAACAGTAAATGCACAATACAAAAAAATGTAATGGAAATTGAAAGAAAAAAAAATATGGAAATAGAGTGGTGTGGGGTGGGAGAGTGGAAAGAAAGCGTGTTTTTCTCATAAGCAAAGAAAAAAAAATGTGATTCGGCAAGCAGATGGAAAAGGAGATGACGTGACCCCGTCCAATCTTTCTGGGCCACTGGTTCCCTCTTCTACTAAGACGCATCAGAACCGGACTTGGCGAATGTTAAGGCTATTTGCATCTGAATCATGCAAGGGGAAGCCCCTCTTGTCTACAACTTCCATCATTATCCGGTAGTGGCGGACCCTTTTCCCTCTACTTTTGAAATCATTTCTCACTGGGGTTGTTCGCACCCCATTGTCAAAAAACGACGAGACTGCCAAAGCACCACCAGGTGTAGGTTGATAGATGGTGCATCGGGCGGTACTGCTATTTAGCGACCACTTTAGTGGTCAACGCCTAGTCCTCGAAGCAAAAAAAGGGGGGTAGAGAATGATTGCGACCGTGTGTGTTGGGTGGCATGTTTTGGAGATGGATTATCCGGTCGTTATTTCTGTCCAGTCTACCGTTTTGTCCTCTTTTGTTCGACAACGCAAATGTTTATCGGCTTACTGAAGTGGCGCGGTGTTGCTCCTTTATTCTTCTGAGAAGTTTATTGAAAGAAGGGTGGGTTCGTTGACGCGTAAAGAATTTTATTACGTACGTAGCTACCGGGAGATCAAAGAGTTTATATTCGAAATCGTATGCCTAAGACGATTTGTTGCTTTTGATAAAAATTTCCGATTCTCCGAATGATATATTCGAGTTTGGATCATAAAAATAGACTGTAAATTCAGTGTGTACAACGCATCTAATAAGACATTGTTTCTCATTACCGAGATAGGAATGACTTCAAATATTTTATTGGTATTTTTAATGTTCTTTTTTGTTGAATGTATTCTTACTTGATCACAAAAATGACAGACTGATATCAAAAGTAAGAAATGAAACCATGTCATGCTTTAATAAGCGTATTTTCAATGCGAATAATAGTATAAAAGAAGGACGCTAATATCTCGTTTTTCATCCCAACTTTATTATATTGGTTATATTTATAATTCGTCCTTTTTAAGCTAAGATATTTTTAAGTGCTCTCATCCTAAATATCAAGTATTTATGGATAAAATTCTGTTTTCCGTTTAACTGGAATGTCGTTCCAGGATTATGTTAATTTTCATGTGTATTCAATTATTATTTTTCTGAAATTAGTTATTTTATTTTTCAATTATTATTTTTATGAATTCACTGAATATTATTATTATTATTTCAGTGGGAACAATTTTTCAAAGTGCCAATTCCACATTACTCATTCAATAAACATAGAAAATCAAATGAAGATAATAAGTTGACAGTATTAGTCTAAAATTTAAGAATGTGAGTAGAATACCAGAATATAATAATCTGTTGTTGTTGTTATTAGTGGCACTTGCCGTGGGCAAGCTTCGCCGAAGTATCAGCGAGTTCTAAGCCGACAGGAGCGTTTCTTGTTTTGAAGTAGCGCCAACTAGGGCCAAGAGTACGACTTAGCTACTAACTCATCAGTCACTTGCAAAGCCTCACAGCCTCACAGCACAGGGGGAGGGGGTGCATTCTCACGCCTCACAGATAGAACACAGAAGAACAACTATGCCCGAACCGGGACTCGAAACCGGTACGCCCAGCTTTCGGGGAAGATGTGCTACCCTTATGCCAGAACGTTGGCATAATAATCTTCAATAAATATTTTCGACTTGTCAAATTTGGTGACGGACTGTTCTTCTGAAATATTTGTTATATTTAATTTCTGTTTCATTCTTCATAGATAATTTCATGTCTATGAATCCATCACATGTTCAGATATTAAAGCTGTTTTGATTGTCTTACATATGTTCTGTACATTGTGTACGTGAACCAACTAATAGAGATCATATTATGAAAGCATAGTGATATTATTAGACACGTAAATGATCATTTCATCTATCTTTAGTTTTCATGATATTCTGACTCGCATTTTAAAATTGTTTTATAAGCAACACATATATTAAACAAAACCACTATCTTTTTAGCTTTTATCAATGGAAGATTATCAAAAGATTAAATATTTGATGGAACAGCATAAACGGTTTGAATCTCAGAGTAACAATGTAATATGAAATCAAAATTGAAACATATATTTAGAAAATTGCCGAAATTCAAAGTTTGTAAATTAATGAATTATTATAGTTAAAAAGTTATCTTTCAAAATTTTAAGATGACTTTTAAATTCTTTTCATGCTATGAAACTTTTAAGAGTTATTCTGGAAAAACAATAAAATTTCACTTCATTTTTAATTAATTAAAATTCTAATCAAAAATTTTAAAACCACACGATTGCACCTTTTTTCTCCCTCAGAAATGCATATGAAAAATTTGGTAGGTGTAGGTCAAACAATCTGACCTGTGGAATGCCTACTTATACGCACGCACGCAAAACGCATATTCACTTTTATTATTAGCAGACGTAATGATAATAGGAATTTTTATCAGAAAAATTCAGGAATCCTCTTAATTGGTCTATTATGTAGTGGTGTACTCAAATGCCCAGTCAAAAGCTCAATAACAGCTATAAAAAATGAAATTTCTTTATATAACATCTATTGAACACTTTCAATGTCGCTCTTATTAAATTCGATAATTACATATTTTACTTTTTATCTGCTGCTAGTGATATTCTTTTAGTTTTTTTAAAGATGAGTATGAAAAAATTATAATGCTCCCCTCCTTTTTTTTTAAAAAAAATCAATTTATATTTGTATTTTATTAATGATTGATTGATTTTCAGAACCACCAATCATGAACAATCTTGAAAATATATAAACAAAATTCAGAATAACATGGAACTGAATTCCATAAGCAATTTTTCATTCTTTTTTTAACGCAATTTATGTATATGGTAAATAATTTTTCATAGAAGGGCAATAATAATAATTTTAATCAACTAAAATTTATATCAGTTGTACGTTTCCCAAATAACATTAATATTTTCAGAACTAAATGATGAGTTAATTAATGAGTTTTTATTAAATTTTAATTTCATTTGGAAATTATTTGGCAAAAAGAATGAATACTAAATACACAACATGTATAATAAATAATTATAATAGATAATAAAAACTGATAAAAATCTATATCAGTTGTACGTTTCCAAAATAACATCAATCTTTTCAGAACTAAATGATTAATTAATGAGTTTTTATTAAATTTTGAGTTCATTAGGAGACTATTTGGCAGTAATTTTGGGCACTAAATAAACAATTTAATAATATGTATAATAAATAATTGTAATAGATAAAAAAAACTCTATGAAGAATTATAAATAATTAAATTTAAAGTAGTTTTTAAAAACGCATTTTTATAAATGTACGGAAATGTAGAAAACGATGTCAAAAAATAAAAATAGCGGTAAAACAAAATTTCCAAAATAGTAGACATTAAAAATTTAACAATCAGAAAATTAAATCGAATTACAAAGAAAATTATGGGGAAAACCTTTCCAAATAATTTTTAAAAATTAAAAATATGATATAATTAAAATTCCAGTTTATTAAAAAAATTAATTATCACCTTATCGCTAATATTTCTAGTAGTTTTTTTTTTAATTGACACTCTTCCATATAAAAATTGAAATTGAAAATATCATTTTTATACGTTAGCAAGAAAATATTCTAATAAAAAGATTGCGATATAAACTTGTTGGAAACCGAGAAATACCCCCTTCTCCTCAGCAACAGCTTACGGAATCTCACTTTAACAAATAAATCCGCTTAAAATGCAAAAAGTGGTTGATGAATCATTTCGAGTGATGCTGAATTGACGCGAAAGCTTTAAAAAAATCTAAATAAATATATAAAATATGAAGAAAACGAATAGAAACTGTTGAAAACTGTCACCTATTTAATCAAGTTCGAATTTCAGATTGCTGACGATCTTTAAAAATCGTGTTTCTGATTTTCGGCTCGTCAGCTTATTTCTTTGAGTTTACAGCTTCGAGTTGAGTTATTTTCAGATTTTCAAAACTAGTGAATGCGGTAGAATACAGAGAAGGCAAAATAAGAAAAATAAATAAATAAATAAAAAATATATTGTGGACGCGGATAAGTTAGCAAACAAAAAAAAAATTGGCACTTTATGGAAAAAGTAATAAAGTCATCTTATTAAGGTGGTGTACTTCAAAGATATTTATTTGAAAGTAAAAAAAATAAAAGTATTTTGCATGCGACAAATTTTGCACTTCTAGGAAACTTTTCCATCTTAATAATTTCACCGGCAAATTTTCCGAATTTCTGATTTTGGATGCGAGTTTCTTAGAAATATAGGGTATAGTTTTCTTTATGCTATTTTTTTGTTTTACAAATATATATGTGTGTCTTAGATTTGATTTCCAAGTATAAGCAACAAAATACTAAAGTGTATGTGCGTATAGTTAAGGCATTTTCCCTGTTTCAAGACTTTTTATTCTATGTTAAGGTGTTTTTTTTTGGGGGGGGGATTTGTTTATAATTATTTTTTTTCTTTACATAATAGCATCTGTTATGAGGTTAATTTAGTTATTATTGTTACTGTGCGCCTTTCTTAGATTTTATTTCAAAAGATAGACAGCAAATTATGAATATTTATGCGTGTATAGTTAATAATGCATTTGATGTCTCTCAATGTAATTTTTATTCTATGTGGATGGAGTTTTTTTGCTTTTTTTCAAAATTATTTTGATTTCTAACTAATAAAATCTGTTGCGGGGGTAATTTAATTATATTTAAATCAAATATAATTAACACTAATTTAAATCAAATAGTGCACTATTTCGAATTTTTTATCTCGGAATCATGAACCACAGTTAGATAACGAGGATGCCATCCGAACCAACAAACGCAAGTCGAATCAGGATAGAACCCGAAATTCTCAATTTCTTAGATGGATAAATTTAGAGCAAAATGTTTGCATCTAAGATGTAGATCTTTGCAAGATTTTGAAACACATTCGTCTACGGTCATTGGTCAGCTTGTACATTCGCATGCACATAAATGTGATAGCTCAAAAACATAGCAATGTAATAAAGATTAAAATGAAATCTGCTATGCATATTTCAATGTATCATGGCAGAACATGATTTTTTGAACGGCCAAACACCACGTGCTTGTACAAGTTAATTTTTTTAATTCATTTTAATAGTTTCATTGAATTAGTCACTTTAGCATTGCAAACGATCTAAATAACTTTGTCTCGTATTGATTGTTCAAAAAAATATCCCATTTCCTATTTATTTCCTTTCATATAATCGCGTGCTCAAAATGATATTTCAATATGTTTTATTTGCTCATATTTTTTAATCAGAGCTTTTGTAAATGCAATGACAGCGCGTAATTAAAAGCTGATTTTTTTGAGATGCTTGTGCAGGTAATAAAATTTTTATTTATCGCCTAAAGATTTTTTGTTGAAGCGAAAAACCTCATTCCGAAAAGAACATCATGTTCTAACATGATAATAACATGCATAGATTAGAATTTGTATTCATAAGAAGGCAAATAAAATTTCATGAAGTATGAGGATTCCAATAGCAGAAAATAACAAAAAGTTTTCAAAAAAAATCAACTAGCATTTCAGAATATTTAAAAGCCTTTCTACGAATAAAACAGAAAGAAAAAAAATTCTACAGAATAAAGTTTTTGGAACTTCCCAGATAGATCATTTGCATCAAATCTAAGATAAAAAAAATAGGAAAATATAAACAAATAAGATAAGCAACATTCTCAGAATCACAAAAGACCACTATCAAAAAAGACGAATTCAGAAAAGAACCATTAAAATCAATTCATTCCATGACAGTCAAAGTAAAATAAAAAGGTCCTACGAAAAATATCTCATAAAACTGATATCCTGATTTGAATTAAATTCCATTTCCTAAAAACTTTTTCCAGAACCACCATTTACTGTTTTCTTATTCAGCAAGTTGATATAGAAGTGAATAGGAAAAATTCAACGAATTCGAAGACCACATTATGTAAATTAAACGAGTGAAAGCCAACAAAATGAATATTGATCCTTCTAAAAAGACACGAAAATGAATTAACATCTAATATTATGCAATATTTTATGTCAATTTTTAGTGGATTTTGTACTCGCTAGTAAATATGCGATGATAATGTAAAGGAGATCACAATATATTAGAAGAGTACAAGTTGAAAAGAAGTCTTAAAAACTTTAATGTCCGTTCTTGAAATGAACATTAAATTTGTATTCACTGTTTTTCATATTAAGCATTCATAGCATAATCTCTTAGCATAAGATCTCACCATCAATTTCAACCATGAAAAACGATTGGTAAGGAATGGTTAGATTAATTAACTTTTCAAAGATCTTAATTAAATTGAAGAGTCTTAAAGCCAGAATAAACATATGAGTGATCAAAACTACACAATTTTTTCTTGCAAAATGCAGATTTACAATCTTTAAATACATAGCATATATCTGATAATGGTGGTTTTTGAATCAGTTGCTTTAATCATGTCCATATGTTCGTGCTTTGTAAATAACTTTACTGAAAGGTATGATTAGTCAATTAGCCATTTTAAGAAACTTTTTAAGCTTTAAAGTTCATTCGAATATTTTAAGTTAGGCGAATGGCGAACCTAGGAATTACAAATACAATTGTGCATTGATTCGAATTCTTTAAGGATATATGCAATTGAAGATTAGTTTTTCCAAATTTAGAAACCTAATTGGAAAACTTCATCAATCATGGAAGGGAAGCAGATTTTCATTCAAGCGAAGAACGCGATCGTTTTAGTCCTTTCACAGCAAGAACTGACGCGTTCTAAAAGTATAAAATTTCAATCATTTACGGTAATACGGTAAGATTTTAAATTTCAGCATGGCACTTTTGTTAATTGAAACCTACTTAATTAAATCCCTTCAAAAGCGGAAAAAGGTTTATTCTGTCATACCGCATTTGCAAGGATTTCAGTTTGGTCACAGTCCCTTCATGTTCCTTAGTTTCCTTACTACGGAATTCGATTAGGAGCCTATTGTAGACAAAGAAAAAGCTTCCCTGTCGCTGAGCACCCTGAAAGAAGAAAATTAATCCAACTTCAGTCCGTGTTCTCACCTTAATTAGAACGCTATTATTTGCAGGGGGAAAAACTCTTCAATTGCAACAGCCTCCCTGCCACTTCGTCGTCCTACTGTTCCTTTTCCTTCTTAGTGATGGTTATGTTTCCAAGTGTCTCAGTCTGGGGTTGAGACACTTAAAAGCGATCGCAGAGCGCCTGCAAAATTTTGTATAATTCCAAATAGTTATCTACCATCCGCTTTTCAAGAGCAGGAATTCCGCACATCCATCGTATCCGACGGATATGCGGTGGAAGGAAGCCGTCTAATGAAGAGAATGCGGTGGATTTTTCTCTCTGGGGCGTGAAAAATCCGCCGCATTCTTCTGCTGAAACGGTGCGGCGTGTCAACCAAAAGAGATGTAGTCAGTTAGCTTGGAGAGCGGCCAGGACTTGTCACCTATGTCTCGCGAGGAGATCCTTTTTAAATGGGCGGGCAAGAGATAGATATTTCACGCTGTCTTCGCGCGTCGAGAAGATGCTTCGGTGGGGGAAGGCCCTGGATGAAAAAGTTCTAGCAGGGACACAGATGGATTATTGGATGATTTTACTCATCCGTCTTTTTAAACTCGGTGGGTAATAAAACGGCGATGATACAATCTGAAAGGTGGGGAATGAAAATAAATAAAAGTTTTAGAGGAAAAACGACAGTGAGAGAAGGGGAGAGATATAGTGAGAGATCTGTTATCTTTCTTCCACCCCACCCCCATACCCCTCCTTCATCCCGAAGTCGTTCTAGCTATCAGGGAAAATAAAATATTTTAGAAAGCTCCGCTGCTGCTAACTCCTTTTTCGTAAAAATCGATCGAAATATTTCTCTCCGTCACACTCGTGCCGGCAAAAAGTAACAATTTCCTTTTTCCACTTCCGGAATTTCAGAGGAAATTATTTTTATTCCTTCAAGTAAAAGGAAACTCCTCTTTTTCCTATATTTCAAAACGGATGTGCCTCTTTTCTTTTCGGGGGAAGTATTGTCTGTCTCAAAACTATGCAGATTCCACCGCTGAAGGAATTTCGAACGTGCCTTTTTTAATTAATATTTTCTTGCACTTACCATTCGTTTTGGAGAAGTAATTAATCTGTATTCTTGTTTGAAGAACAAGATTAAATTTTTTAGTCTTAAGTCAAGGCTGTAGATTAGCAAATGTGGATATGCAGGAATTCTGTATTATTGATTTATGCCGAGGGTAACAAAAAGTATTCCAATAATAATCTGACAAATGAAAAAATAAAGAAGAAGAGAAAGAATAATCCGATACTATTACTTAGTTCCGCCGACTGCCTTATTTTTAGTGTTTTAGTTTCTTCTTAATGTTATTTTTAGATCTGGACTTTTATTGATTTACAGTAAGAGTCCCATTTTTTTCTCTCTCTAAATTTATGGCTTTATTTGATCTGAAGAAAAAACTTCATGGTCTTATCCGCGTGTGAAATTTAGGAAAAACCAAAGAAATGAAGCATTTTATTTATAGTTAAATAAATTTATTCAAGCATTCTTTTTTTAATATCGAATTTTTATTCATTTAAAGGATAAAAATAAATCTGCTTTGGTTTGTTATTGGACAAAATGTGTGTATAAGTATCTGAAGTTTTCCATGAGTCGATAAATCGCAATCTTTTTTTAAAACTTATTCTTATTCCTCGACCTATCATCACTTCTCCAAGTACTTCAAATGCACCTTATTATCTCTACTCATAATAAAGTTCAATATGTGTGCGTGTGTATGCTTGTTGGCTCTCTATAGGCCAGACCGTTCGACCTATTGCAACCAAACTTGGCATGTGTATACCTTGGAGTCCAGGAATCCGTAACCTGGAGCCGTTTTTATCATTAAAACATGATGTTGTTTTGGTTAAGAGATTTTGATGTCTCCAAAATTTACGGGCAAAAAATGTTTTTACTTGCTTTTACCTGCACTGCTTTATTATTACGTATGCTTCTTTGACAGCAGATGCGTTTTCAAAAGGTTGAACAACCTTAACCAGTATTACTTTATTACGTATGCTTCTTTGAAAACCGATGCATTTTTAAAAGGTTGACGAAGAACTATGACATCATAGCTGTTATTTTATCTCAAAAACTCAGAAATGTTAGAAGTTGAATTTTAAGCATTCTTTTACGTTGTATCAAATTTTCTCGAGTCAAAAAAATTTAAAAATAAATGAAATAAAATCAAAGAATGATCAAAGATTCGAATATATAACTGAAGAATAATTAAGAATTGTCCATTGAATCGAGAAATATAATATGCTATTTTCATAAATATGGAATTAACAAGCCTGAGATGTATTTTACATTAAGAATGTTCTTCATCTAACATTTTCACCGTTTTTTTTTTCTAATTTTTGAAATGGTACATAAATTAATTTTACACAAAAGATCTTCTAGAACAGCATAACAGAAAGACTTCAAAATCTCATTCAATTTTTTGTCAATTAAATGTTTGATTTAAACTTCAAGACAGAGAAAGATAAATAGAGAGAAAAAAAAGTTTCCCTAGCTTCACATTCCCTACCCTTCAGAATATATTTGGGTCAAACTTAATAACTCTGCTTAAACGATTTGTTCAGTAGATTACCAACGCACATTTACCCTAACATTCTCTATTATTACTGATGGAGATTGTTATAATCTACAGTTCTCACCAGTATGAATTCCGGATTGAAAAATTAGGGGGAAAAAGAATTTGATAACTGTTTAACATCGTAATTGATAGACCAAAATTTTTTTTCAGTTCAATCAATTTTAGCTGTCAGCATAAATAAGAAAATGCATTATCGAATTTCAAATGCCATTTATCAATTTCTACAAATTTTTAAATTATAAATATAACTAGCTTTTACCCGCGACTTCGTACACGTAGAAATTTAAATGTGCATTAATGAGAACTGGCGGTCTCATCACAATGTAAAATATCATCAAACCGTATAGTTATAATGCTGTTAAAAATAATTTTCGCCAAAATGGTCGCCAAATTTTAGCGAAATCGACAAATTTAGTGCGAAAGGGCAACAATAACGTTTCCAATCGTAAGGTTTCGATGAACGCTGCAGCAAATGAACGGAAATATAGAAAAAAAAAATCAATAGATGTAGAAAAATGGAATGTACGCAAAAAAATTAATAAAAAATAATGAAAAAAATATGTAGAACAGGAAAAAAAACAAGGGAAATGAACAGGGAAGATCGAATTACTGTAACATAAAAAATGAAGGCAATATAAACCCAATAAAATTATTAACCTTATTACCAAAAAAATTACTGACCTTGCAAAGCATCAAATGGTTGTATATCAAAGTTTAGCCGACCCTACTAACCTAAAAACAATTTATTGGCAGTGTGCACCTGAAATAAAACAAAACCGCAAACCAATTATTCCAAAATCGTTTTGCTGATTAGTCTGGCCAAAACCAAAATAAAGTCAAGAACATACTGCGCATGACAATTCAACGCCATTTGGGGCAATGTAAATGCGTGAATTTTCTAAGTCAGTTGGAGTAATACGGATTAGACATTTTCAATGTTCTTTATAATGTTTTATTTTGGTACTCTTTCCGTTAGCCGGATGCAAGCGAAAAATAGCCAAATAATGTAGAATTCCACCAAAATTCTTTAAGCAATTTTTTGCTTGTTCTCGGCTAACGGAAAAGTACCTTTATTTTAATTCAAAAGTATTTCATCATTAATTCGAAAGATTTATTAATTAACAGTGTTTAATTTTAAATGCTTCAAACACTTAGAAAATAAACAGAACCGTTTGAAATAATCGGTCAAAAACATGTTACATTTAACCTCATTAGCGTGGGAATAAACAACTGAAGTTTGACTCATTTGGTTGTACAGAAATGAAGATTTGTGGCGGGAAAATTAGTTTTTAACTTATAAAAATTAATCACTCAATTAACCGGAATAAATAGCAGCCTATATCCTATTCTAGAATATAATCTATCCCTGTGCTAAATTTCATCCAATTTCGTTTAGCCGTTCTAGCGAGATTTATTAACATTATCCATCCAACCATCCATTCAAAAATCCAAACTTTCACATTTATAATAGTAGTATAGTTCACGTATAGAAGAATGAAAAGATTTTTCATTTTTTCTTACTATAAAAATGTACTTCATAAACAAAATTAATTAATTAAATGTATTTATTCTCAATTAATTTGATAATTTGTTCATTGAAGCATTCCTTTACGAAATAAAAATATAAAAAAACATTTTTAATGTATTTCTTTCTCGTTAATAAATATAAAATTAATTACAAAATTCTGATACAAAACAATCTTTAAGCATAATTTAATTAAATAATTTTCTTTTATTCGTGAAAAATTACAGGTACCATTGCAGGCGTTAGCGGTATGTTTTATTTCATTCTGAAGTTTTCTGATTGTTTCCTATCAATAGGCAACAACTCTAACACAGCTGACTACTCAAATATTTGCTCGTCGAATAAAGTAAAAGTTTACAAATAAAAGAAAATAAATCAAACAAGCATAGACTAAACAAGCCAAGTGCTTTAAAAATATTTAAGGTGAAAGGCTTCGCAGGTTTCGAAAGAAAATAAACAAACCGAAAATAATTCATTATAAAATGACTTCGCTTCTCACAACACAGCAAAATCCAGGAATTTTCAAAACATGAAAACTGTATAAACATTGCTCAGGCTTTGTTGATGTTAGTCATCTTGAAAAGAGAGTAGAAACACCATCACACAATTTCGAGTATTGTTTATTTTGTCTACTACTATTTCTGTATTAAAGTTTATAAATTCGAGATTAGACTTCTAAAAATATGAAATGATTACTATTAAAACATTATAATCTTTTTCATTGATGGAATCTTATTTTCAGCGTGCTGTTTTTGTTGCAGAATCTTTGAAAAGGCTTCAAATAATAGGAACATTATCCAATGACTTAATTTATTTCGTCGTTTAAATAACTATGGATATTTAAATAAAACATGCAAAGACTGCGGTTTTCGAGTTAAAAGAAGAATAATTCAGAATTCTCTTTCATTTTTAATTTATTTCCATTTTTTAGACGAGACAATAGATATGGATGAAATAAATTCATTTTATCTGTTTATTTGATCTAATACCACTTTTATAAAAACAAAAGAGCTTTTACTACAATTAATACATTTATTCTTTTATTCATGATCCACAATTATCGTTTGATTTCGCCAGACTTTTCAATGCAAAATTACTACAATTTTCATCGTCTGAAATGATATTTTCACTTCAGTTATAGAAAGGAAAACCAGGTGAAATAATATTTTGGAAGTGATTAAAAAAAAGGAGAAAGGTTTTCAGACTATATTTTCCTGTTTGACGCTCTGTCAGCCGAATATTTTAAGTATCATCAGGCATCCAACATTCTTGAATTATCTCTTGAAGTTTTTTTCAAAATCACTTCTCATCAAAATCATAGTAAATGTATGCTTTAAATAAAGGGTTATTCAATTCTTTTAAAGATATTTAAACATATAATCATTTTATATCGGATATTCAATGATTTTTTAAAATCTAATTTAAACATTATATAATTTCCAAATTTTTACCATAATTTACACATATTAATTTCATTCTAAAGTATTTTCTTATTTCCTGATCTAATTCCAACTTTTTTTTATTGAATTAATAATACGCGCATTCTTGAAAACTGATGACTCCTACATTTCCCACTCGTAGAGTGAAGGAATAAAAATCTCTAATTCTTAGAGCATTCTTTTAAAGATACCTAAAATTCTTTTGCCGAAATCGACGAGTGGTAAAGAAATCTGTATCAAAATCTCTAAGTAAAAAGCACCGAAGGGATAAATTTTGGTCTCTCTGGCGTCGTGATATAGATTGTACTGATGTAATATGCCTTATAGTTCGTTCTCTGTACAAATTATGCCACCTGGTACGAAATAAATCGAATTAATTTATTTTTTTTTAATTTCAAAAGTCTCACTCGAACTGTTAAAATATGTTTACACATATTTAACAGTTTTTTTGGCGAGAAAGTTAGCTTATAATTGATTAATTAAAAATTGATGAATTAATATTAAAAAAAACAGTGTTGTGCCATTCACTACTAGTTTTAAAAAATTTACTTGAACTTGATTATACAAATAGAAAGTATTTTATTAACAATTGAGAATTTGAACAAGATTTATACATCTATAGGGAGAGTATGAGCTAAAGTAGGAATTGAAAAATCTATTGCAAACGAAAATACTCAAGATTCTTTTTAACTCTTTTGTTGTATAAAATATAAACCTAACGGCTTAACAATAAAAAAAAGAATCTTTCAAATTTCAATAAAGGAAATTAAAACTAATAAGCTTTATAAAAATTTCAACAATAATATAAAGGAAAGGACAGAAGAAGTTGTTGTATTGAAATTAAATTAAGCGAAGAAAATTTTATTTAATGATCCATTTCGATTCTAAAACAACGAATGTTCTTCGAATCTATTTAATTCCCAAATAATCATCTATAACAAAATTCGCATCAATAGACCAACATCGCTAATGCCACTAACTACGGAAGAATCTACTAATTTTCTGAACAACTTCCAGCCCAAAACACTCAACTATTAGTTAATTCTCTAAACAATCTGCACCATGCATATTGAAACGTCGTGAACAGTTCCATAACTGTTGGCGAATGACGAGTTACAGGACTTCGCCAAAGCGATAATGGCGCGAACACAACCGCATGCAAGTGTCGAGGCATTGTTTTGGTCATCGCGTTTCATTATCGAATTAGTACACTATCTGTTTCAGTTCTCTAACTCCACTTCTCCGCCAATTAGGCAATGGAGAACGGGAAGCAGCGATAATGAAAGTCCCGATATGATTAATTAGCGAAACTCGGGAGATGATGATGATGATGATGGTGAGGGGAGGGGGGCTATTTTCTGACGTCTCGGGGATGTGCCCGTCATATAAGATAACGGTTGGAAGACATTGGGTGAAATGAGGTTTAATTTGAGGAAATTCGCATGATGTTGGAGCTGTTCTGTGGCTGCCACCAAAGTGCAGTTCGAGGTCGAAGTGAGTTGGAATTGAGTTATCGTACATTAAAAAGGAAAAATGCCGCTGAATTGCTTTATAGATATTGCTTTGATGACAAAAATTAGATTAGTAATTAATTAGAATCTATTTCTATTTCTTTTCAAGTAAGAAATATTACTGCATCTTAAGACTTACGCAGCATATTATTGACGATTACTTTCTTTTCTCAAATTAAAACGCGAAATAGTTATATAAATACCGACGTATATAATATATTTATAGAATGAAGCTTTAAAAATACAATTCAGAAATTGCAGAAATGGAAAAGAATTAAATAATAAGATAAAAATCAATAATACATATAAAAAATAATAATGCCAGCGTCCTTGCGCAGAGGTAACTCGTCTTCCTCGTGATCTGGGCGTCGCGGGTTCGAGTCCCGACCAGAGGACGGTAGTTCTTCTGTGTACTATCTGTGAGATGTAGAAATGTGCCCCCTCCCTTCTGTGTAAAAAGGGGCTGTGCAAACGAATGTGATCAGCGTGTATCTAAGTCGTAATCTTGGCCCTAGTTGGCGCTACTTCAAAAACAAGAGATGCTCATTCGGCTTAAATTCGTTGACGGCCGTCAGTGTGCCTGTCCACGGTAAGTGCCATTAATAACAACAGTAATAAAAATAAGAATGATGTGCAAAAGAATATTTGATTATGTAATGTTACGAAAAATCATATTTTAAATATATTATCTAGTGATTAACGGTTAGCATATTAACGGTATGGATAGTATATTAAGAGATAGATTTTTGCTAATATTGGAATCTTATGGCTTTAAATGTTTTCATACTTGTTTATCTCTTAAAATCCATTTTATTTAAAATTTTAAAGTAAATTAAAATTAAATTTAGAAAATATAGTTATTCTAAAGCTCATTCATAGCATCTGAGTACAAATGCCCCAATGACAGAATTTGTTCAGTATTTGACCGAAATCTACAGTTTTGTTGTTAAGAGTTCTTACCAAATTTTAATCTATTTGAATTCTTAAATTATGTATGAATTACTCCGGACTCCTGGAAAAGGAATAGCTCCTCTTCCTCGTGATCTGGGTGTCCCGGATTCAGGCATGGTTGTTCTTCTGTATTCTATCTGTAAGGTGTATTAATGTACCCCCTTGTAAAAAGGGGCAGTGCAAGCGGCTGTGATGAGTGAGTAGCTAAGTCGTACTCTTGGACCTAGTTAGCGCTACTACAAACAAGAGACGCTGATTAGGCTTAAATCTCTGACTACCTCATCGAGAAAAAACAGCACCATATATGATTTATAGACAGGCGTAATTCTAAAAAATGATTATTTTTGAGTTGCAAATATCTGAAAGTTTAAGATTTATCAAATTTTGGGTGATATGTTTTTTTTTTTCATGAATGCTTAAAATTTTTATTCTTGAGCTCCGCATAAGTGGAAGTGAAAAGAAAATCCCTTCAAATATGTTTTTGATTTCTCTTAAAGGTTTCTCTTTATAATAAAAAATTAGTCAACTTGAATTATGTATTTTATGAATATAATTTCTCTTTAAAGATATGATAATTATAAAAAGAAAGGGGGAAAATATTTAAAAAATCTTAGTTTCGAATGTGAATTTAAAAGTAGGTCTATATCATAGATACATGATGAGTAAAAACATACGATATCGATATCGATATCTATAAACGAGCAGCATTTGTTGTCTTTACACTTGTAATTTCTTTATTAACATAGGGTTCTGTTGTTGTTGTTACTAATGGCACTTGCTATGGTCAAGCCAGTTTATACATTACCGTATGCAGATTGACATAAAGGTGAAATGTTACGTAGTTGTTATGATAAGGCATTAAAAATGGTAATAAAAGTCAATATTTTTATCATCTTTTGCACTATAATCTGTATTTCAGTTGGTCGTAGCCAATATTGTATTTTAAATTTACATTTAATGCATGAAAAAAACCAAATTAAATAAAAGGAAAATTGTCGTATACTGAGCAATGATATCGTTTCCTTTCCAGTGTGGAAGAATGAATTCTAAAATTAAAATGGCGCAAATATTTATATTACCTACACATCCATCTCTGTAACTGTTGTGAATCAGAAAATGTAAGAGTGAGAAATAAAGAAAGAGAGAGAAAAACGTGAAGAAATTAATAGTGTCTAATTACTTCATTCTTTGTTTGCAAATGGGAATCATCATTGACCTTCATCTTGCGTAATATTTAGGTTTCTTTTTCTTTTAACTCTGAATTCAACCAACTACATGAGCTAGAATTAATTCAATTGCGTACAGACTCACAGAAAATAAATAAAGACTGTGACATGCTGAAAAAATCTAAAAGTCTGTCATCAATTTTAATGCTGAAAAAAAAAAAACTAAAAACAATAAAACATTTCTTAAACAGCTTTGAAATTAAATCATAACTCATTCCAATTTAAATAGTCATTCCTCCCAACATATATTATTAGCATTCATAACAAACAAACTGCACATTAGTAGAAACGAATCAAAACCACAAATTTATTTAAGAACTGCAATTTTCATGCCCCAGATTTCGCAGATTATTTAACTTGCTTTTTAATTCACTCTGCAAATTACCAAACTTAAATTCAGGTGCATTAATTGGAATAATAACAATGGCCACACCAACATAAATCACGAAAAGAAATTATTATTATCCATTTAATTTATGGCCGTGTCTAGCTTTGGAGCGGATTTCTCTTTTTATATCCATGACATCACCGGTGTAATATGGAATTAAACATTTGTTTCTCACGGTAGGTGTGATGGCTGGGTTCGTTCCATTGTGATAAATTAGGGGGGATGGTAATTTATTATATTTTACCCATCCTCAATATTCCTCGCTTCGGTGGAAGCGCAGTTTTCGACGTGAAATGGAAAGGAAAAAATACCCCTTCGATGTAATGAACATGTCATACAGCTGTGTGCGTCAATGATATGTACCACATTTATTTTCCGTTGTCTGGGGTACAGCAGCGTTTCATTGGGCTCAAGACAATGAGATCGGGATTATTTATTCGGAAATTGAAGGGGGGATGAAGTGATTCGGAAAGGAAAGGATCTGAATTGGAAATTAAAACTTATTCCTTTATAAATGTTCGATAAAATTAAATGGCAATCAATGGCAAAGGGTAAGCAAAATACCACTGAAAAATCGCTTTCCTCAACTTTCCATATTAAGATTGTTGGTACTTTTTTTTTCTTAAAGTTCATCATGTATAGTATAATGTTCATACTGGATGTAGGATTTGTTTTTCTTCCTCTCCTACAATATAGAAAATAGACGAATCTGCTTGTTAAAAAGAGGGATTTCATTTTATAGATATAATTTTTATATTTGTAATGAAATTTCGTATTGTATTAGATCGTACATTGTATGGTAAGTTGTGTACAAAATGCTACATCTTCATTAAAAAATCGCTCACCTCAAATCGGAAAATTTTTCAAGAAGAAGAAAAACAAAATCCTACATCTAGAATGAACATTAGATTAAACATGATGAAGTTATGGAAAAAAATCATCTCAATTTGGAAAATTGAGATAGGTGCTGCTAGATTTTTTCCTATAACTTCATCATGTATGGCCTAATGTTCATTCTAGATGTAGGATTTGTTTTTCTTCTTGAAAAATTTAGAAAATGGAGATACGTGAAGTTGCTTGTAAGTTGATACTTGAAAATGCTTGTTAGGTTATTTTATTTTATCCATAACAGCACAGATAGATAGCCACATGCCTGCATAAAACGCAAGTTGACATCTTTCGCATTTAAAGAGCTAATATGACAAAAATGATTTAATTATAATTATTAAATTATATAATTATACAATGTCATAATCCCAAGCTAGAATTTTTTGACGATTACAGTCTTCATATGTAGCCGGTTTAAAATTATAAACAGCAAACGCACTTGATTATGGAGAAAGTACAAAGCATTCATAAATTATGATCCTAACTTTACAAGGCTTATATATATATATATATATTTATAAATTTATATATCTATTTCTCAATCGGAAATCAAAAATTGCAGCTGTAAATTTCAATTTCTCACAATGAATATTCACTATAAGCTCCTCTAGAAATACGAAAGATATCGAAACAATTTGATGACTTATCATGACTTTTCTCTGGTGGAGTGGTTTGAAAGTCTGCAGATATTTTGAATAGGGACTTTCAATTTATTTTGATCCCTAATGAATAACAAGGTTATGTCATTGTTATTAGTGATACTTATCATGGGCAAGATTAGCCGAAGCATCTGCGAGTTTTAAGCCAAAAGGAGCGTCTCTTGTTTTGAAATAGCATCAACTAGGGCCAAGAATACGACTTAGCTACTGACTTATCACAATCGTTTGCACAGTCCCTTTTTACTCGGGGGGGGGGGTACATTCATACACCTTACAGACAGAACAAACAACCATGCCTGAAACTGGATGTCTCGACCCCGGGACGTCCAGCTCTTGGGGAAGATGCGCTACCCTTATGCCACGAAGCCGGATATAACGAGGTGATTCTTACATTTTTTTTCTTTTAATACCTCTGCAAAATTGGGATATTTATTAACAAATACCTTGCATTATCAATGGCAATACATAACAAAAATTAGGCATACTGTATGAAGAAAAATGTTTGACATTTTGTGGATGGACACTGACAATTTCATCAAATACCTTGGCTCCATTTTTTTCGGTTTCTAAGCAAAACCTGAACTCACACATTAACTTATAATAGTCGGGATAAGAAATAATACCTAATGGGGATCAAGCACCTGTTTGTTACGTTACTAATAGTTGATACTCCAAGATTAATGGAGCATTCCAAGCGTAAAATGAGCCTAAATGTGTCTTCCGCCTGCTTGATTTTATTAGGTTCAAATGTCAAAAAACTAGTTCCTGCCCCACTCTCCTCTCATGCGTAGTTCGAACTAAGTGAAAATCTTTCACAGTTTTCTTATTTCATCCTTTTCATTCGGCTCACCTTTCAGCAAGTCTTCGAAGAAAGGAATATTGCTTATTTTTCCTCTTCATACTAGCTGGTGAATTCTGTGGCCTCCATAGCTATATAGGATTACATGTGGCAAAAAAACTGCTTTTGGGGACCTGCTATTTATAAAACTTACTCTGTTATTAATAGGTACAAAACGTTTACGGCAGTTGATTAAGCCTAACGAGGATGATGTAAATGACGTTAAATGCTTATTAAATTCGCTTTGGAACCCATTTTGCAAAAATTATACAGGATTTTTTGACTGGGAAATGGAATACACGTGGCGAAAATCTCTCATGGAAATTTGCTATTTATAGATATAAAATGTTGCATTTAGGCATTTATTTAAGTCAGATGAGATTTATATACATAAGTGAGAATTCGTTTTGTAGAAATTATAGCGGATTTGATACACTTTTAAGTTTTTGGAAACAAGGAAATGGATTATTTGTGACAAAAATCTTTTCCAGAAAATTTCTATTTATAGATATCAAATGCTGCATTTTGTCACTTTTTAAAGCCACGTGAAATTTGTATAGATACTGATAATCCATTTTGTAAAAATTATAGATGATTTGATCCATTTTCAAATTTTTAGAAACTGGGAAATGGATTATTTGTGGCAAAAATCTTTTCCAAAAAATTTCTATTTATAGATATCAAGTGTTGCATTTTGGCACTTTTTAAAGCCACGTGAAATTTGTATAGATACCGAGAACCCATTTTGTAAAAATTACAGCTGATTTGTTCCATTTTTAAATGTTTAGAAGCTGGGAAATGGATTATTTGTGGCAAAAATCTTTTCCAGAAAATTGCTATTTATAGATATCAAGTGTTGCATTTTGGCACTTTTTAAATCCACGAGAAATTTGTTTAAATACTAAGAACTCAGTTTTTAGAAATTATAACGGATTTTATCCATTTTTAAGTTTTTAGAAACAAGGAAATTGATTATTTGTGACTAAAATCTTTTCCAGAAAATTGCTATTTATAGATATAAAATGTTGCATTTTGAACTTTTTAAAGCCATTTAAAATTTGTATAAATACAGAGAGCTCATTTTCTAGAAATTATAGCTGATTTGATCCATTTTTAAGTTTTTTACGGCAAAAGTTATTTATGTAAAATTGCTTTTTATGGATACAAAATGTTGCATTTCGCATTTTTGTAAGTCATTAGAGAATGATGTAGATAATGATAAGATTTTAGACGCTTCCATTTGGTTAGGGAACAACTCATATAAGCCTTTTTACCATAATTACACGCTGAAAAAACATCATTAGAGTACCCGCTATTTCTAATTGATATGATTTGCACTATTTATAGGAAGGGTAAAATATGTCTACCAGTTCTTTGCATTCAATGAAAATGAAAAAAAAAAATCGTAAAACATTTACTTAGTTCTATTGACGTCTGTAATTATCAGAAATAGAAAATAGTTTACAAACATATATTTCCACTTTTTTTTGAAAAAAAAATTAAGAACGAAAAAAGGCGAATAAATTGTCAAATATTTGCAGTTATTTTCGTTATTCCATAACCGGAAATATTAACGATTTTATTTGTTTTCATATCGATGCAATTCTATTTTACTTATGAAATTAGATATATTAAATCTCTCAAAAGTAACTATTTATTAAAAAAGGATGTTAAAATATTCAGATAAAAGTTAAAACCATGAAACAATATTTAAATAGATTTATAGATGACCCTTTTTATATATGTATATATATTTAGGAAATAAAATAAATAGAAGATTCGTGACTTAAAAGGGAAAAAGAAATTTATGGTTTAAGCATTTGAAAACGCTTTGATCTGTTTATTTTTTCACCGTTTGCTTTGATAGATACTCTTCATAAATCAGATATTTTAAATGAACAACTTTCTGAATATTTAGAATTAAAAAAAATAATAATTCACTGTTTATAAAACTTTATATATAAATAATGATGAAACTCTTTTTATTTCTCTTATGCTATTTTTTTTCTTTTATTTTATTAATACCTAAAGTTACACATTATATAGTTGATTTGTTATTTTTACTGCTGAATAACATATGATGAATGGCAGATGCACTATGTTCGGTTTTTAAATAAATTCTTTTCAACAAACCTATCTCTAATCATTTGCATTATCAGAAGAAAGAAAGAAAGAGGGAGGGGAGAAAAAAAAAGAAACAGAAAACAAAGTTATTTTGCAATCGATACAATAATTTTCTTTCTGCATTGATCCGAGACCATGGAAAGATAAAACACATCAGTAACAAAAGTAACAAACCATTAAAAAGAATCGTTTGATCATTTAACTCTCGAAACGTGAAATAATGATTTCGAATCGAAACGTTTTAATCTGGTACCACGTTCCTTACTTAGTCAAAGATCTGTATTTAAAATGCTGCTGCTCCTGCCTTTATTTTATCTTCTCTTGCTATCCGCTTAAAAATTTATTCGATATTTTGATTCAGTATGATAATTAAACTTTTCGGATACACGTTTTCAATTAATTCTTTCTTATCAGCTCTTCGAACGGAATTTGGGGCTCCACAATTTAAACGAGAGGCGACTGGAATTTATTCTCTTTTCTCTCTGTAAAGATAATTTTCAGATGCCTTTTAAATAAATGTGAAGCATTTAAGCGCACATATGATTCATTTTATTTCGAACGGAATCGTTGCCATGGATGCAAAAGAATTTAAGTTATCTACAATTAACCTTTTTTTTACATTAGATGCAACGCGATTTTTGAATAAATTCTACAATTCGAATAAAGATATCCAATAATCATTTTAGCGTATAGCATAAAGAGTTTGAGTCGAATTTTGTAAATAAAAAAATAAATTTCTTTAAAAGTATGTTAGAACTTTATTACTCTATCTTGTTGGTAAGTTTCCTTTCCAATTGTTTTGTATTTATGTTGTGTGAACAAATCAATGATTTAGATGAATTTATTATTTTCTTTCAGCGGACATAATGATTTTTTTTATTAAATCAATGTAGCTTTTTTTTCTGTGCAAATGGGAAAAAAGAAGAAGAATCGAAGCTCTAGTTGAAAACATCATTGCATATATAATTTTAGGTTTAATATTGAATTCTCGTTTTCGTCTAATTTAAACGGATTTTTTTACACGTGATTGTGT
>JAOUZG010038069.1:5366200-5384678 GCA_026289955.1 Argiope argentata | reverse complement strand
TGTTTGTGTATTTAGCTAACCTATATGTACAGCTGAAATACGAGAAGTATTTAAATGTATTATTTTCCATCATTTATTTATAAATTCATAAAGCATTTTAAATAATTGAAAGATAAAACAGCAGGTTAAGTAATATGAATCATTGAAACGATTATTAAGGCAGTTGAAAAATTCTGTGAAATTCTTGCTGAATTTAAATAAGACTTCAACTTAAAATTAAAACTATTCAGGTTATTAATTTAAAAGAAGTAAGCAATAATACTTCCGAGTCCAGGGTTCAATAAAAAGAGTTTAAATGTTAAAAATTGAAATCTGCTATGCATATTTCAATTATCATGTCAGAACAAAGGCAATCATTGAAAACGTTTTACTTAATTAAACAATCTAATCTACTTTTAAAAAGAATTTTGTTAATGTTTGAAGAAAACATCTGAACAAAAAGTGACAGATTTTGCAATCGTATGGATTAATCAAACAATTTAAACAATTTTTTAATAAGATTTTTATTCAAGTTTGAAGAAAGCTTTCATAAAGTTAAAAAAACTTGCTAAATCATCTCAACAAAAAATGGCAAATTTGTGATTAAAAATGTCTTTATTTAGAAATTCAAACCATTTCCCAATATTTTTGAGTTTTCTAAGATCTATTTTTGAGAAAGTTAGAATTTAAAGTTCAGTTTCTTACCCACACATTTTTGTTGACGCCGAAACCCTCATCCCATTGAACCCTCATTGAAGAACCAAGTGCTCGTGCAAGTTAAATTATTTTTCTATTCATTTTAATCGCTTCATTGAATGAGTCTCTTTATTATTGCAAACAATCTAAAAAAAACTTTGTCTCGCATTGATTGTTTTAAAAAATATCATATTTCCTATTTATTTCATTTCATATAATCACGTGCTCAAAATGACATTTTTCTAGGTTTTATTCGCTGTAGTAATGAACTTATTTTTTTTTTAAATCAGAGCTTTTGTAAATGCAATGACAATACTTTATTAAAAGCTGCTTTTTTGAGATGCTTGTGTAGATAATAACTTTTCAATTCATTGCCACGCATTTTATTGACGCCAGAAACCTAATTCCAAAAACAACATCATGCTCTGACATGATAATAATAATAAAAAATATTCTTATAAAATTAAACTCAAACTTTTATCAGCAAAATGCATTATTTATGAATTTTACATCTAAACTTTAACTTACAATTTTTTTAAAAAACAAGTTCATGATTCATAAAATAAAATCATAAACACAGCTTTGAGCGTCTTTACCAATACTGTCTGCTGTCTGAATCAAACAAATAGGCTTTCAATAAACAAAAATGGCCTTGGATGCAATATTCAGTTATTAGCTTTTGGCACGTCAATAAATCGTTTGCTCTTATTATTTGCTATCGATGAATATATTTTGAGTAAAGGACCAAAATATGTTTATTCATAACTTTTGCAATATAAATGATTGAATTCAAACAACTTTGAATTTTCTGTCTTATTTTTAAAAAATTCTTTTATTTTTCCTTTACTCTTCTGACCTTTTCCTGAATTTTAAATATACAGATGTAAAATTGTAATTTAAACGTTTCAAAATATTGTAATCAATTCGCTGATTGCTGAAATGACAATTTTTTCGCTCAAAAAAGCAACAAAAATATTTATGTTTTTGATTAAAAAATTAGTTTCTAGTTTTCTGATTAGTAATAAATTTCTTTATTTCTTGATATTTCTTTAATTCAGGTTTCCTAATCACTATAAGATTCTTTATAAAATATTGAAGAAAGCAGTATACTTAACGTTTGACATCGAAGCAGAATGATAAATTATATAGAAATATAAAAATGGAGAAGCAATGCTTTAACTAATAAAAATATCTTGTTTAGAATAAATACTTATATTTCGAAATTTCTTAGAATTTAAAAACACATTAGAGCCTCAAAATCTACCTGAAAAAAATATTTTAAATATTTCATACCAGATAATCAGTATTATAGTACATATTTTGCTAATCTGATAGTAAATATTTGAATTGTTGAATTGCATAGGTGTAACATGGTTAAGTTGGACTTGTTTTAAAACCTTTATATGCATATCTGAAATTTCTTTTTTTTTCAATTGATACTATTAGTTCACACTCTTCCTATATATACATATCTTGTTCACATTTTTAATCGTTAAAAAAATACTTTTAATTCAGCCAATCAAGTTCAAGTAAATTTTTTAAAACTTTGTTGTGGATAACATTTAATGTTAATACAGTTTTTTCAAACATTAACTCATTAGTTTTTTTATTAATTAATTGAAAACTAACTTTCTCGCCAAAAATCTTCATTGCTCCGCAGCCAAATAAGTAACAAATTCAATACCCTCCCCCCGCTAAAAAGATTAGGCTAACATATTTTATTAGAAAAGATTATGTTTATTTTCTTACTGCTTGATGCATTTAAAATTTAAAATGTTAATGGATAGATGTTTTTTGCATTAATTTTGAAGTAACTTCAAATTAAAATAATACAGAATAAAGAAAATTAGAAATTTCTAATATGTATAGCGTTATCCCAACTGGTGTAGAAAAATCACACATTTTGCGTTGCCACTATTGGTTTTGAGTCCTCAATTGGCGTTGAAAAATTCAACGTTAGTATAATTTTTTGACCAATTATTTATAATACTTGCAACTGATAGAACGGGATAACCTGTTTGGTACGGCGTTGGATTTGTAACCCTTTGGCTGCGGGTTCGAACCACCAGTCGAATATTAAATATATGATATCCATATATATGTATGTGTGTGTAGACCACCATCAACTTCCTAAATTAGAAACGAAAAAAAAAAGAAAGAAAGAAAGAGGGGAAAAAAGCAAATAAATAGTAACAAAAAAAATCCAACACCGTATATAGAAAGGAGAATGGGAAATTGCCAGAAAATTCGCTATCTATTTTTCTGCTTAATATTCTGTTGTATTTATATACATATTTATAATAATTTTAATTATTTAATAAAAAGTAACTAAAATAAAAAATTTCTTTGTTAATCTCAGTAAGAATTGATTAAAAAAAATTTTTTTATTACTTGTTAACAAGTAATTCACTAACTTTTGCTTCATTCAGTATTTTCCTTCACTTAGTTTCCTATATATAATTTTTTTCAGTGTAAACCAAAAAATACTTAACATAGATCATTTTTAATTTACCCAAACCCGTTGAAAATTAAGTAATTACCTCAATAGCTCTTTAAACATCTCAACTATGCGCAGATACCCAACGTTTCCCAGTTCATGCGGAAAAAGACGTCGTTAAGGTCTTAATTTGCCGGCAATTATTACATTTAGTCTTGGGGATCGGCTAGCTCACTTTTGGGTCAGCCCAACAAGAGTTGCCTTTGAAATTTGTGGAAGGTCCCCTTGAAATTTCAGCTAATGACGTTGGCCGGCGAACTGTGTTCAACAAGGACTATTATCCTCGTTAGTGGACTGTCCTCCCCTCCCTGCTATCTAGCAGCATCTTCTTCCATAGGATATGACATGGGGCACGGGGGAAGTTCTTAAGGATGGTGCACAGCAGCAACGGTCTTCATACAAATGTCTTCATTGGCTCTCTTCTCTTTGGAGCTGTAAAGACTTTCGATCGCTTTGTCATCATTTCCCCTTGGAAAAAAAGTGAACTGGCAGGCGAAGCCCGTGCCTTTCTCCTTCCCAGAAGAAGTTTGTTGCAGATATGGGAAAATTGAGGGTGTGGGGTGGAGGATTTGATGTTGCCGGTTGTTTCATGTTGGCACAATCTACCGTTCCCATACGCCCTGCGAGGATGAGAAAATTCGCGTGAGCTCTATTTTATTTTCTTCTTCTTCTTCTTTTTATTTTTTGAAATGACGGAATAAAAAAAAAGAAAAGTGAAGTAATGTTGTTTCATTACGGAATGGATTCACTTGGGGGATGGTCGCGCTGGAAGGAGATTGGAACAGGGCACTTGCTGAAAGAAAAAGGTTTAACTTTTAAGCCGCTCTGGAAAAATGTACCAGATTTGGTATATAAAAATATCGATATCGGTATTCATTTCCGGTCTGCTATTGTATAATATCTTAATTATCATTCTCAATAAGATAAAAAAAATATTTGTATCATTCCATTGTTTCATATGGCTTTATTACTAGTGATAATAGTCTTTAGATTTTCTTTATTCATCGAATGTTCTTGTATTCTCAGCGATTAATGAGATAATGGCTGAATTCATTGTAATTTATATACTAATATTTAATTTAGAATACAATTACTAATTGATATGATAATTTTGCAGTACAGGGACTATAAATCCAATTCATAGTATAAATTTCTAAAACAATTAAAAGAAACTTTCTATAAGTAAAGAATTAATGACTAAAAAGTTTGAAACCATTTCAAGAATAATTTTTTTCAACGAAAAGTTTCTTACTCAAAACCCAGATGCGCGCAAAATAATTACTCTTATTAATTTTAAGCTTCCATTTTAAATTTTTAAAAATTAATTCTGCTTTAGCCTTTAATTTTCAAATAGACTTATCTAATTAAAAAAATACATTATTCTCATTTCTTAATTTACGATCTTCAGAAAAAAAATCAGAAAATTATATTAATTATGTAACTATTCATATGTGAGGTTCATATTCATTCATGAGATTTTAATAATTTAAAGTACACAAAAAAAATATACAATGTCAGAAAAATAAAACCTCTGAAGAAAGTTATAGAAAAACATATTAATACCATGCTGCATTTAAAAATTATAAATTACTCAGTGTTCATTAGAATTGAATTTAGAAATTTAAACGATGAACTATTGTTTCAGAAAAAGAGTAATTGCGCATATTTTATTTAATTTTTATTAAAATTAATATCTCATCAATGCAAAACTCTTTCAGATATAATTAAGAGATATTCCCAGGAAGGATTGCGTAATTTTCTTTATTTTATGATTTATAACAAAATGTTATTGTCCATAATGTCCAGTCAATCTTTTAAAAGGTTCATTTTAAATTTACTTCAAAATAAAAAGTTAATCATTTTTCGGTATAAAAAGTTCATTGATAACAAAAATCGTCAAAAATAATTGCACAAATGAACATATGAAAATGTTTGGAAAAAGAATTCAGTTTCCAAGCATTAAAAATGAAGATACTATTCCCTTAATGAACTTATTTTTAGAGATTTTTTTAAGAACGTATTTTTTCACTTAGTAAAGATTTACTGTTAAAAAAAAAAGAAGAAAAATCGTAATTTTTTTATTTCAGGAAAGGTTTCTTTAATAACTCGAAATATAAATACTCCACTTTCTCGTAAATCTCTCCTGATAAAGACAGTAAAATTTTCCCTTCTCCACTTTCCCATTATTTCGAATCAAATACTACTCTAAGTCGAATGACATAGGAAACCGGCATCCTTCCTGGGGGATCAACTCGAGATTCAGACGAAACGAATAATCGAATATTCCACTGGCACGTGTCCTGAAAAAAGCATCTGCGTCCTCCCCGAACCACAGTCGGGGATACCAATGGAAATCCCTCAGCGAAAACCCCTTTCTGCAGCGTCCACTTAACGAAATAGACCCCCTGCATTCAATTTGCGAGGGCAATCCTGGAGTCACGCATCTCTGGCAAGGGCGGTTCTTTGCAATCTTGAGGGGACGAGATATGATTACGGCCTCTCCCGGCGGGCAGCAAGTGGTCAGCTCACGTTTCAACCACGGCAACCGGACACTCCAGAATGAAATGGTCTGTTCCAGGCAATAGCGCCCCGGCGGACCGCGCTGGGGCGGCAATCCATCAATGAACTCAAAAGATCGTCAATTACGGAAGAAGAGAAGAATATTAGATTGAGGATGTATTTCATTGAAATTGTATTGATGTATCAGGTGACATTTGAGAAGCGTGAATATCTCTCACTTCTGCACTTGAAGGCTATGTCTGCATTCATAAAAGAGCTTTTATTATCCTTTTAGTTTATTTCTTTCCCATTTGCAATGTCAGCGTGAATTTTATCTGATTAAAATTATTTTTTTATATATTACTCTTTATATCATGTTGTATTATTATCATTTGCAACACGTTTCAAAAATCATAGGAGATAATAAAGCAACCTTTTAAACTAATAATAAAGAAATATGTAGGTGGATACAAAGCATAGGGGAATAAAATAAGCAAGCGATTTGAAATGTAAAGTGGATGCGGATTGCCCTATGCCGAACTCGCAATCTGAGGGGTTGTAGCCGTGTAACATATCCATTAGTCCAAAAGTGCATTTCAGTCCGAGGGATGATATCTGGTTTATAAAATATTCACCACATACTCCCCCACCAGTGAGTGAATGGTTAGACAAACGATACAATTTCATTAAGCGGATGTGAGTTGATGTTGACATTTGGACTGTTGTATTTAATGTGCTTGATAACTTTTGTTGCCGGTAGAGGGCACCACAACAGCTCAATGAAGTTGTGTATGATGGTTACTGATTCAAGGACGTTAACCGTATCCGGGTCGCCATTAAATCAGATACGGACTGCACTAGGGCCGAACTCGCTATCTGAGGGGTTGTAACAGTAATATATCCGCTGGGTCAAAAATGCACTTCAGTCTGAGGGATGTTATAGGGATTATAAAGTATTCAACATAAATGAAATTTAAATATCTACTTCATAAAGTTTTTTTTTTCATTGAAGTGTAAACTAAGAAATCTATCTTTGCATTCCTCACTTGGGAAAAAAAGGGATATTTGGCGTACATTTTTGAAATAATTCCATAATCTCACTCGAATATTATTGAAATTGCATGTTTTTAGGATACATATTCGAACATGTGTATCCTTTTGAATGCTCAATTTTAAATAAATCATTGCAAACATTGCTATAAAAAATGTTATGACAGATGCTGCTAGTTAAGTTTGTCTTAATGTCTATTTCTTGTGTGCTGTGTCTCAATGCATTACTCCAAATTATACAAAATTATACTACCAATACCATTCCACCTATACAGCCATTTTATACTAAAAACACTTGCTATTTAAGTGAGCTGTATCATTCTTTAAATTCTAAATCCGTGATTTTAAAAGGAATACATAAATAATATGATCAATAAAATAACATAACTTTTAAAAAACAAAGAAATGCAAAAAAAGAAAGAAAAGAAAAGAAAGAATTAGGAGGATTATTAATCGGACTAAGAGATAGATATATTTCTTCGAAAACGTTCGAGATCGATCATATTTTAGACTTGATTTTTGACAAAAAATACAGCCAAAGAATTTACGCATATTGAGAAACGATTTAAAAATATAGAAATCAATCAGAAAAAAAAATAATTAAAAATATGATGAATAGATTTTAATTATATTCATTGTTTTAATTTTAAAACACATTTTTAAGAAAAGAATTCAGGAAAGGCAGTCTGTGTTCAATGCGCATTCCTTTTTTCGGTATAAAAAGTTAAAAAAAAACTATTTAATTTATTAATGTGAATAATTGGAAGGATAAAAATGGAGTTTAAACCTAGGAATGTAAAATTATAAATTACAAAGAATATTTTTTTATATATATTGATGAAATAAATACAAATCATTGAGAATCCAAAGTTGTTCCTCGATTAAAATACTTATGAATTTTACAGAAACAACTGATTAGATAGATTTGTATGAATACTGATGAGAAAAGAAAATTTATGAATTTAAAAACTTGAGAACAAGTAAAATTAAAAAAAAATTAATGTATGGAAAATATTCTTTTGCTATTTAAATTTTATACCCCTCATTTTGTTAACCCCCCGATATTTATAAAATAGATAGACATGCAATCTGCTTCAAATAGATTTTTTTTATAGAATTGCCCATTTATGTTTTCATTAGGACCAACCATAAATAATTCTAAAAGATAATTTAACGAAATTGGAGAAATATAACATAGAATAGATTTTCGTTCTATTAAATACATTACAACTATTTATTTTAAAAAATATGATTTAACAAATTACGTTCTAGAGGCTAACTTTCAAATTTGTTTTTTGCCCATATGAATCAAGTGTGAATCACATGTAATGCATCTGTTAGCATCGTATGAATCGTATGTGTTTGCAAAACAAGCCAGTTATTTCGCATGAAACAGAAAGTCCAAATAATATTTCGTTTTATGACATTGTTAATACGATGGAAAATACATTTGGGTATAAGAGTTTTTTTTGTTATAAAATGTTGTCTCTCTAATGCCTTTTAAATATTTATTTATATTTCGCATTTTCTAATAGCAATTGTATAATTTTTTTCCTTCATATTTTCGAATTGTCAAATATCAGTATATCCCATAAAATGTAGTACAATAAGCCAAAATGCTTATATATGGCCTTAATATTATTTTTAAAAAATCCTGTACGTCAGATAGATTGCCCTTTGCTAATACCACAAGCCGCTTCGAGAATATTTTGGAGCTAAATCTATTACTAACTTTTCGAATGCATTAATTTCTCGAGTACTTAAAGCCAACACATAATTGCTAGTCACGAACAAAATACTTAATTGACTCCTCTTTTTTTTAACCTCCAATATTCTTTTTGCTGTCTCATGGCCATTTGAATATTCCAAATTGAAAAAGCATGTCGTCGTTTAAAGTGATCGGGGATGATATGTACCTCATCAGAAAATTGGATTGCCTTTCCTTTTTAAGCCTCTTAGCACCCTATCCGTAATAGGATCGACGCGGTTGCTTCAATTAAATGAGTTAAGCAACCTTTTAACGGTCCTAGTTGATTGGCTAAAGCATGTCACACGGTTACAGCATTTCCGACAGATTTCTTTTATCTGTATATCTCCTTTTTTTTCTATTTCCTTTTATTTATTTTTTTCGATTACTTCTATTCATCGTTTTTGTACAAAAGTCTTTGTAATATTGATTTTGGTGTTAAAAGTAACTGGATAGCATCAGTTTCGTTGTTTTTGGCGTGGTAAAATGGGGCATGAAATAATATAATCTTGTTATGGTGATTTTAGTAAATGGATCTTTTGATTAGATGCAACTCCAGGGTATATCTTATTAGAATTACTAAGAGTGAGTCGATAGAGTGGCGAAGGATTTTTTTTCTGGCTTTCTATCTTTTAATTTAATTAGTAATTGCTAATTAACGGGGCATGGCACAAACGCCCTGGTATATAATATAAGCTGTAATTCTGGTTGATGGGAAAAAAGAAAATAGACGAGAATGTTCTCACGATTATTTCCTTACACAATATTTCACGCTTTGCGTTTAATGTCACACCATAATAAAGGAAATTGTGTTTGAATTGTATGGAATATTTGACTAATTGGATCTAAAAAGCTAAAGACTTTTGTAAATTATTTAATTTGATATTGGTATATTTTGGAGTGAAGACGACCTACCGAATTGAATTTATCTAGTTATCTGATTTTTTAGCTGTGTTAACATGCACACATGCGAAAAATTGAGCAACTTCCAATAAATATATTTCACGCCGAATAGGATGCAAATTTAGCGCAAAAAACCAGATACTGAATTTTATCCAAATAGATAATTTACTTTGTTGAGATATTATGTTCAATAACAGGCGTACATTCTTAAAAGGTTTTTTTCCTCTTCTTTTTTTAGATTCAGAGTGTTTGTTCTAAAAAGGTTGAGATTTATCAAATCCAGAAGCCGAATCACCCTCGCCGGACAGATGAAGCAAAATTGCCGACCAATTGACAACTCCCTACTAATCCTTTCAACCTCCTCCCTATTTTTTATCACTTTCTTTTATTTTAATTCTTACTCATTCTTTTAATTTACAATTACTTATTAATTCTTTTTATTTTGTTATGTTAAATTTTAATCTCACCTTTTTTTTCCACCTTAACAACTACTAAGACTATCATTCTCCTCTTAACAACATTATTAGGTTAAATTAGGTGTGCTATGTATTTTTTAATAATTTCTAGAGAACGGAGATTACAGGCTGATCGCCCAGGCTCTCTTTCCAAATGCAACAACTCTGTAGAAGCTGTATCTGTCGAGAATTTCAATAGTTTGCATCTATAGGTAAAGTACACAATATGGTTATTTTTCTAATAGGATGATAAATTAATTTCACATTTCTGGCCATTTACAACATTTTAAGGATTTATTGGTACTTACGTATTATACCGACCAACTTTATCGCCACATTTGAAGTCGTCGCCAATGAGTTGCTAAACCACCAATTATGGCAATTCGGCAATGATGTAATCCTTTGATCTTTAAAGTCAAATTTAAATCCATCGCCAATGAGGTACTAAACCGTTGGCGATCTTTGGCGAATACAGTATAATACGTAAGTACCGGTTTATTTTAGACTGAATTTTTTTTAACTTTATTAATTTGAACTGCTTCAGTTTATATATGAATGCATGCATATGCATTTTGTATTATGTATTCGTATTTATTTAACCCTCATTCTCCAATTCCCTTTTCTCCATTCTCTATAATATCTATGTTTCTATGCTATATTATTGAAAATATTATTGGTTTTATAAAAATTCCTATAATTAAATGCCGGTATTGAAACATACAGGAAACTGGTCAATTATATTTGATAAAATGTAATTATTATATAGCAAAATTATACAGTGCATTTTCTAATTCACAGAATTTGTAATTTTAAAAACTTATTTATTTTACAATTAGGGACAAAAGATTTTTTTTATCCTTCTACCTTCTTGGGAAATTTTCTTAGTCTGACGACTCTAGGCAGCTTAAGCCTAGGTAATTAATATGCTAATATGCTGAATTTTTTTAGAATTACAATAAGAACCTTCTACCCAAATTCCAAGCAATAAATAAATACAAATATAAAATTATAAATCTTAATTACATCTTATTCTCCCTGTAAATATATATAAGAAATATATATTTATAATAAAATTACCAAGCTTTAAAAAAATTAACAATCTGAAATAAAAAGTACATTTTCAGATGTTACCGGCAAAATATATTTCATAATTCAAAATTAATGCTAAGAATTTCAAATTAAATAATTATATGCAAACACAGAAAATTTCATGTAACTTCATCATTACTTTAAAATAAATAAAAGGAATCCATAGATGTTTTTAACCAATTTAAAATCATCGTGATTGCAAAAATTATTTGTAAAATTTAAAAAATTTGCAAGAAATTTTGAAATTATTAGTTTTATTTGCTCTTCAAAAAAATACTATTTCACTTTTAAAACCACTGTTGATTCATAGTTTTACTAGAACAGAATATAAATACTGTTTGTGATAGGTTTAAACTAAAATTTACCGCTTCTGCCGGAAGAGATTTAGCTCCCATTATAAAAATGACCACAAAGGAATTCCATGTCCAAGAGGGTGCAAAAGTTTAAAGAAAAAGCGTCTGTATTTTATCTAAGTAAATCCGTGGACTAAACTGCCCTTTCGGTCTAAAGCAATAAGCTTGAAGTTTTTGGACTCAATTCTAAGACGATTCCCTGTATACATTGAGCCTTTTTGTATTTTTACGATGCTTTTTTTAGTACTACTTTAAACATAAGATACTAACTACTTTAAAATAAGTTAAATCTAATAATAATAATATAAGATATTACAGAATAAAACGCACGACAGATTGCAGAACAAAAACATAAGATATATCTAATAGATTGAACAATATACTATTACCCAGTTTACATTTTTATAATAACAAAGAATGCTGCTTCAACAAATGTGAGCAATTGATTGAGCTGAATGAGAAGAGAGCTATAATTCACAATCGCAACTGACGGCAATAGTTTTCACTTTGCTTCATTCGTGCAAGTAAATTAAATAATCAATAAAAATGTAGTAAAAACTAATTTCCTTGTATCAAAATGATTCAATATTGAGCTGCTATGTAATTTTCAAGAAGAAATGTATCCTAAAATTTCAAAATTATCCATATTTTGACAAATTATGGAGGTTCTAAGTAAAAATAAACTTTGCTTATTCCTTTATTTCTCTTAGTTATTTGACAACATATTTATTTACTAATGTGTTAAGATGTGAGCATTAATTTTGAAAGTAAAAAGCTTAGGAGTTTCAAGAATATATACGTATTTTAATTATTTCCCCAGATTAAAAAGTTTCTCTTTGATGTACAAAACAATAATGGTAAAAAGAAAGATAAATCCGAGAGATTTTTCAATAAGGAACTTAATTTTCTTTTCTAACTCAAACGACTATTTTTTTATTATACGCTGAACAAAAATAATTTCGAATTATTAATTTTTGTAAGATATTTTTTTTAATGACATTTAATTGTTTTATTGTTCAACAGATGTTTTTATCATTTTAAAATGGAATTACAAGACATTATGTAATTGATAAAAATAATAATAGTAATATTTTTTGATTATATATATATATATATATAATTCTTAGAAATATTTATAGAATTATGATTAAAATATAAATCATTGAGTAACTTCACCAGTGGAAATTTTTTGAGTGAAAGGATGTTTCAGGATTATTTTTGGTCAAGTTACATGGTTTGTTTTAATCATCTTATTAATCTCTCCTCTTCTGGTGTTAGATCTAGCTTAATAATTTGCAGTCAGAAATTACTAATATTTATTTGTTTCATTTTTCCGAACGTAATTTGCTGCTTTATAATTTTGCTATTCTGACAGAGCAAATAAATATATACAGATAAATGGCATTTTAATTTAAATATAAATATTCCTTATGATCTTTGTAGTAGATGATTTTAGTCCTGGTTCGGGCATGGTTGTTATTCTGTGTACTATCTGTGAGATGTGTGAATGTGCCCCCCTGTAAAAAGGGGTTGTGCAAGCGAATGAGATGAGTGTGTAGCAAAAGTCGTACTCTTGGCCCTAGTTGGCGCTACTTGAAACAAGAGACGCTTCACTCGGCTTAAATCTGCTGCTGGGTCCAGCAGCGAGCTTGTCCATAGGCAAGTGCCATTAGAAACAACAACAACAACAACAACAACAGTAGATGATTTTAATTAATGCCAGTTTCAAAAGAATATATTATTTCTGCATAATAATTGTATAATAAAATTTACAGCATATATCGTTTGATGTCTAGCAGAAAGTTATTTTACGTGTGCCTTGATGCCATATCTTTTTTTCTTATTCGGCTTGTAAATGAGCGATATAAGCCAAATTCAAAGTGACGAAGAGCTTTTGACTTATCTCATGTGAATATAAATTGACGTCATTCTCTATCTTTTTTTAGCGACTCAAATTAACATCTATGTGTGAAATGACTTATCTCATTTGCGTATCGGATTACAAAATTTTAATATACAAACATCTTTTGAAACAAAAGTAGGAATTAATTTAAAAACCAAAAATCATTGAGTATTCCTAAATCTTCTTGAAATGGCAATAAAATTCATGAATAAGAGCTTAAATAAATTTGTAAATAATAAGAGGCTTATTTAAATTAATAGAATTTTTTAATTTAATTTTTTATTCTCCTCTCTGTCTAATGGAAATTCTTCATTACTCTTTTATATAAAGAAATGTCCTTTTGGATCACTATACTTATAGACAAAGCTCAATTTCCAATGAACTGAGAAGTAAAGCTCACTAGGCTTTTAATCTTGATGATTTCTACTCTTTCCTCAGTACCCACATTTTTGAATTAAAAACATATTAAAGTATTTTAATGTACTCCAATCGCAAAAATAATTTAATTCAAATTGCTAGAATTCAATTCCAAAAAGAAGTTGCCAACATACTCATTAAAAGGAACTTCAGCAATCCATCCGTCAATGGTGCGTCTCCTATTTTTGCCTCTTCTCGAAACCGAGACGGAAATGATCTAACAATTGAAATTCGCTTCCTCAAATCTAACCGAAGTTGATGTAGGAATTACTACTTACCAAGTAGATAGAACAACGAAAGCTTACATTGAGGTTAAACAGCAAAGTACTAAGTCATATCATTCCGAGGACGTGACTTGGCCCGGCATATGAAAGGGCTACAAAAAATAATACTGGAAAAAAGAGTGTTGGAGTCTGCTATTACGCTCGTCGGAATTCCCTTCAGAGTAATACACCACCATAACGATAGCTCTCTCGTGACCTTTGTACGCATCGGACAGATGCGTGATTCTACTATTGTTGCCCCAGGGTTATATTAAAACGAGAGCCAACTCCACCCCATGTAATCGGGGATATGTCTGAGGGGAATTATTTCCTTCTTTTTGTACGATATGAGTTCGGCTTTGCTCGAGATTTACTACGAGTTGCACATGGCCAGCTAGAGATAAAGTGGTGTCCCAAGTTCATTGTTTCGCACACTATCCATTGACCACCGAGAGCGTGACGGTAGCCTCGCTTGTGGACTCGTGCTGTATAATTGGCAGTTGATTGAGTGTATTTCGTGGATCTGGGACTTTCAGAAGCAGCTGATGCCTCATTTGGTGAGACGTGTTGCATGAGGCAGCTGGAACTGATGTTTTGTTTTTTCAGCAGAGGGAGAAGTTTGTTTTGTTTACTGATAAACAAGGCGAAAAAATGGTGTAGAATTAGAGTGAGAAAAAAATGCCTTAAAAAAATCTTTCTGCAGCAACATTATTGATTTAAAAGTATTTTAAAAAATGGTAATTTTATTCACCTGTTTTCTAAATGCAGTGATAATTATTGCTTTTATGTGCATCATGTAATGGTGTATAGAAATGTGTAATAAAGTAGGGAAATCTTGGATGGAGTTATAAATGTATCCTTTAGTCTGCTAATTATGAATCCTAATTTCTATTTTTGATTTTAAAAAATTAATCAGACAGGGATTTAAAAAAAATTAAACAGAAAGGTTTATGACATAAAAATGCATTAAAGTATGAATATAAATTAAATATTTCTTGTAGTTAAATTTCAATTAAATTTTCTTTTCTTTTTATGTTGGATTGTATAAAAGATCCATGTGCAGAGATCTGCAATTTTTATTATTTTTATTTATACTGATTTTACTATAGCAGCATTATTGCTTTATATGTGTTTTAAAAAAAGCTAATTTTATTCACCTGTTTTCTAAATGCAGTGATAATTATTGTTTTTTATGTGCATCATGTAATGGTGTGCAGAAATATATTATAAGGTAGGGAAATTTTTGATGGAGTTATAAATGTACCCTTTAGTCTTCTAATTATGAATCCTAATTTCTTTTTTCGATAAAAAAAGTAATCAGACAGGGATTTTTTTTAAAAAAATTAAACATAAAGGCTTATGACATAAAAATACACCCAAGTATGAATACGAATTAAATATTATCTCATAAATTTCATGTTTTATTTTTTTAACCTCTTAACCGGTTTGCCCTTACGCCGTACGTGCATCGATTTATCGAATTTTGATAGTTGTAAACAAAAAATAAATCCTTCATAACAATTATAATTCAATAGTAAAATGACTTCGAATACGTAGATAAGCCAAGTATTCCATGGATTTCTACTTAAATCAAAATAAGAAAATGTTCCCAAATCAAAAGGTGTCATATTATAAGATAGTAAGAAAAATAAACCAGCTAAGGGGTTAAGCTGCGTTGTAGGAAAGATCAATGTGCAGAGATTTGCAATTTTGATAATTTTTATTTATACTGATTCTTGGAAGGTTGATGATAAATTTTTCTTACAGAATTGCTTTTATTTTGCATTTATCATTACTTTTTTCCGTCCTAATATATTATTGTTGGTTCCAATCCCATTTTAATGATTTGTTTTTTTTTTTTTTTTCATTTGAGGGTTCTTTAATATTTTAAATACAGAATCTCCCTCTGTAAGGAAACAAAACTTTTAAAATTAATGCTCCTATATAAATGTTAATGTACGTTTACATCTAAAATGTATTACTGAGAATATTTTTTTTAATCCTTTAGCTTTCTACCAAAATGCACGAGATTCTCAGCTACAACTTTTATTTGCCAATTTGCGACTATCGCATCTTCTTATATTATTAGACATCCCTATTTTCTGATTTTATCAGATTAGTCTAATATAGTGTGAACTGCAAATATGAATGGAATTTTGATATATGATTTTTACTTGGTCCAAGTTAAAAGAATTAAATTGAAATATAAATAATAAGTCTACGTAAATGAATCTCTGAAATGAAATCATAGCAAAAATTTATTTAGAAAATGAAAATTTGTTAAATGGACTTTCAATTCATATCATCCCAAAAGAGTATTCAAGTAACCCAAAATTTATCGCCAATGTGAAAATTTCGTCAACATTAAAGGTAATGAATTAAAAGGTGCATATTCAGTCTGTTATAAATTAATCTCACTCCAAATGGATTGTACAGCGATTGGACCCGATGAAAATATGACCATTTGGACCATACATTCAGTATGACCATTTGGACCATACTGAATAAAGGAGAAGGAAATCGATGGATTTGCAACATACTCTAATATGAAATCATGGTAATTTTTTTAGAAAATGAATATTTGTTCAATGGAAGTTCAATTCATATCACGCCAAAAGAGTATTCAAGTATCCCAAAATTTACTGTCAATGCTAAATTTTCGCCAACTTAAGATTTTGATTTTCTTTCCAAATTTAGCAAATATTAAAATATTACCTCATAATCGGTTTGATTAAAATATAATTGTTTTTGAATTTTTGATTATGTAATTGATACTTTTTAACCACTTTAAAAATGATTTTATTTTTACAAGAGTGAGGTTGATTAGTTCAAAATTTGATTTTTAAAATTAACAGTTGGCAAAATCACGGTCAAATGAATTTCAACACACTTTAGTACCTCAGATATTCTTTACTTTCTTCAACGGATTGAAATAGCAGTGTCCAGAAGTGAACATGTTATTTAATTAGAAGTTTTAATAAATTCGAAACTTGCTGAATTAAATAAAAAATATTTAAAATTTAGAAAAAAAAATTAAATAAATCGCATTAAACCTATTTCTAAATCTGAAAAAAACAACAACTTGCATTCAATATGATTCAGTCGTTATTCCTCGACTAAAAAATACTTTAGCTTTATCGAAAATTCGACAAGGTAACACAATAAATAACGCTTGAAAAACTGCATAATCAGAACAAAATGCAACTCACCTTCCACCTCAAATAATCAAGATCCTCAGATCACATTCGTTGTAACTTCGGTTATCTATAATTCTTTGAGAACGGTGTCAAGAAATAAATTTTTGTTTCACTTTTAGGTTTTTTTAAAGAAAAAGAAGGAATTGGTTTTTATCGGTTCGATAGAATTGCCCCTTTTCTAAACAAATCTTCCCTCCCCCCTTTGCTTCAGAGAATATTTAAATGAAGACCCCAAACAAATCCATATTTTATTCAATGTCTTAAATAAAACATATAAAAAATAAAACAAGTATAAGAAGAAGAAGAGGTAAGAAGAAGAAAAAAAAAAAGATTTCTATCATTCCCGTTTGGGGCTAGAAACGAAAAATTCCAAGCTGAAATAATAATACTTGGAAGGAAAGAAAAAAAAATGAATTGACTTCAGAAACGCAGCAATTCAATAGCAGGAAAGCGAAAAGCTGTGGCTGTATTCTCCACGCTAAAGAGTAACCGATCAATTTTAAGTAGTTCTTATGCGCTTGGTTTTCCAGTTCTATTCCCGATTAATATCCGAAAATGGGAAAAATTGCCTACGGCGTCTCATAACTATACTTTTGTACCATGAATTATTTTACATTTCGCTTTATTTTTTACACGTTCTTTACAAATATATGTACATCTGGAGTTTGTTTTCTACTTCTTTCCACATAAAAGTGTCGCATATAATTTCCCTTTTTCTTTGTTAGTGTATAGATAGAGAAGAAATATTAAATCGTTTCTTGGGATTTTAAAAATGGTTTTGAGCTGAATTGGAACTTTTTTTTCCTGTCCGATTCTAGTTTTTGGGAGGATTTATGGATATATTTATAAGAATTACACTAGATACAAAGTTTTCAAATATTGCAGGATCTCATAAATAGCAAAAATTTTATTTGTGGTATAGTTTATATTTTAGTTTAGTTTATAATACTTTTTTTATCATGTCAGAGCATGATGTTGTTTTTCGGATGAAAGTTTTTGGCGTCAACGAAAATCCGTAGACGAAAAATAAAAATTTTATTATCTGAACGAGTGCCTCAAAAAATAAAAAAATCAGCTTTAAATAACGTATTGCCATTGCATATACAAAACTCCGATTTTAAAAAATAAGTTTACGATTACAGCAAATAAAATCTAGAAAAACGTCGTTATGAGCACTTGATTACATGAAATGAAATAAATAGGAAATGTGATATTTTTAAAAACAACAAATGCGATACAAAGTTTTTTTTGGATCGTTTGCAATACTAAAGTGACTCATTCAGTGAAACAATTAAAATGAATAAAAACATAATTTAACTTGCATGAGCACGTGGTGCTTGGTCATTCAAGATATGATGTTCTGACATGATACATTGAAACATGCATAGTAAATTTCACACACACACACACATATATATATATATATATAT
>JAOUZG010038069.1:5262065-5357950 GCA_026289955.1 Argiope argentata | reverse complement strand
CACACACACACACACACACACACACACACACACACACACACACACACACACACACACACACACACACAGTGTTCATTATGTTGATTTTTTTCATATAAAAACAGATACTGGTAATAAAGCTTCAGAATTTTACAAAATTACTAAAGTTGTTGTTGTTAGTAGTGACACTTTCCATGTGCAAGCTTCGCCGAGGTATTAGCGAGTTTTAAAAGCGAAAGGAGCGCTTTTTGTTTTGAAGTAGAGTCAAAATGGGCCAAGAGTACGACTTAGATACTAATTATCACGACTTAGATAGTGTCGCTGGCACAGCCCCTTTTTACAGGGGAGAGCATCCATATACCTTACAAATAGAGCACAGAACAACAACCATGCCCGAATCCAGATCGCCCAGCTCTTAGGGAAGACGCGTTACCCTTATGTTAGGACGATGGCAAGTTACAAAAATTAGTACTTATGTTAACTAATGTTAACTTAATGATATCTTCTGTTTTAGAAAGATTCAGTCATTTTGAATTGAACGAGAATTCATAGATTATTTGACGCATTTACGTATTCCAAATAATTTTTGTTTTACATTTTACAAATTTATTGATGGTTCCGTTATTATTAAATGAGATAAATCTATCCAAGAAGGCTTAAGGCGACCAGAGACCTTTAAAATGCTTTTTTTTTTCAATTTTCACCTTAGTAATTTGAAATTTTACAGGCATTAAGAGTAACAACTGCTTAAATATTTTTTTAAAAAAATCAGTAGTTTTGAGTTATTACATTGGTTAATTTTTATATTTCGTACTCAAACTTAAAGATTAATCGAAACTTTTGTTTCAAAAGGTTTAGAGTAAGTAATAATAAAAACTGGAGCGCTTTTGAACAAATTTGGAGCACCTGTAACTTTTTTTCATTAAATTTATTTATCACTATTATTGTATTATATGGCACTTCCTAACTCATAAATAAATTGATATAATGTTTTAAAATTTCGTGTACCATCTCTTATAGTGTTTCTCTTAAAGCCTGTAAAATTTCAAATTGCTAAGGTGAAAATTGCAAAAGGTCATTTTAATGGTCCCTGGTAGCCTTAAGAGGAATATAGTTAAGAAATAATGAACAAGAAATCATAATAAAGCATTCGCATTGTTTGAAAAGTATACATTTTTGTCAAACAAATATTAAAAACAAAATTTTTTTAATCATAAATTCCTGAATTACTGGTCTATTTTTTTAACTACTTAACATCAATCGTCGCAATAAATAAATACATAAATCTTATAAAAGATATCTATCTAAGGAGTTTTTTCTTCTTTTTTTCCCAAAAGAATATATACTTGGATATAAAATAAAATTTGCAAAAATAATAATCGTTTAAATTGAAAATTACGTATACGTGGACATAGTTATTTATCATTAACTTCTAACGCTCTAAACCTAACTAACTGACCATTAAAAAAATTAAGTTTTTAAAGCTTTTATTTACCTTATTCCTTTTCAAACCACTTTCATTTGCCGGAACGCATGTCAGTCGTTAAAGAAAGCTACACACACCGAAAAAAAAATGGATATCGATTTAAAACTTAGAAAGCGCCCCAACTAAGATAATTTTAAATTAAAGAATGGAAAAGTGCGAACAAGCGTGCTGAAGCAGACTTCCGAGCAGAGGGAATTGATTGAGCTCTTCTAACCGCAGCAGAAATACAGATCCATTAAAACAAACGGAAAAAAGTAAAGGCAAAGCTACCTTGGAGGTTAGAAGAGCACTTCGCCAGCGACTTGCTCAGGAAAAAGTACTACAAAAGTTTTACAATTATTCGTGGCTCGATTAACAAGCTGAGCAGTGGTCCTTGCTAGCAGTGGCGTCCGGTGTCATTTTTACCAATAAATGCAAAAGGGGTTAGATCGCATTTAAGAAATTAATTCAGAAATAAACAGCGTCCTTAATTAATTTTAACTAGGATCGATTAGTCATTGGAATAACGAGGCAAATTGTCGCTGTGGGTGGCCTTTTCCATTAAGCAGATTGGACGACATTTTTGCTTCCTAAACATTAATGAATTCTGTGGCTAATCGCTTCTGCTTCTCCCTGCACATTTTTTTGCTGTTGCTGTTTTCTCCCTCTTTCTTTCTTTTTACTATTTTTATTTTTACTTCTTTTACCTTCCCCTTTTCATTAAACGGAATTACTTTACATCGTTATTTCTTCCTTCTTGCATTTTCAGTCGAATATATGCATAAATAGAAGGAAATGGTGATGAGGACACATTAAAACGCTGCGAATCACTCTTACTGAACGCATTTTTTTCTCATCAGTTAGTTCAACGGATCAATGAGAACAATATACCCACGCATCTCGACATTAACTTTATAAGGGGAGAGGAAATTATTACCTTTTTCCTTCCCGTTCGTTCCCTTTCTCCCTGAAGAGAGGGAGTGGGAAAAATATCAAATGGAATGAATTGGCAGCTTTTGATTAATCTTTTGATGACTCAAATTGCTGCATTTCTAAACTTTCAATGTGTTGCTAGCAGCAATCGTAATTAATGAAATGGAAATAAAATGTATAAAAAAATGGCGTCATCTTCAATTTTGGAATAAAACACCAATCATCAGCATGAGTAAGCACTCACGTGAAGATCAAAAATTAAAAAAAAATATTGATTAAAAGTTTTTGCTGACATTTAAAAGGACACTTAAAACGCAATTTTAAAACGAAACTTAATACTTTAAAAATTAATTGCTCTACCTTATATCGAAAAGGCATCTTAAAATAAATAACTTATTTTTAAATATAATGATTTGGAGTTTCAAATTTCCATGTTTTTCCTCTCCTAGCTGAACAAAAACTTTAATTTTGGATTACAATTGAGAGTCATTTACTGACTTTGTGCTTCTAAACGAACACAGATAATACAATGTAAGGAAATCTAAAAATAGCCAAGGTGAAAAGCGGAAATAATTTTAGATCTTTGCGATTTAGATGGTTTCTAGTGGAACAATACTGAAATCTTAAAAAAATAAAATCTTTTAAGACTCATGTAGCTGATAAACTTTTAATAAGAATTTTTTTTAATGAAAATTTTTAGTTTAAATATAGAACCGAATGAGAAGGAAGGGAGGGGAAGGTTAAGAGAATAACTTTCAATCGCCTGATATTTTGGAAGTTTCCAAAAAAAATTACAAATGAGAAGTATTAAAAATCTATCAAAACCGGGTTATCATTTAAGTTAAAAATCGAATAATTTCGGGTTGAATATTTTTTATCCGAAATTTTCTGCTCACATGAGAAGCAACAATTAGCAGCTTAATGATTCGAATCTTTCGATTTTCAAATTTCTATTTTAAGTTTTAGAACAGCTCTTTAACATATGCCATTGGAGTTTCTAGAAGAAAAAAAATCAAATGATACTTGGGAGATATTTCTTCTTCTATTTACTTACTTTTATATTTAATAGAAAATAAATACAATTTTTAGTGATTTTAAAAGGCGTTTTATGCTATTTTTTTTCATGATGCATATTATATCCCAGGTAGCAGGGTCTGTTGCCCAATATTGTATAATATTGTGAGATATTATATGATATCAAACAGTATTACAGAATATAAAACAATATTACGAATATTGATCAGTGTAATACAATATTGTACAATATTGTGTACTACTAGGGATATATATAAAATGAGCATATTAGGAATGACCAACTACAAAATACATTCTTAGACCTTTTTCGCTCAAAATGCCTGCTCGCGCACTTTTAATACATGTAAACACTGTTTCTTATATAAAGAGTGTGCTTGTAAGAGCTATAATATAATTTTTTAATGAATATTAGAAGGATAAAGTTACGATATATCCAAATTTATTTATTAATGTTTGAGCTTATAATTACTAATGGAATTTACTGTGTACTGCATACATAAATGGAATTTCTGCTGAAATTTAATTCTTAATTTAAGGATTAGCAATTTTTAATTTAATTTTTGAATTATACATAGACAAAACCTTTTCACATTCTTTTAAGTTTTAAATATTTCTGATTAAATTACTTAAAATTCCCGCGACAATATCTGAATTAGTATGGTTCATTCAATGTGTTTTTATCTTATCGGACTGTGAAATTCTTTGATAATATTAAATTTCACGCACACACAAAGCATTTCTTTAAATCACAGAAAAAGTTCACGATGTGTTAAGAATACCAATTTATTAGCTTAACCCCTTAACCAGTTTACCCGTACGCTTTACGTGCATCGACTTATCGAATTTTTATAGTTGTAAACAAAGAATAAATAATTCATAACAATTATAATTCTATAGTGAAATAACTTCGAATACGTAGATAAGCCAAGTATTCCATAGATTTCCATTTGAATCAAAATAAAATATCCCCCAAATAGAAGGTGTCATCTTATTAGATAGAAAGGAAAATAAAGCGGTTAAGAGGTTAACTATTCGATTTTATTTACAAATTCTCAACTTCGAAAATAAGGGAATATGTTTCAAAATGCGAGCAGCTTTGTGGAACTCAGAAAAAGTTTATGTTCTATATCATATTTGTTTCTTAACAAACAACTCACAATAACAGAGGAATCCAACAAGGGAACATAATTTCCTTTTAACGAGTTCTCATTATCGTTTGGCATCACTGTTAGCCTTATTTGTTTTGCTGGGTGGAATACAACACAATCGCGTTGACAATCGTTTGGCAATTCCTTTCCCAACTGGAATCATTTCTCCTATATTCCAACATGGAGGAATAACGGCTTTTGTTCAAACCGATGTGGGGAAAAAATAAATAAAAGCAAAGAAATCTTTTCTAGCGAGACACAATTAAGAAAGCCAGATGTAAATGAGGAGAATACGGATTTCTGGCCTCGGAAAAGAAATAAAAATAAGCAGAATGAAAAGGGATGGGAAAAAATATAAAGAGGATTAGGAAAAGGATTAAATCTAATGAGGACTCGCAATTAATGCAAAGGCAACCAAGTGTCTTTTTGGTATTAAGGCGACGCAAAAAAACTATGGGTGAAAGCAGTTTGGGAAAGGGAAAATTGGGTAGAAGATAATTGTTCTGATAGAATATCGTTTCTATGACGTGTTCCATTGTAGAGAATATTTAAATGTGTCTCAGCAAACTAAAAAATTTTAATCATATAAAAAAATTAATGAAAACGAGAAAGTATAAAAGTGGCCAAAGTTAATAAAGGAACTTTTATGATAGCATTAATGAATTTAGAAATAAAGAATATTCCAATTAATTTTCTTGTAAAATAGTTAAAAACTCGAGTAATAGTTAAAGAGATTAATTACTTTGATTGGTAATTAACTGTTCTAATAGAATATCGTTTCCATGGCGTGTTCCATTGTGGGAAATATTTAAATGTGTCTCAGCAAACTAAAAAGTTTTAATTATATAAAAAAAATTAATGAAAACGAGAAAGTATAAAAATGGCCAAAGTTAATAAAGGAACTTTTATGATAGTATTAATGAATTTAGAAATAAAGAATATTTCAATTGATTTTCAAGTAAAATAGTTAAAAATTCGAGTAATAGTTAAACAGTTTAATTACTTTGATTGGTGATTATTTCTGTTTTTATTTGATTATAAATGATTCAGAAGTAAAACTAAGTTGGTTAAGTTAAAATTATATTCACATAAGAAAATTTATTGTATAAAAAAACATAAAAATTGCTAAAGTTAAGAAAGGGATGATTGATGATTTCAATCATTATAATTTTTGTTTATGTTGGAGTGTTTATAATATGAGAGAGGAGATAATGCTTTAAATTGTTTTACAAAAGAATTTAACTCTTCAAGAAGAATATTTGCAGCTTCATTCTTTTAAGAATTCAACTTTAATGAGAAAGATATTTATATTGATAGAAGATTTATATTGATATAAGACATATTGTTTTTTAATGTGAGAAATTCCTATACAAGTAATATAAAAAAAATTTCAATCAATTCCTACTTCGGTTAAGAAAGAAAAAATTTATATTAGTTACTTTTTATTAAATAATTACAATTAATTTAAATATGTATATAAATATAACAGAATCACTATAATAAGCGGCAAAATAGAAAGCGAATTTACAAGCAATTATCCATTCTCCTTTCTATACCCTATTCGAAGGGTATACGTATTTAACGTTATACCAACCAGACTATTCCGCCGTAACAATTACAATTACTATAAATAACTTATCATAAAATTGCACTACCATTGAATTTTCAACGCCAATTGAGGATTCAAAGCCAATTGTGGCAACACAAAGTGAGTGATTTTGCTCCACTAGTTGGGGTAATGTAATAAAGATTAAAAATTTCTATTTTTTTTATTCCGTATTATTTTAATTCCTAAGTATTTCAAAATAAACCGGGAAAATTTGTTGATTAACAATGTTTAATTTTAAATGAATCAAACATTAGTAAAATAAACCGAATCATTTAAAATAATCTGTCGACAACATGTTAAGCCTTACCTCATTAGTGTGTGCGTGTCTGGGGGGGATAAACTGAATTACTTATTTGGTGAAAGGGAAATGAAGATTTTTGGCGATAAAGTTAGTTTTTAATTAATTAATAAAAAAATTAATGGATTACTGTTTGAAAAAACTGTTTTGACATCAAATGTCACCCACTAAAAGTTTTAAAAAAATTACTTGAACTTGATTGGGTGAATAGAAAGTATTTTATTAACGATTGAAAATTTTAACAAGATATTATATATAAAGGGAGTGTGTGAGGTAATAGTAGGAATTGCAGGATAGCATCAGGTTAAATGCCTTTAGATAGGGAAAATTATTGGAGAAGAAATATGAATATACGCATTCATAAATTTTAAAAAAGAACAATCAAAAATATGAAAGATAACTGCTTCAATAAAGAGCTTCAATAAAAACGTAAGTGTTACTTTTATTGTAGTAAAAAATTCCAAAGATAAGCAGAGTTTTAACTTTTGTGACCTATGAAAAATTGCTAGTAAATAAATAAAAAAAAATGATTTTGTATTTTTTTTTTGTTTTGTAGAAAATTTAAAAGTCACTGAGCAAACTTTTCTGAACTTTATCTTTTTAATAGAAAATTCATAGAATAGAATACACGAAATTGTTTTAAAAATTTTAAATAAAATTCATTGTAAAATAAATGAATATACATATAAAAAGAATGCTTATGATGTGAATGTAAGAGCTAAAAAACGAAAAAAAAATAGTTTTTCGAATAAATAAAGTAATTAGATAATTTTCTGTTACTTTAAAAGAGATAATTGTTCAGATTGACAATAGCTTGAAAACTTGCATTTCATTATAATAAACACCGAAATATGATGAAGTCAACAAGAAATTATGTTAATATAAATTTTCAGGGAGAATCAACATTAATTGACTGGAAAAAAGGGAGGGGGTTGAATATCATTTTGATTTACAAGATGGGGCCGTTATAGCCAGGTTGATAGAGCGCTGGACTCGTATTCCTTAGGCTGCGAGTTCGAATCCGGCCAGCCGAAGACTTCCCGCATGTGATGGAGACTGGTGCATGTTAAATCTGCACCACTGCCATAGTCACAAAATCCTCCATATCGAGAGTAATACCACTTTGGGCAACTTGGTCAGAGGTGATCATTCTCTATTCCAGATCTAAATTACGATCTGTGGTTGAATGAATGAAATGCACGAATGAAACCCATCCCGTAAAAAGGGTTTGTAATGTATGTGAGTTAATGGTCCTTGGGTGCTCAGGGTACATTGAAGCGGAACACAACAACAACATTTAGAAGATGAATTAAAAATCAAATTTACAATACCACTAAAGTTAGAAGAGAAACCGACCGGACATTTATAGATTAAGTAATAATATGATGTCATGGAATTGATCTCCATTAAGAAGGTTCACAAACATAATGAACAGAACATATATAAGAATATTAAAATAACTCGACTTTAATGGCAAAATGATGGCTTAAAAATAGTTTATCTACGCAAGTATGGACATACAGTTATATCTAAGAGATGTAACTGAAATTAAATATAATCTATATTTCTAGTGAAATCTTAGATCTCCAACGCAGTTAGAACAAATATAAAAACATAAAAGCTTTTCAAATTAATGAGGAATTTCAAGAACATTTATGCGAAAATTTATTTAAAGAGATCCATATAACTTTATTCATGTTTGTATAAATTAATATTTAGTATTTAGTCTGACACTGGAAGTCATATTTTCAAACATAACTATAATAAAAAACGAAATATATTACGCAAGTTTTATCTCTCGAAAAAAAAAAACAAAAAAAAAAAAAAACACGCTTAATCAGAAGAGTCGGTAAACAACGAATTCCTTAAAGGATTATTGAAATAAATGCATGCTTTCTCTTCAAGGACAACTCAAAAACTAGTTTCGCGTATTATCTCTATCCTTCAGAAGATCTTCACTGTTTCGTTCGAATGCAGAAATGAAGAAAGTTATTAAGAACATGCAACAAAAATTATTAAACAACTAGATCAGATTAAGATAAGGCAGATTCATCTTTAAAAATAATTTTAAGAGTTACATTTTTTTTTCCTTCAAGTATTTTTATTTAGAGAAAAATAATTACCGTATGAGATAATATCCAAGTATGATTCATATTTTAAATGAAATGAAAAAGATTAGATAGATTAAAAACTATATATTAACGTATAGATTTAAAAGTTGCATAAATTATACGTTTTTTTAAAATGATTTAATGCGAGTTTCTTTCTTTCTATTGTTCTCTGTCTCTGATATTTTCCGGAGATCATTTTTGTTTTTAAAGAACTCGTTTTGGGAAAAGTTAAATGGTTGTTATAAAATAATTCTAAAAGGGCATTTGTACATTACAGAAGTACTACGAGGAAGGGCAAGTTAAAAAAAACTTTACTGAGAGAAAAGGTAATTTTCAACTTTCGTATGAAAATGTGATATATTATATATATATATAAATTGGCTCATAATTTTGAATTTTTTTAGCATTAATATCTGTGGACATATTAACATGCATCAGATTCTTATACACAATAGATTTTTAAGTGAAATGAAGTCTCGAACATAGGGTCCACCAGGCTTTGCCACCACATCATATATTGTGTGTTTGATTTTTGATACATCGTGTGTATGATTGATCAAACAAACAAATTTGTGTATCTGATTTTTGATCAAGTTCTCAATTAATCTTGCTTAAAATATATTCATTGCTAGTAATTGTTTATTGGAACATGAATGAAATTTTATATTGGAACATGAATGCTTGATCATTAATTGGAAATTAAAAAGAAAAATTGTCACGAACAATGAAAGTTTGGTTATGTTTATTGTTTTATTATAATATTAAGACAATTATGCATTAAATATTTTATATTGTATATTCCTTAATTTAAATATTATTTAATTATATTGGATATTACTTTATTATCACTTCCCTTTTTAACTTGAAAAATAATAAAGAATTCATATTACCTTAAATATTTAATAATGTTCTTAAACGAAATTGTTTTTTAATTAATTTAAAATTTACTGTATGGAGCAAAATTTGCTTCAAGGTTCTTTCAAAGCAATTCACAGAAATTATCAAGAATGAAGCAGATGAACATTATCTTCAGACAATTCTAAAAATAGGAATAATATGAGGAATGAATTTTCCATTTATGATACGCTTCTCAAAATAGCAACAAATATCGCCATTTCAAAATTAAATAAACAGATTATTTATTTGAAAACCATGTCTCTCCAAGAGCTAATAGATTTTACAATTTTATCTTTTCGCATTACACTGCGGATTTTGTTATTATCGTTTAACTTTTGAATAATAAATTTTTGTAACCTTATTTTTAAATAATTGCAAATACCATCTAAAAAATTATCATAAATTGTGTTTTGAAAATTGTAAACGCATTATTTTATATATTTGATAGAGCCCATAATAATTGGAATTGATAAACATTTACCTTTAATATTAATAATTCAGTAATGAGCAGTATAATACAAGGAGATTCAAATTTTATCAAAATAAGCTATTAAAAAGAGCTATAAATATCATCACCTCAAAATAACGAAAACAGATTGTTTATTTGAAAACAGTATATTTCCCAGTCATAACAGATTTTGCAATTTTATCTTTTCATATTGAACTAAGGATTTAATTATTGTTGTATTTTTTAGATATAGAAAAATCAATAGTAAATTCTAAAGAATAATAAAGAGTTTTTACTTTTTTTAGCAATTACTAATCAAATTTAAAAAGAATTTTCGGAAATTGTGTTTTGAAAATGTCAAAGATATTATTTTATAATATATACAGAGCCCACAATATCTTGGATTGATAAACATTTCCCTTTTAATTTAATAATCCAATAACCAGCATTATAACGATAGAAACATTTAAATCTTCTCGAAATGGCTACAAATAAAACCATTTCAAAATTACGAAAATAAATTATTTATTTGAAAATTGCATCTTCCCAAGGCATAACAGATTTCAGAATTCTATCTTTTTTTATTGTGCAAATTATTTAGTAACTAATAATCACTATTGTGTTTTTTAGTTGTAGAATAATTATAGATTTTTTTTATATTACTTTGAAAAAATAATAATCAAATTTAAAAAGAGTTTTCAAAAATTGTGTCTTGAAAATTTCAATACATTGTTTTACAATATATTCAACATAACACACAATATCTGGGATATATAAATATTTGCCTCTCAAATTCATAATTCAATAATCAGCATTATAACACGAGGAATATTCAAATCTTATCATGATACACTTTTCAGAATAGATGTAAATATCATTTCAAAATCATGAAAATAAATTTTTTATTTGAAAATTGCATCTTCCTAAGGCGTAATAGATTTTAGAATTGTATCTTTTCATATTGCGCAAATTATTTGGTTATTATTGTAATTTTTAATTGTAGAATAATAATTTTTTTATCTTACTTTGAATAAATACTAATAAAATTTTAAAAAAATTTTAAAAATTATGCCTTGAAAATTTCAAATATATTTTTTTATAATATATTCGAAATAACATACAATATCTAGGATATATAAATATTTGCTTCTCATATTAATGATTCAGTAACCAGTATTATAATACGAGGAACCTTCAAATCTTCTCAAAATAGCTACAAATATAATTTCAAAATTAATGAAATAAATTATTCATTTGAAAACTGCATGCTTCCAAAATATATTTGATTTTACTATATTATTCTTTCATATTACCCTAATGTTTTGTTTCCGACTGTGTTTTTTACAGTTTAGAATAATTGAGAATTGTTGTCTTATTTATTGCTATTAATATCTAAAAAGATTTTTCAGAACTTGTGTTTTGAACATATTGTTTTATATTTAAGAAACCCCACAATATCTGGGATTTTCAAATAATTATCTATCAAATTAAAAATTCAATAATCAGCATCATAACACGAAGAATATTCAAATCTTCTCAAAATAGCTGCAAATATAATAATTGAAAAATTACGAAAAGAAATTATTTATTTGAAAATTGCATCTTCCCAAGGAATATTTGATTTTACTATGTTATTCTTTCATATTAACCTAATGTTTTGTTTCCAACTGTGTTTTTTAAAGTTTAGAATAATTAAGAATTTTCCTTTTCATCAACTGCGAATAAAATATTTTTTTCAGAAATTGTGTTTTGAACATATTGTTTTATATATGATAGATCCCACAATATCTGACATTGTCAATTTATTACTTTTCAAATTAATAATTCAACAATCAGCATCATAACACGAAGAATATTCAAATCTTCTCAAAATAGGTACAAATACAAACATTTCAAAATTACGAAAATAAATTATTTATTTGAAAACTCTATCTTCCCAAGGAGTAATTGCTTTTACAATGTTATCCTTTCATATTACCCTAATGTTTTGTTTCCTACTGTGTAGAATAACTAAAAATTTTTATCTTCATTAATTGCTAATAAAAGATTTTTCAAAAAATTGTGTTTTGAACATATTGTTTTATGTTTGAGAGACCTGGGATTGTCAAATAATTACCTTTCAAATTAATAATTCAATAATTAGCATCATAACACGAAGAATATTCAAATTTTTTCAAAATAGCTACAAATATAATAATTTCAAAATCACGAAAATAAAATATTTTTTGACTACTGCATCTTCCTTCCTAAAGGATAATTGATTGCATAATTTTTCTTATTGTGTAGAATAACTAAGAATTTTTAGCTTCATTAATTGCTAATAAAAGACTTTTCAAAAATTGTGTTTTGAACAGATTGTTTTATATTTGACAAACCCCACAATAACCGGGATTATCAAATATTTATCTTTCAAATTAATAATTCAATAATCAGTATTATAGCACGAGGAACATTCAAATCTGTCTCGAAATAGCTACAAACATCATTATCTCAAAATTACGGAAACCGAGACTGTTGGAAAACTATCTTCCCAAGGCATAATAAATTGCACAAGTTTTATCTTCTCCAACTGTGGCAGGGAAACATAACCGGGCCTCTACAGGCACTTCCACAAATTCATCTACACTGTTTGCTCTGCGACTGATAGCAGTAATGAATGGTGGGTATTAGCACGTGATGTGGAGTGCAGATCAGAGCGTGTTACAAACAATGCACCTGTAGATGAAGAGAGAGGGACTGTGAGGGAAACACAACATCTCTTCTCCCCGGTCTAATGAGGACTATTAACTCAGTCTCTACCCTGGAATTAAGATCTCGACCTATTTGCTATTCTATGTGTGCAAATGGAGGCTATTTTCTGGGAAGATTTATATTTTGCGGGTGCGATAATTATAAGAGTAATTTAATTTATTTGGGGGGCTTTTAGGATGGATTTTCTAATTGAGATTAAGCGATACTCGATTTTTCATGGAATTCACGTTTGCACTGGTGGTATAAATGATTATTATTGTGATATTCAAGCTCAGATTTCTTAGACGCAAATTTAGGAATTTTACCACAAAAAAATTAAGAATATGAAGGCTTTTTATTTATCTAATTGATATCACGTTTAGTGATATAAGTTATTATTATTATTATTATTATTATTACTTTCTAGATGTTAATCTTTAGTAAATTTCTATTTATGCCTGCGTCTTGGTATAGGGGTAGAGCGTCTTCCTCGCGATCTGAACGGTCCAGGTTCGAGTCCTGGTTTGGACAGGGTTTTTCTTCTCTGTTCTATCTGTCAGGGGTGTGAATGTATCCTCCTGTAAAAAGGGGCTGAGCAAGTGAATGTGATAAGTGACCAGCAAAAGTGGTACTATAGCCCTAGTTGGCTCTACTACAAAACAAGAGATGCTGATTAGGCTTAAAACGCTGACTACCTCAGCAAGCTTGTCCATGACAAGTGCCATAAGAAATAACAATGTATTTATAGATTCAATTTCAATGAAAATAAACTTACTTTTTTTATTCGAAAGAATAATTACAATTTCACTCTATATTAAAAAAGTTTCTTTACCTTAATTGCAGTAATATTTTAAAATTCAACTTCAGTAAATAGGATTACTTTTATTACCTGGGTGACCAAGTTTTGCTCAAAAGTTGTTGTTTTTTAAAATTCTAGATAAAACTCTATCATATGATTCGTTTAAACTTATAAGCGAAATCTAACTGAATTGTAAACGCTGATTGAATATGAAAAAAAAAAATGGATGGGAGTTCTAAACTCTAAGCAGTATTCTATTTCTGATAGACTTATGCAGGTCATGTAAAGCCAAGTCATTAGTTATTTTAAATTTTTTCTGGAAAGACACTTATACAGATAAACTTAAAAAGCAAAACCTTATCTAAATATAAAATTTGATTCAAATTTCCAGAAAGATTTCCAAGATACACGAAATTATATATATATGCAAGAACTGCTCATTTAAAGATTTAAGAATAAAATTTTATTTTTAGACTTTTATATTAAAAACCCATAGAGACTGTTACCTAACCAAGATGAGATAATGAGAACGACATCTCACGCAGTAATTAATTTTTAATGCATTCATGTCGTATACTTCGATATGGGGACTTTTGATCAGCAACAATATATTTAACATTAATTAGCCTTCTACGAATTTTGTGTTCATGACCTTCAAATCTGGAATCCATGATTTTACTGACAAATTTTATTCAAAATAAGAATATAGCCTAGGACTTCAATCTGTCGTCAACTGTATTCAGCTTAAGAATTGGATAATCACTGTGAACTCATGTTGTAGCAGCAATTAAGTTCTGTTATTTAAATTAAATCTATTAAATCTCGGTAAACTACTTCTATAAAATAATGTCTATAAATAATAGTATTGAGATGCTGAGAAAAAAAACTGCAATAAATGAATTCACTTACTTCAACGGACTATTTGAAGGCATTAGAATAAGAAGTAAAGATATTTTTTTTTTGAAAAAAAGCCTATATTTTGACACAAATTTAAATTCAATGTGAGGAATACCATATCATTTATTTTTTAAAGCTGGAAGCAAATTTTTAAGATCAGATCAAGATTCGCAAATTTTAATTTGACGGGTTCAAAACAAATGTGGGTTGCGGAGATCAGATTTACTATAATAGGCTTGAATGATCTCCATTTACATTGCATATTAGATGCTAACAGAGGGATGTAGGAAATGTGATAATGAACATAATGGAAGATTTTACTGGTAAAACTGATACGAAGACATCAAAAGCTGAAATTCAGTTATACTAATATCTAAGTTAAGCTATGCCATTCATTTAGATGAATATCTAAGCTATGCTGTTCATTTACATGAACATCTAAGCAATGCCATTCATTTACATGAATATCTAAAATGTGCCATTCATTTACATGAACATCTAAGCTATGCCATTCATTTACATGAATATCTAAGCTATGCGGTTCATTTAAATGAATATCTAAGCTCTGCTTGTAAACGTTTGTACTTATTGAAAGTAAAAAGCATTTGTTTTTAAACCTCAGGTATAAACATCAGAAAAAGGCGTTCTTTAAAGACGAGTTCTGCTCCATCATTTATTAATAAACTTAAAAATAACTTAACCTTTTCTGTAGATGTCACTTGATTCATGTATTCATGTACGCTTCAATTCACCTTTGGGAAAAGAAAGAAATAAAAAATAATCCGTGCTTTGTCTTTAAAAACAGGGGACACGTGCATCTTCTGTCATGTCTCCCCTGGAATAGCTTCTTCTGGGTCCATTTTCAAAGATTTGCTTATTTTTGGAGACAGCGATACTGTAGGGAGATAGCAACATAAGAGATTTCCAAGTTCTTGTGTAAAACGGCTGCGAGACGATTTCTTTATTTTAGGAAACGCTGAATACTGAACTTTTCTTCTTTTTCTTCCCCCTCAAGCTCTCTTCTTTTCGCAAAGGCGGAATCTTTTTAGTTGCGATCCCCTCCCCCTTTGCCAGACAAGTAGGAACGAGGAATTTTTAATTTTTTTCCAATTCTTTTTTTTTCTTCTCTTCTTTTTCTTTTTTGTAGTTCGTCTGTTCTGGGAGCCGTTCATTGTCTTAGACGCATTTCCTGATCCCCCCCCTCCTCTTCTTTTGAGTAGAATTAATTGAGCGAGGCGAGAGGGCGATTAAAATTTCATCGCATTCGATGGCAACAAAGCAGCTGTCTTGCCTCCGAAAAAGGTACGACGAAGACTCTTACTAAAGTGGTTGCTTAGCGACCCTAAAGAATACCAAACACGAAGAATGAACAGGGCATTAATTTCGTCTCGGAGACATCTTTGGGCGAAAGGTTGTCAAAAACAGTCGAAAAAAAGAAGAAAAGAAAAAAACGGACTTCTTTTCTTTTTTTTTTCGTATTTTTACGCTAGTTTTATCGGATGTTGATACCACTGAAAGCAATTGGGATGTTATTTGCTACATGTAGTAAAAGAGTTTAAAAAAATAAAAATGGAACGATAGAAATTAGTTGACTGCAAGATAGAATTTCAATTAACTTTCTCTTACAGCAACATCGTTTTTTGTTCTATTGATTGATTTGCTTCGATTGTCATGAAGCGAGTTGACTACTTTCCCACTGACGAATAAAGAAAGTACCGTTAAGTCGACCAAAATTTTGACCTCAATTTTTTCTTCTACATTTTAAACATTCTGAGTCAGAAAAAAAAATAATTAGGTTTGTAACATACGCAAGAAGTTTATAATTCTGAAGTTTTAACTAATCGTTTATTTAATTAATTAAAAACAAATAATTTCACCTTTTAATATTTTTACAGTTAACAAATTAACAATTTGTGTTAACAATTTAAAGCTATATATTTATAATTGCCTTTTACTAATAATAAATAAGATATACTTGGCAAAGCTTCATAAAAAAACTGTTGCACTACTGGAAGTATGGAATTCAATAGAATATAATTTGGAACTTTCTATTTCGAAATGATTTTAAAGTCACATATTTAATTCCAATTTTGATTAATTAAAATCACACTGTTTATTTTCCGTTTTTCTTTAAAAACTTTGTGAAATACTAAATGTTTAGCATTTTGTATGACAAAACTGACTGAGCAATTAGCATTAGGCGAAATTAATTTCAATAAAGAAACGAAATAAAATTCTCGTTTATTTCCTACATTAAATTCAATAAAAAGAATTGCTGAGTATATAATATATTGCTGAGTATAATCATAAGAATTAGAAAAATCAGATAAGTAATTTGAAAGTATCATAAGAATTTGTTATATATATATATATATATATATATATATATATGATTAAAATACTTTTATTTTTATTTTTTTGGATTTATTATTTAAAACATTTCCTTTGTAATAATTATTTCAAAAAAAGATTTTGCAAATACATCCTTTTTATTAAGGTTAACAATAATTTCATTTATCTTTTTATCAAATCTTGAAACGAAGCAATAAAAAATTGCGAAATACAGCGAAAATGAAAATAAAACATGAAAATAGGATATTATCCACATTATATTCAATAATAAAGCAAGTTTGACATGATTTTGTTTTTGAAATTTTATGAAAGTGAGAAAGAAAAAAAATTATGCGCAATATAACAAATTCTTTTTCTAAAATTAAGCATTATAAACTTTCATTTTTATAATCTTCAACTTCAGGCCTTTATAAACTTTCATTTTTATAATCTTCAACTTCAGGCCTTTATTTTGAGATATCAAATCAATCGGCCCTTAAATACAAATTGTATCATTTTTACTATAAATTTAGACTGTTTTCTATTCTAAAAATGATTCCTATGATATCATAAACATTTAACAAATGCTACTCTGGAAGTCGTCAAATTGTCTTTATGTGTTTTGATCCCACTTTCTTTTCTCTTATAGGATGCGCAATGGATTCAAAATATAATTTTGCATTTGAATTGAGTTTGACTTGTATCAAGTGAGCATGAGTGAAATTAAAATTGTGCCTGAATGACCTATATGAAGTGACATCTATTCAGACTGAATTTAATGGAATCCTACTCTTTTCAATTTCACGAAATTGTGATGGCATCGTAACAGTCTCAGCTTCGGAATCGGAAGTCACGGGTTACGAGACTTGGTTCTAACAGCTGAGCAGCCTGGCAAGTATCTGAATACATTGTACATTAATTCAATATCTGAATACATTGTGCATTAATTCAGTGCCCGAATACATTGCACATTGTTTCAGTATCCGAATACATTGTACCTTGTTTCAGCATCCGAATACATTGTACATTAACTCAATATCCGAATATTGTATATTAATTTAGTATCCGTATACATTGTATATTAATTTTGTATCCGTATACATTGTACTTTAACTCAGTAACCGAATACGTTGCACATTAATTCAGTATCCGAATACATTGTACATATTAGATGCACATTAATTCCATTATATGTGAAATGTATCAACTAACATTATCAAAAGTAGATGTGCCAGATGCCATATACGTCTTCTAATTAATAACAACTATGATGAGGTCCGTTCAAACTCAACTTTGGATGACTTAGAAAAGAAATATTAAAAAAAACTATTTTAAACATTTCGATATGTACAAGTAATTAAATATATCTCATTGAGCGCTTGAGTTGAATAAGTGCATAGCATTTTAGAAACAAATATGGAATAAAGTATAATCGACGTTAGGAATAGTACGTTAATAATAGTTAATAATAGTACTATTTGGAATCACATGAATATTCTCAAAATTTTTCATGTATGCAGAAAATCCAATAAGCAATTGAAGTTCCTGAATTTTTCGAACCTTTTTCTCGACTCGTACATATGTATAAAATTTCAAAGTATGAGGTGTAGAATGTAACCAAATTCAATGAGAGAGGATTGCTTGAAGCTAAAGTACCTTGAAACCCTGAAAAAGTAAATTCCTAAGTGACATTGGCATAACAACTTCTAAATTAGGGCTTTGTTATATATCTGCAATTGCGTTGGTGAAACGAAAATTATGTGACAAATTATGTACATTTCTATATACAATAAGCAGCACAGGGTTCTATTTGCTATGAAGGTGGGTTTACGTCAAACCACTTACTTGTAAGATTACAATGAGGTGGTACATGCGCAGAAACTGCACAGAAGCAAATAAGTGTCGTATAGAGAAAATAACTTGCTACTTTCCGCTCTTTTAGCACATGTGTAATCTCCTGTCTACATAAGTGTGATCTCACTGAATTCTTAACACTAGTTTAAGGAAAGCTCTCTTTGATAATTATTCCGAATCGAAATCAGTTCCTCAAAAGGTTTGTGGAGAGAGTGTAATTTAACACGCGATTAGTCTATTATACAATTATTAAGAAGTCTCTACGTTCTGAAACTACATAGAAATAGTCACCAATAACCGTGCTTGCAAGATAGTAGCTTAGTGCTTGGGGAATCGGTACTGTTTAAAGAAATGCACAGCAATATTCAAACATAGAAAACATCTACAAGTTGAAAATAATGACTTCAGTTCTGATGGTACCAGGTAATTTTAGGACTCTGAAGGACACGATGTCAAAAAATTATCTGTTTTTTTGCCAACTATTTGAAAGTTTGTAGTTATTGACCACTTTGGGGCAAATTACCTCGAAGAGAATATCAGTTTGCCAACTTCGGTCAATGTAAGGATGGACGTTGCTAAAGACCTCAGTCGGCCACAATAAATCGTCTGTTATACGCTTATTAAGAAATCACTACGTTCTGATACTACATAGAAATAGTCACCAATCACTGTGCTTGCAAGATAATAGCTAAGTGCTTGGGGAATCGGTACTGTAGAAATACACATAAAACTCCTAACATAGAAAACATCTACAAGTTGAAAATAATGATTCGAATTCATTACTGATGGTACCAAGTAATTTTAGGACTCTGAAGGACACGATGTCAAAAATTGTCTGTCTTTTGCCAACTATTTGAAAGTTTGTAGTTATTGACCACTTTGGGGCAAATTACCTCAAAGAGAATATCAGTTTGTCAAATTCGGTCAATGTAAGGATGGACGTTGCTAAAGATCACAGTCGGCCACAATAATCATATCGATATTGATACGTTCAGTGGTGGCGGGGTGTTCGGCTGTACACAACAAGAAGAAACTCACTGCCTCTTCTGTCGTGATTCTAAACATTTTATCTGTTACTAAAGTTATTTAATATACGAAAATAAATAAAGTAATATGTAAAAGGTTAAGAATTATGTATATAAACGTATTTTGAATAAACGTGTATCTATAATTTTGTATGTTAACAGATTGTTCGATTTGCCAGAATCTAACTCCTGGAATGCTACTTTCAATTCGAAAACTGAGTAGAGATACCCCCCCCCCCACAAAAAAAACCCCTCATCAGTCAAAAAATTTTTTTTGTTCTATAACATTCGTTTTTGGATTGTTGTTTAATATTCTTCATCTTCCTTCTATGAACAGTACAGAAATTGTGCTTCAATTATTCCATACTATTTCATGGTATATAGAAAGGCATGCAAGTAACAAATTGTTAGTTGAAAAAGTATTTATTTATTTTTAATTGATATGCATGGATAGTTATTATATGAAGTGATATACATTTAAAAATTACATTCCAGTTTTTTAGTTTCAGAAATAAAAGCTTTGTTCTAAATTAGAAAGTCAGGAATTTTCTCAGTATATTATATAGTATAATTATTATATTTTACTCTGTGCATTACATGTTCTTATATTTTCAAAAAATAATATCTTTACATATCAGATAAAAATTCGAAGTACTCCATAAATCATATTTCTAATACAGTAATATCACATAAATTATTTGTCTAATAAGCAGTTTCTTTAAAAAAATCGTTCTTTATTTCTTCTATTTCTTTATGGAATTTGTTCGCCTGAACGTGTCCGCTCGTATTTCTTCCTCCCTCTCCCCTACTTTTTTGACGTTGATAAGTCCGGTGAAAGATAGGAAGGGGGTTGAAAACTTAGGAGAATTTCAGTCCCTCCCCCTTCCATCGTGCGGATTCCTTGTCACATTTCCTTCTCGTAACCCTCGGAAAAAGAAGTTATTTTTAAGTGTGACGAATTTTTGTCAAACATAAAATTGAATTTTTTTTTTCAGCTTCATCAAGTTCAGATGTCATGGGTTGCAGATAATTTTTTTTTTGAAGTGTAAAAAACGTATGTATAAAAATGACTAATTCAGAAGTTTTGAAGTTGACCATCTAGGAATTATAAGTTCTTCCAGATTTTTAAGAATAAGAAATTTTTAAAGGAAATGCGATTAACACAGAAAAAAAAAAGAGAAATCATATGCTTAATCATCCAAAATATAGTGAATTACACAGTGAGTTAAAAACATAATAATATAAAAAGTAATCCCGATGAAAATCTTGAAGAGTAAAAATTCAGAATAATTCAAATGAATTTACAGTAAAAATCTCCCATTTATTGATATCCTAAGAAATACATTACGAATTTTGTTCTTAATAAATTTTAACAGCAATAATATTTAAGATATATGGTTTAAATTTTTAATAAATGCTAAGTAATTTTTTTATGATATTGTGATTTAATTTACCACCTATATTTGAAAACATTTATCACCCAACATTTTTCTGATTCTTATTTAAAAATTTCTGAATCTTTTTATTGTTATTTCCAAATCTTTTCATTGTTCGAAATTTATCGATTTCTATACATGTCGGTTTTTATATTAATAATAACCGGCATTCGAAGGAATTCATTTTTATTTATGATTAACTAATAAACTTGGCTTAATAAAGATTAAAATAAATTTATGTATAATAATATTAGTGCGAAAACTATTTTGATATAACTTAATACAAAACAAACGACTTTTACACCACTTGATTGACTGTAACTTGTAATTGATTTCGGTCACTTTTAATTGCTTGAAGCTGAATGGTATACAATTTCTCCCTTTCTTTAACCTCTTTGTCTTTTTAGCTACTTTAGACCGATAAAAAAATTTCAGAAAGATATAAAAAAGACGTTACTTAATGTGTATATATATATATATAATCTTACTGTATACATTAATTCACGCGTGTTAAATTTTAAAAAGTTAAAACAGATGAAGAAAAAAACAGGCACAGGAATTTTATATCCTTGAAAAAGTAAATTTTTAAATTTTTAGATGGCATTAAAATGCTTTCCGTTGAGAAATTTCTTTCAACATTATTACAGACCAATGGCGATATTTTGGTGAATTTGTAATTAAATGAATATTTAATTAACTTTTGTCCTTTAAAATTTCGAACGTATTTTTTCTTCTCTCTTCTCTTAAAGAATAAGTGCAAAATAGGCTTGAAATCGGTTCAGTGGTTTAGAAAATGTGGAAGGAACGTAAGTGCAAACGTTCGTTCCACATTTTGTTATATATGCATTGTAGTCACATATGCATCATGCATGCAATAAATCAGTATATGCGTCATGCCTGCATTTTAATGCTATATGAATCATGCATGCATTGCAGTAATATAAGCATGATGCCTGCATTTAAGTCATATATGCACCCTACGTCCGTTCTAATGTCATATATGACACTTTGTTTTATTTTCTGCTATTATTTAAGGTACTTACGTATTATACCGCCTTCGCCAACGATCGCCAACGGTTTAGTAACTCATTGGTGACGGAATTTAAATTTGGCGATAAAGATCAACGGAACACGATTACCGGATTGCCATAATTGGTGGTTTAGCAACTCATTGGCAACGACTTCAAATTTGGCGATAAAATTGAATGGTCTAATGCGAAAGTATACTGCTTTCCAATCAAAAGTAATATGGATTATGTTATATATATATGAACAAGTATACCTTTCACAACTACTAACAATGAATTTTTTAAGAAAAAAAACTAAATTATTAGAAATAGAGTCAGGATCTATACACTTTTCAGAATAAAGGAACTCATACAAAATCGGATGTTCTATGGACCCTGTTTTTTTACATACCAACGTCAAATAAAATAGAAGAAAAATACAAAAGCTCAGACGAACTCTCTACAGGGGTCGACACAACTCATCCGGTTCTTCAACGTATTCGTGACTCTGCATCAACACCTCAAAAATTCTTTTTTATTTTATTTCTTCCCATCATATTTTTTTCTAGGTTAGTCGAAAACTTTTCTTTTCATCTTTTATGCCAGAACACAATGAAGGTTTTAGTAAGGGAGAAGTTAAAACCATTAAGCATTCTTTAGCCGATCATTTTAAAACGTAGGCAAAACATGGTGAATCGTCTTTTGAACAGATGAACCCGTCACGTTAGAATATTATTATGGCATTTTCTTAGAACACTAAAGTCTATGCATCTGAGATAAATAAATAAAGAAATGCATAAACTCGCGTATTATAATTCACCGAAAAACATCAGTTGTAAGAAAGAAAGAAAGAAAAATCGTTTGGCGTGCAAGGTTTTTTGGAAGATATTTTCTTAACGAAAAATCCTACAGAAGACCCTAAATCTTCTGTTTCTGTGAAAATCTTCATAAATAAATTAAAAAATAACGACTGTCATGAAAAGACAGATGAGCATAGAGAATCCTTTATTACAGTTCTTTCTACCGATAAGACAGAAAGTGGAGTGATCCTTGAAGCTTCTGTTTTTCTTATCCAAGGTCGAGTAATTACAGTGGATAGTAAATTACACAGCTTTCACAAAGCAAGTCTACCGAAATAAAAGCCTAATAATCCGTAAGAAGGGAAAAAATACTTCCCCGAACATTTTCTAGGGAAAAATAAACATGAATATTAGCAAAATGTTCGGAATGTTTTCATCCATCCCTGTGTCAACCGAACAGAAAAGAAAACCAAAGCCAAGGAAAAAGTAGATTAAACTTTTAAAGAGACAATCGGGAATTATGAAGCTTTGCACTTACGATTCAAAAAAGATAATCTAAAAATCGAACTCAGAAAACGGCTCAATCGAAATTCTTTCTCTAAACAGCATTTACTTAGAAGATTCTTTGCAAAGGAAAGGAATAAGAGGGGGGGATGGAAAATGGACTGGTTGTGAAGTAAAACATCGAAAGGGGGAAAAAATAACACAAAATTAAGATAAAGTATACTTTTTCTCAAAAGATAAGTAATTTTATATCTAAAGAAAAGTCGTACGACCATTTATTGTATTCTGTTCCTATTTATTAAAAGAAAAATTTAAAAAAAATTCACCAAGAGTTAAGGAAAAGTTTTTTTTAAGTCTTCAAGGCATATATTTTATTACGGTTAAGTTGCAGAAATAATTTTTTTTCACTACACTTTTGTAAAAAAAGAAAGCATTAAAAAAGATTACAATGAAATCTGCTATGCGTATTTCAATGTATCAAGTCAGGACATCAATTCTTGAACGGCCAAACACCACGTGCACGTGCAAGTTAAATTATATTTTTATTCATTTTAATCGTTTCATCGAATGAGTCACTTTAGCATTGCAAACGATCCCCTCAAAAAATTGTCTCGCATTTATTGTTTAAAAAAATATCACATTTCTTATTTGTTTCATTTCATATAATCGCGTGCTCAAAATACATTTTCTAGGGTTTTTTTGCTGTTGTCATTAAGTTATTTTTTTGAATTGGAGCTTTCATAAATAAAATGGCAACGTGTTATTAAAAGCTGATTTTTTGAAGTGCTCATGCAGATAATAATTTTTTTTTATTTTTCACCTACGAAGTTTTGTTGACGTCAAAAACGTCATCCCAAAAAACATGTTCTGACATGATAAACAAAAAACACGTTAAAACATTCACCATGCAGGCAATATGACAATAAAAGTTAAGTAGCAATTAATATAATGCCAAAGAAAATTTATAAACATTTATTAAAAACAGAATAGAATTAATATCATAATTTACTAAATATGGAATACAATTAATGGAATAATGGAATATAAAAAATTGAATATAATTGATATTCCAATTAAATAAAATTATCTTGAATTTCGCAGTAAGAATTTTTAATTTTTATTCGGATCTCTTGATTTTAGAGAAAATTACAAGCAGGTTAATATTAGCTTTATTTTCTTTAACTTTCACATCGCATTTTCTCGATCTTTGTAGGATAAAAATAAGGAAAAATTAAAAGTTATTACAGTATATATCAAACATCATATTTTATGATTAATTACAACGATAACCTACTGCGTTTTTATCTGTCCGCATACCGACCAAAAATAACTGATAAAAACTAGATTAAATCTTAAGAGACAATCGGAAATTAAAGACTTTGTCTTAAAAAGATTATCAAAGGAAAAAAAATCTCTAAAAACTGCTTAAATGAAGTCATTTCTAAAAACAGCATTTACTTAAACATTTCTTTAAGAAAAAGTAAGTGAATTGAAATATGTGATGTAAACAATGGGAGAAAAATAAAGTAAGTAACCCAAAATTAACGTATATTTTCTTTTCCCAAAAGATGGCGTATTCCTGTATCTTCGGAAAAAGTCATACAGCCATTTATTAACGCTCGGTGCTTGTTTTTGTTTATTACGATTCTTTTTTTATTAAAAGAAAAATCCTTTTCCAGTTTTTCCTTAAGTCACGAAAGTGTAAATTTCATCAACGAACGTGAAAGAGCGACAAAAATTACTTTTGTATTTCACTACTCATGGGATTTCTTTTAAGAAGTTGAAAACTGCTGCATGAAATGATATTCTTTTGATGAAAAAAACAACTCATGGGAAAGTTCTATCTTTTCCTGACCCACTCTTTCTGTATATGTGCATTCATAAATTTTTATGAAGACATTATACCTTTTCTATGTAATAGAAAAATGAAGAAAAAAGTGCAGATGATACATTTCATTTTATTATCTACTTTATTTTCGGATATTACCTAGGTGAACTTTCCCTATCTCTTGAGTTTTTATTTATTATGCTTATTGATTTCTTTGAATCAGAGTAATGAGAAAAAAAATACTTCATCTGAAGAAATAAAGTAACATTTAAACATATGTTAACAAGTTCGTAAATAAGAAAGAAAAAATCCGAGGATTTTACATCAGTTGAAGATGTAAAAATCATTTCTTTTTCAATTGCCTTGAATTCGATGTAGGTGGGGAAAAATTCATAAAAGAAAAAATTGGAAAAATATCTTAGCTTGAAAATTGTATGAACTTTTAATATGTTACGGGATAAATATCATTTGGGAAGGAAAAAAATTCTTAAAATCTCCGCCTGGGTAATTATATATTTTAAAGATTTTGTTGAAGTAGTTTCAAAATATATAAATAATAATGTTTAAGGAAATTCTCATTATAAAAACATTAAATATTTTATCGTTCTAAGAACTTTCTATCACTAAAAGCATCAAATCAAAGAAAATGTATAAAAAAAGTCGGTAGGTGATTTTTTTTCTAATTTTACATAGATGCAAACAAAAATTAAGTTTAATATGTATTGGTAAATATATTTCTGAGAGGCTTCAAAGGTACTCTTTATTTGAGATTCTTCTTGTAATTTTCTATTACTACTAATACTTTTTTCAGTGGGATTGGAAATGGAAATATCATATCAAGTGAAGTGGAAATATCCCATTTCCCTAAATCGGAATTAAGTTGATAGAAATTAAATCTTGAATATATAGAAAACAAATTTATAAGTGTTAGGATTTTGCAACTAAGAATTAATTTTTTTGAATATTTGTACATATACTCGATTTAATTTTCTAGATAAATATTTCATGCCTAAAAATTGCTTTAAAGCGGATTTCGTAATTTTATAACAAGTTAATACATAAAATGCTACAAACCTCTGCAAATTATTCCATATTTTCACATAAAAACATTTTTGGTATTTTTCCGTAAGCCAGGCGGCAGTGAAAAATCGCCAAATGTTGTCAAATTCTGCCAAATTTCTTAAAATGATTTTAAAGCAAAAAATTGCCAAATATTGTAGAATTCCGCCAAATCTCTTAGTGTGATTTTAAAGCAAAAAATCACCAAATTTCTTAAAAAGATTTTAAAGTAAAAAATCGTTAAATATTGTAGAATTCTGCCAAATTTCTTAAAATGATTTTAAAGCAAAAAATCGCCAAATGTTGTAGAATTCAGCCAAATTTCTTAAAACGATTTTAAAACATAAAATCGCCAAATAATGTAGAGTTCTGCGAATTTTTTTGGCGATTTTTTTACTGCCGCCCGGCTAACGGAAAAATAACCTATGTCTGCAGATTATAATCACCTATGTTTTCTAAACGGTAAATCTGCAATGCAGTTTGATCTCATACCTCCGATTATTTAACTCTATGAGAATAGAAAGGCGCTAAATGACCGTTCAATAAAATTAGAGAGAGCGCATGAGATACTTAAATCTTCGAAATCTCCCCCCCCCCTTCATTAAGCAAGATTAATTCAATACTCGAGGTACTTGCTTATCTCATTGAAGATACATTGCTCAGATAGGTTTAGGGAACAGTAAGTTTTTTAGATCACTCAAAGGGAATCCGAAGATATATTTGATTGATAGATATCCATCAAGTAGGGTTCTCTTTTATTTATCAACCCCTACAGAACATGAACTGTCATTGGGGCCTTTGAGGGGAATAGGGGATTTTTTTTAACCTAGAAAGAGAAACTTAGACGCTACAGTATCTGAGATACCTAAACTATAATGATCCTAGGAATCTGAGGGTCAATACTGAATTCTAATTTTGTCTTCAGCTTACCTACGTCCGGTAATGAATTTAGAAAATTGCGATTACATTTATCAACGGTACTTTTGAGTTAGGCGGGCGCAACCAAAAAATCGCCAAATAATGTAGAATTTCGCCAACTTTCTATGGCTGTTTTTCGCTTGCGCTCGGTTAGCGGAAAAGAACCTGGTTTTTTAAAAAATAATTTTAATAATTATTTTTTTTAACTATTTTGAAATTTTGTGTAACATTTTAAATTTTGTTATATTTTTATTTATATGTATATTATGTTTTTATCGATTCTTTTTCGTTAAATGGAAGCAAGCGAAAAATACCCTTGAAAATTTGGCGTAATTCTACATTATTTGGCGATTTTATTATATTATTTTTATTATTTGCTTTGAAATTGCTGTAAGAAATTTAGCGGAATTATACATTATTTGGCGATTTTTTCGATTTTCCCCAGCTAATGGAAAGTATCTTATTAACTGAACAGATGTATTTTTGAGATAGAAAATATATAATAAATGTGGAGTTATTATTCACCGAACTTGCATTGAATAGAAAAGCAACTCCTGCGAATAACATACTCATGGCAACGCGCTTTCCAATAAATCATGGCAATAGTAAAATTCTGATGGACAAAATTCTATATTTTTAACTTTCTGCTTATAAATAAATATTCTTTCGGTACTACTAGGCCGCCGACGCCAACGGTTTAGTAAATCATTGGCGACGGATTCAAATTTAGCGATAACCATCGACCCAACGAAACCAAGAAAAAGGCTCACGACTGTTAAGGTTTGAACAATTTTTTAAATAATGGCGGGTTTTTGCCATTATTGGTGGTTTGGCAACTCATTGGCTAAACTTTCAAATTTGGCGATATAGCTCGACGGTCTAATACGTAAGTATCCATCTTTCTTTCTTCCGCTTGTATTGAATGATAAGTAGACATAAATACATTTGATATTCAACAATTGTGTGAACTTCGATTGCCAATTATAAACTCACAAGTTCGATTCCCAGCTATGTCGGATAATGTTCTTATAGATGCCAAAAATTTAGAAAATCCATTTTAAATGACTATAAGATATACTAAAGGTTTTTTAGTTTTCCAGATGTTAATTGATATTCCTATAGATGTTCAGTTCCTTAATGGAATTCATTCCAAGATTTCTCTTCCATACATATCTATCCATTCGATATTAAATAGGAGAATAAAATTTTACTCATCCAATTCTTTTCGTTTTGCTGTTATCGTGTACACTCAGACAGTTCGGAAAGTAGAATTATTTCAAACGAATTTATTTCAACATTGATAGAAATTTACAAATTCAATGTTAAGAACATATAAAAAATTTCCTCCAACTGCTTCGAAGAATATTGGAGTTATCGGTTTCATAGAGAAACATAATTTTAAAAATGTGTTTTTCGGTCTCAAGAAAGTGGATATTCGTCAAAATATGGAATCCATTTTTTTAATGATTAGAAAAATTCCTCTTTGTATACCTTGTATGAAATAAACATTAGTATATATATTTGAAATTCAAATAAAATTTAATTACAAAACACATTTAATATTATATATATATTGTCAACTTAATTGATTATATGAATAATTACGATTACGAAGTATATCTTAATATTCGAAACAGAGAGAAAAATATTAAAGAATCTTTTTCTTAAATGTTACAAACAAAATTTACAGCTATATATATTCCTTTTACATTGCCTGAAACTACCAAATTAACCTCCCTTTTGAGCAAAACGTGACAGATCTTAAGTTAAAATCCTTGCCTGCAGTTTCTGGAAGGAAACCAGTAGATGTTTGTACCTTATCTCGAAACAAGACTTAACATTTTCCGTGACTTGATACACGTAAATCCGTTTGTGCGCTGTTTCGTGGAATAGTTTCGATTTGGTACGTAGTATCTAGAAAGGTTTTCTTTCCGAAAGAATTTAAAGAACTAAAAGTAATCGGTCGAGTTTTCTTCAAAATAAAATGTAGTCATTTCATGATCACGGAATATGATCGTCAATATGCTTATGGGATCTATTTTACGCCTTATGCAGAAATCAAAAGGTTGCTTCTCTTACCTGGAATTCACGAGTAGTCCGACAAATGGAATGCTTTGATGATCGGTTCGTCGCGACAATAAACGTGGAGATAATGCTGTCGCTAATGCGTAACACTAATACAGTAAGTTATAAAAGATTCATCATCGGCCATGGTTTTAACGTATAGAAGGTAAAATTTGACCAATACTGCATTTTTGTAATTTTAGGATCATTGTTGCACAATATATTGTTGTATTTTAAGAAATATTGTTGCAAACAACATTGTCGTATTCTAAGGTATATTGTTGCACACTTCATCACTGAACTTTTAGGAACAGTGTTGTATTCTAAGAAATATTGTTGCACACAACATTGTCGTACTTTTATGAACACTGTTGTATTCTAAGAAATATTGTTTCACACTAAATTGTTGCAATTTTAGGAACATTGTTGCAGACTACATTGTTGTAATTTTAGGAAAATTGTTGCACACTACATTGTTGTAATTTTAGGAACATTGTTGCACACTACATTGTTGTATTATAAGAAATATTGTTGCACAGTACATTGTTGTACTTTTAAGAACATTGTTTCACAACACATTGTTATATTCTAAGAAACATTGTTTCACAACAGATTGTTATATTCTAAGAAACATTGCTTCACAACACATTGTTATATTCTAAGAAACATTGTTTCACACTACATTATTTTACTGTTTAATAAAAAGTACAATGTACTTCTTCCCTAAAGAGTAAAAAGAGATCTTGCTTATCTATCAACTTCTTATCTTCATATTTTAGGAGATTCAGTCCCTGAGGATATTTCACAGAGGGAAAAATTATCTCGGCGAAATAAATGTCAGCTATAATAACTTCAAACTTTGATGACTTAGTCTGGGGAGGATATCATTAATTCGAATTATAATTTACAAAAAGAGATCGACATCTCTTCTTCATATCTTCAAACCAAAATGAGAATGGCACTCTAGATGGATTTAACCTTACCAAGATCACATCGAGAAATTTCTGCGATCTAGTGCCTCCAATTAAGAAGTCGAGATTCATTATTGATACCAAGCTTGGCTCCCATAATAAAGCACAAGTAAGATTACCTATATAGTTTCGATTATCGTATAACTGTTATTTATCAGATTTCAATCAGATCCTTCGTAAAATTATAAGTTTTATAGGCCAGCATATTATCAATGTATTATATCATGCGTTAAGATAACTCGAAAATCTAAGGCAGAACATTGGGCATAGATTAACCAGATTAGCACGAAATTATTTCTTAAGTAGTAGGAAATTTTTCATCAGCACTAAATAATAAAAATTGTTTCTTTGTACCTCTGATAAAAAACAGGCTTACTCATTTTTTCTTTTTTTTACAAAACAATAATGGACCTTTTAATGTTATAACATATTAATAAATCAAAATTATTTTTAGAGTATTTTTACAGCGTTTTTACAAAATTTTAATTTATTAAATGGGGACACAAATCTAGAACCTTTCTCATATATATTTTAATCAATATGTTATATTGCAATGCTTCTTAGAATCGGAAAGAAACTTGGTACTTCGATATTATTAATAGCATGATATTTGGCGAAAAATACTTCCGAAAGAGCCAGTTTACTATATTTGGCGCTTAATCGTAGAGATAAGGTTATTTCATAAGTAACATAAATTGAATAAGCATTTTTTATGCTTCCTTTCTTACTAAATGAAACCAAAACTTGGCATAGAACCATAATTGTAATCACATGAGCGTTCAAATATCATTTATTTAAAACATTGCGTATTTGTTTTATCGAATTTACAAGCACGAATTACAATACTTTCTCTCTCTGGGAACGAATGAATTATATAATAACAATTACAATATTTTTTCTCTGTGTATACTTCGTACAGTAGAAAGTACTGTCTGTCCATAAGGAGATCTCTGACCGACAGCCGTCAATGTTTACGGCGGGCGTCATAGAAACAGGTGTTGATAGGGAGGATCTATTTTGAATGGGTGGAATCGGGCGGAAGTCTGGCGAGTTAATTCTTTATCTTGGCGAAAAAATGAAGCGATAAAAAAACTATCGCTCATTTGTCTTCTCGCTTTACCACAGTTGCTCGTATCTTTATATTTGCTTAGCTTACTTTTATATTTTATTAATATTTTCTTTGGTTAATATAAACTGCATTTCATTTTTTATTAATTTTAGTCTCTTGAATTTTGAGATCTTTTAAAATGCCTTTTCGATTAAGAATGGAGAGACTTTAAAATCACAAGCACGTAAAATTGTGCATAATGTTATAGAATTTTGCTTGTAACTTGCTGAAAATTCGTATTGGGAAAAAGAGATTTTAGAAGAACTAGTGGATGAGCTAGCATTTCAGGTTGGAAGTACTGAATCGGATTCCGATTCAGAAGAAATGGAATCTTGTGACAGTGATTTAGAATTCTTTAAATTGAAAGTACACAACTGTCACTCGATCTCTGCTAGTTTTGCACTCTTTTAGCAATAATTAATGTGTTTTATAAATAAAAATTGAATTTTACAATTGCTTTTTTTTGTTTCATTTCAATTAATTTAATCATAAGTTATAGAAGATATAAATTTTATTTAGTTTATTTCCTGAAGCTACGAAATTTATTTGATTCCTTTTTGTTATTTTCTATTTTTTCGTTAATGTGCTCTTGTTTTCTGTTATTCAATATGTCGATAATCAAAAGTTTCAACTTAACATACTTTTAATTATCCTTATTTTTTTAAGTTTCGTTAAAAAAAAATCTTTGAAAATTTTATTTATCTTATAGCTTTTATTTATCTTATTTGATAAAATGTAATTGTTAATTTTGAGTTTCGAAAAATAGCATATATATCAAAAATAAATAAATATATTTATTTATTTAAAAAACTTTTGGGGGAGGTTTTAAGCATATTTAACAATGGATATTTTATTTTGTAACAGAATAAAAGCAACCTTTTATAAAAATTATGAAATAATTATGATTATTATGTTATTATTTTTATGTTGAATTAGACAGATTACTTTCCGTTTGCTGCGGATAATTTGATCTTTAGAAGTTACATAAATTTAAAACAAATAAAAGGAAAATTAATTTTTTGTCATGCTGGATTCTACTTATTTTTTTTCTTCTTGTGCAGTCGTTAGACATATAAATAATTATTCAGTTTTTTTATTTGATTTACTCTGTTCTTTCTGTACTAATCAGATAGGAATTTCTGTATTATTCTAACAGGAATAATATATTTTTTCAAAATTCCAAGTACGCAAATGATTTTCAGCCCAGTGAATTATTTTTCGAATTTGCTTTCAAAAATTAAAGGCAATATATCAACACCGCCAATTAGGCGCTAAACGCGCCAACGTAAGAAACTTGAATGAATTTCTACCTCTGCGAAATTGACTCTTCCTGCAGTAACCTGTTTCTATAACGACCGCCGTAAACATAGACGACTGTCGGCCAGAGATCTCCTTATGGACAGACAGTAAAAACCATTATTTTACTTTCTATCGAATAAAGATACCAAACAAAAAAAAATCTAAATTTGTCCCCTAATTTCAGTAAATGCTATGAAATATGTTTTAATGTATTTTACAATGATATATTTTAAAGTCTTTTTTACTTCCTAAGAATATACTTCCTAATATGTTTCCTAAATATTTTTTACTTCCTAATATATACTTCCTTTTAATGAATTATCAGTACAGTATCTGTGTTCATTTTAACATTACAATTAAGAGGAACTTTTAAAAAAAAACGTATTTAGCTGAACGAAAAAATAAAAATAAATACAAAAAAGATTAAAATGAAATCTTCTATGCATATTTCAATGCATCCTATCAGAACATAATTTCTTGAATGGCCAAGAACCCCGTGCCCATGCAAGTTAAATTATATTTTCATTCATTTTAATGGTTTCATTGAATGAGTCACTTTAGTATTGCAGACGATCCAAAAAACTTTGTCTCGCATTGATTGTTTAAAAAAATATCCCATTTTCTATTTATTTCATTTCATATAATATAATCAAGTGCTCAAAATGGCATTTTTCAAGCTTTTATTTGCAGTAATTAATTTTTTTTAAAAAAAATTAGAGCTTTTGTAAATGCAATGGCAATACATTATTAAAAGCTGATTTTTTGAGATACTCTTGCAGATAATAAAATTTTTATTTTTCGCCTAAGGATTATAATTTTTATTTTTCACCTATGGATTTTTTTTGACGCCAGAAAACCTCATTCCCAAAACGATATCATATTCTGACATGATAAAAAAACATCAAAAATAGATATTACTTATATATAGAGTATTGAGTAATCAATAGAATTTTCAGGAATAGATATTACTGACTAAAGGATCGTTAAAAATTTTACAAAACACAATAAACGTCTAGTTAATTTAATAACCCTTAAAATAGTATAAATAAATTAAAATATTATCATGATATATTTTTCCCATTACAATTGAGAATATTTAAATGATTATATTTAGCTCTCAATTAGTTTCAGAATTCTCAATTAAAAATGTATCTAAAAATTTAGTTTTAATTTCGTTTTTATTCTGTTATTGTAAAACTCAGTTTTTTTACACACATTATTGTATGTTAGTTTGATCTATTTATATCAAGAATTTTACATTTTTTTTAAATCTACAAATTTAATCAGATAAATTGGAATGGAACAGATCCAGAACGAAACGTTAATTATAAAGAAATGAAGAGAAAATTAATTTAAAATAGTTATTTAACAATCTTTGATAAAAAGCATTTAGATTGATTTTCTTAATTTTTAATGAATCGGAATTTTTTAAAGTTCTAGAATTGTTTTCTATTAATTGTCTTCGTGAATTTAATTGCATTCATAATTAAGAAGTTTGTTTTAAATAAATGAAATATTGTTTTTATAATATTGAATTTCTAAGTCGTTTTTTGAATTGTGGAGATTTATAAAATAAAGTAATTGAAATGAATTTTAATTAACTAATCGAATTCATATGCATGTTAAAGAATATTATAGATTTATTAAAGTTAAATTCCAAGTTATTATAATTAATTGAAAATTGTAATAAACCTCTGAGAATTACTATGAAAACGAGAATTTTATTAAAAAATTTTATGCATAGAAATTAATAATTTTCGATAATTTAATTTTACTTTAAACATTTTTTTATGTTTCTATTTATATATCAATATCTATAGAATTATTAAATTTCATTTATCTTTTTCTAAATTAATTTGTTATGCAATGGTATTAAAAATTAAAATTAAAAAATCAGAATTTGATAATAATCCAATAATTTTAAAAAAAACTGAATGAATTCATCTTACTAATTAAAATAAAGTAACAATTTATGCGGCACTTTAACATTACGAAAATAAAAGGCTAAAATCGTATTTATTTTAAGAAAAAAAAACACTAAAAGCACTTCCATTTTTTAAAAAATTAACACCACTAGTTTTAAAGCAAAATTGAAAAAACAAAAAGATTTTATTGGCAAGGAATGCAGAAATGCAGTCATGCATTAGAAGTCGCTTCTTATGCTAAAAAACTTAAACTGAGAAACTATTTTTTGAATAATTATTTAAAAGCAAATATCTTTCTTATTCTCAAATGCGATAACGTATTAACAAAAACCCTTTTCTGATGTCACATATTGTTTAATTTTGCGAAAGTATTGGCGTTGATATGAAACTCGAGGCTAAAAATTAACACATTTCGAGACAGTTTTTCAATAATCTATTTAAAAGATTCTACCAAAAAAAAAGAAAGTAAAACAAGGAATCTTTTATTATTATTATTATTATCATTGCGTAACAGGGATAAAATCGTTGTTTTAATTATTTTGGTTTACTCGGTCAGAGATTTAAAAGATTATTATTAAGATGCTATAGAAACTTTTATTTTGGTATATTTTAAATTATTCTAAGTTGGATATTTTAATTGCGCTTTAGTAAAATTATGCTGGAGGCATTATATTAAAACGAATCATGAAAATATGCATTTGAATAAATATTGAAATTTGATTTGGATGGTTCAGAAATATTTGGAAATACTTGCAGAAATTTTTGGAAATAATTGCATTTTTTCGCTTTATTATTATTGATTAAGTCGTGTTTTTTTTCTGAACTGCATATTCATAAAAATAAGCTTCCTTCAATAAATGGTTTAAAAACTAAATTATCATTTTTCATTCCGATGATGATTAGCTGTGTACCAAAAGTAGCGTTACGTTGGTAAAAAGTTCATTGTTAAAATAAAAAATAAGATTTAAATAGCTGTCAAAGGACTAGATATTCAAAAAAATTCTTTTATACGCATGTGTACTAGATGTTAAAAAACTTTAAGAAAAAAAAAAGGTCAGAACAAAAAAAAAAAAAGGTGCAGATCTAAAAGGAAGAAGTGAACATTTTTTTTAAATAAATGGCTCAAGCAAAATAGCCTATATTATATTTAACAGAAATAGTATCAATGGAGAATAATTAATAAATAATAAAATTTACATAAAGTAGGCCATTTGAATTATGAAAACATGAAAATTAAAGAATTTTTGATTTAAAAAATATAAATAAATGAAAAAATCTAAACTGGGAAAAAAACATATACATTGGCTCAGTCTAAGGTCAGAATTCACGGTAATTAACGGAAGCTAGAAAAAAGGTTTATTTTGCATTTTTTTCTCTTATAGTCACAACATACCGTTCACTTTTAATAGTGCTTTAATTTCTCCATGTATACTTTGACAGGCTCAGATAATATATTATAAACTACTTTGATATAAGTAGTTCAGAAAAGAAACTACCATGCTTGAAAGTGCTAAGAAATTGTATAATTATCTTAATTAGAATAATCGGTTGGTTTAAGTTGACCAGTTGAGTTTTCCAGTTAAAGGCAGTTTTTTACCTGTTTTTTCAAATCACATACAGATATGGATATTTCTAAGAAATGAGTTGCGGACTTGGTTATTTTATCAGCCGGCTCATTATCAAATATTCCCACATGAGAAGGCATCCAGCAGAATAAAACTATAAAGCCTCAAGGGATAGTCTTATAAAATAAGCTAAAATTTTTATAATATTTGGGTTAGTATGGTTTTGAGCTGATTTTAAAGATTGTAAAGCACTTAAAGAATCTATATAAACAATAAAGTTAGAATAATCATAATAATCTTTATTATTTATTACTATGCTTTTCTTAAACTTCAAATGTGTATTAATGAATTCGTTGAACAGCAAGCTATTTGCGATTTTTAGAATTTATAATAAAAGGAATTTAGGAATAAATTACTAGGAATACTACATTACAAAACTACTTCACATTTTGAAGAATTCAGATTGTAATACTGTATTTAAAAATGAAATATCGATAAAGATTTAAGAATGAATTGCGGATACTTTAAAGCATGTTATAATAATGTTGAACAAATTGAACTAAAATTAATTTAAAACAGTATAAAAATTCAATATTAGATTCAGAACCTCAATCTACATATAAGAGTTTTCAATTGATTAAGCAATCCAGACTATTGACATCTGGATTATAAACGTTACCTAGCGAATTCTTTCAATGCTAATGAGAGAGATCCGAAAGGACTTTGAACCCAAACGGGGAACAATACCATCCTATATTTCTAGAAGAAGAAAAAAGAGCCAATGATTGGATTTCAGATAAAATATAGAGGGGAATCTTGACTGTAAATCCTTTAAGCTAAAGTAGACTGCTTCTAGCTCCAGTCCTCAACATAGAATCGGCTAAATGAGGATTTCTAAAATACCTGCTCGTGCTCGCACTGAAGAATCCCCCTCTATGTCTTTTTGTAAAATTGCCGCTCCCGCAAATGACACATCATGGAACAAAAGGATAATTCTTTTTGAACAAAACTACGTTTTGGTAATTTCCTGTCGGGAAGGTTTTCGGGGAAGAACAGTTTCTTCTGCAGTAATGTTGAACCTAATACGGAGTTGGTAATGCATAGCATTTTTATCTGATATGAATGATGAATGGTTATGTATGTTTTCTGAAGTTTGGGGTATATTTTTAAGCTCCTCTGGAGAGGTATATTTGAAGGTTCGGATTGACTTTCAACCAGATATGTGTTACCCGCACAAGAAGTTTATTATTCTAGTGAAAAGCGATGGTTATTCTTTTATAAATATTTATCTACTGATTATAAACATTTTGAGTATAAATTACATCTTTTGAATACCTAGCGTAAAATTCCACGACGCTCTAATAAGAAACAAATATTTATATGATTATTACGAAAGTTATATTCAAAGAAATACTACAATTTGAATTTAAGTTTTATCTTATGGATAAAACTGAAATTCTACATTAAATGAAGTTATGGCTAATATAAAGATTAAAAATACAAGAAAATAAAGGCACTTAAGTATTGTACCACCCACCTTTATCGCCAAATTTGAAGTCGTCGCCAATGAGTTGTTAAACCGCCAATTATGGCAATCCGGCAATGCTGTAATCCTTTGAACTTTAACGCCAAATTTAAATCTGACACCAATGAGTTACTAAGCCATTGGCGATCATTGGTGAAGACGGTATAATACGTAAATACCAAAATAAATTTTAGGTTATATCTCGTATCTGTTTTAATTGAAAATTGATTAAAAAATGTGGATGCACTTTAGAAACGAACGGCTCATTCCAACACGGCTTACTTTTGGGCGATATTTTTTGGCTCTTCATCAATCGAAACACAAATGTGAGTCAGTTTTTTCCGAGAGTCTCACATGAATGATAGTTATATATATTGGTTTATATCACCCTTCCAATTCAATTCTCGGTACTTACATATTAGACCATCTTCGCCAATGATCTCCAACGGTTTCGTAACTCATTGAAGACGGATTTAAATTTGGCAATAAAAACCATGACTGGATTTCCCTAATTTGCGGTTTAGCAAGTCATTGGTGACGACTTCAAATTTGGAGATAAAGTTGGATGGTTTAATACGTAAGCATCCAATGTTCCAGGTTGCTTTGAAAATGTTATATGTAATTCCTTTTTCACTTTTTTTTTGTAAATGTTATACTACTTTATATATCCCTAAAACTAATAAGTCAGTTAAGCATATATATACGTGGGAGTCTAAATAAATCTTCCAAAAATTAGACTCTTCAGATAGTGGGATTTTAGTGGCGTGATGTCTAGGGTTTCTAGGGTTTTTTTTAATATTTACGGGTTAGTTTCTAAACCAAAATTAAAATAATACAAACGAAGGATGAAGAGACTTCTTTAGAAAAATAAAGAATTTATTTAGAGTTAAAGGGGAATATTTACAGGGGGAGTATTTACAGGGAAACATTAAAAAGAATTAAAACATGGAGATATTTAATAATCAGAAAGTTAGATTATTCCCTCTAGGAGGACGTTAGAGATAGGGAAACATTATGACTGAAAATATATATTACCGCGCATCCGCTGAGCTTTGCGGGAACCGCTGACGCGTGAAGAGAGACGTCCTCTCTCGACAAAAGTTAGTGTGCCTCTGGTTCAAAGTTAATTGGGACAGACTTTCGAAAGACCGATAGGTGGCGTTGTTCTGGAATGCCAAACTAATTAAAAATAATGGTCCTCTGGGAAATAATCTAACCTTTACAACTCTTGCTTTGGATTTCATATATCATCGGGTGTTGACAAAACAAGATGAAGGCAGATGTTGGTTAATTAAAATGGTTCTGTGGAATATCCTACATATATCCAAGACCAGAAAGACTCCAATTTACTATATATAGCCTAAATTTAATTTCATCCAGTTTAGTATATATATATATATTATCAAATTTAGAAAACCACTAATTTGCCATATCATATTATATATGTATAGCCAAGTCCAGTAAATAAACTAGTGAATACAAAATAGCCTGACGTGATTACGAACTCTTGAAAGGTATTTATTAACCTTTTATTTAAGGATGGTGTTCTGTTTGCGTAAGAGCTGATACTGTATTGTAACTTTAAACCAATTGTATTCCTTAACAGGAATAAACTATTTGTCCTCTAACCAAAGAGTTTTATTAATCTATTTTTATTACTTTGTATTAGTACTTTCTATTATTTGGGTTGTGGATACCTTAATCGATATTATAGGAAGAATAGTTAACGTCTTGTTTTTTATGTTCCGTAAGTAAATATGGGGGGGGGGAGATTTCTCGTGTCTCCTATAGAATACTTATTTCAAAATATTACTTAAAGATTGTTTCCTCCGTAACATAAAGTTCAAAAAAGTAGAAATAAAAATCATCAACGCTCAAATGACTTCTTTATGTCAGAGGGCTCAATTTTACAGGAGTATACATGTCTGTATGTATGAGGTATCATCCTTGTCAAAATTTATACTATAATTTTATACTATGATTCAAAATTTATACTATATATTGTTACGTTTTTAGCGTAGCGAGTTCGGATTGAATGGACTTTATTTGAGGAGAGCACAAACAAATTTATTTACAGCTATTTACAGGTATATACAGGATGACTTGGAAAAGTAAAACTTCAGAAAACACAATTCAACAATAATCAGTCACTTACAGCGTAAATGCAAGTCTTAAGCACAATAAACACGGTTTGCAAAACAGCTATAGTATAGCACAGCAACAGTCAATCACGGCGAGCTCAATAACACAGCGTTAACAGCAAACGCAAACACAGCTCACTAATAACAAGCGAAAAGCTACAAGTAAGCGAAACGCTTCTCTTCTCGAAAGAGAGATCCACTATCTTTGAGCGATCGACGACTCAGGAAGACGGCAACCCGCCTCTTATATAGTCGGGCGAAAGCGTGGCCGTGCTACGGCGGAAGCTCCGAGAGACTTCGGCGATCAGGGAGAAAAACCTCGGCACAGCCAGACTTCTCTCGGGGTTACCAGAATATTCCTCCCGCCAAATCAACTCGGCTGGCGCGGAGCGCCTTCTGACGCGCCGCCAACGTTTTCACCTCTGGCGAGCGTTAGCGTTCGCCCGCTTGTAACAATATATATATAGCGGTAAATAACCTTTAGGAAGTTTCGAAATTGGATACAAAAATAAAAGTAAACTTTTTATTAAAAGAAATCCTTTTTCAAATTTAACACAATGCATTAGCTGGCTTCACGATAATACATTTTATTATAAATCCACATAAATAATATAAATTTCAAATACAATTCTTTATTGTGAATCTCTGGTGAGTGTAAATCTGCAGTAGCATCTCGAAACTTACTTTAAAAAAATTCCTTCTTATATGACTTTAGCATGCCTTTATGTGCGTGCGCCTCGGAGAGAGAAATCCATGTTAGATATTTATTCGTAAAAATAATATTCCACTTCAACACTTGGTCATATGTATTCATGCTGCTTACGAAATCATTGCCTAAAATATCGTAATATTTTTCCCATCGATTTTGATTCGAATTCTACAGAGATTTAAAAATATTTATCCGTTACAAATATACACTTTTCTTACCTCTTACATTGAGAACTTGACGGAATTTTCATTATGAAACTCAACTATTTTATTGGTTGATTCATATATACAGCTTAAGTTAAATATTTATTTCAATAAAGATTTACCTTCAGATAATGCCCAACCCTTTAACCACAGATAATTCGATGCATAATTGTTCACTTAACACATTGACTTTTTTTTGCACCAAAAAATAAATATACGCAAAAGTTGTAAGTTAAGTTTCCCTTGAAAAATCAATCTACATCTTTTTAACATTCTATAGGTATTTTTAACAAAAATAATTTTAAAATAAAGAAAATAAAATCTACGGTCGAAAATTTCAAGTTATCATGTGAGAACATTATTATTTTTTATGTTTCTTAACTAATTTAAGTCATTAACCAGTTTAAACCAGTTTGAAAAAATTACGAGACTTCCCTCTATCTCACTCTCTAATGATAATTTTTTTTAACTTTCATTTTCAATTTTTCTAGCTAGCAAACAAAGTTTTGGTGCTCGATCGATTTTAAGATAAAAATAAATCCAGTAATTTCGAAGAAAATTTCACTATTACTGGTAGCTACTGTGTATGTAGTAAAATCCAATTAGCTTAATGCAGATTGATATTAAAATTATATTCTAATATTTACAGTATTTTAAGAAATATAATGAGTTAGAATGCGCTTATAATATCATTAAAGAATGAACATAAGATGTGTTTTACAAAATTGCAATAGTTAGATCTGAAAGAAAATTCCAAAAAAGAAAAAAAAATCCGATAATCTTGTGAGCGCGAGATTATTTATATAAAAGTAAGAAATCGTAAACAAACTTTAAGATGACGTCATTTCATAGAAACGACAAACCAAATGCAATTGATAATAAATTTAATTAACTATCTTAAACAATACTGGAAAACAATGCTATCTACTAATGTCATGGGTCAGATGACTCGCTATCTACCAATGAAAAAAGGAATATTTATCGCCAGTAAATTTTCGGAGACACCAAAAGCTCCTAACCAAAAGAGCATTATATTCTTACATGGTAGAAACAAAAAGAATATCAAAATGATACACCATCTTTAATGATGACTGAAAGAAGACATTCGAGTGCAAAGGGTAAATCATTCAATTACCATAAACATTCAAATTCAGAAATCTTTATTAAACGAGTCTATTGTGATCCGAAATCTCATGTCCAATTTATATGAGGACATGGTACTATCTCGTGTCCAGTCCACTCTATTTATTTTGAGTTAAACTTCATTATTTCGGAGAAAATCGAGTCGCTTTCAGCGCCATCGCAAGCTGAAGGAGAAGGTCTATAGTGAATTATTTTGCGTTGGGAGGGAGTATTTCTGGGGCAAATGCTGTGCCCATGATGATAAATGAGGGTAAGAGCCGGACACATGCCTTCCAATTTGGTCAGGAAAGTACTTGAGTCGGGCCTCCTCTGCCATAGCTTATTGATGAAGCGTCCCGTCCTTTTATAACTGAATTTGAAGTCCGTAATGCAAGTTTCGCGTACAAGCGAGGCTGGAGTGAAAGCTGAATGTACATTAACTATATGGATGGACACTACTTAGGGGCAAGTGCTGTTTGCATGAGACTAAGTACCCTCGCTTTTAATAAACAGTTGACCCAACGTGAGGGGTGTTGGATGTGACACCAATGATCTATGAGCAGATGAAGTGACACGTATTTCACTTGATGGGGGTTTAAGCTCTGTTTATTCATTAAATGTCCAACAAAGGAACACGCCTGTACATTATAGGGAAGTCACTCCTAATTTAGAGATAAGCCAAACACAGTTGAAAAGCAAGAGGGTGGGAGGGAATTAGTTTTTCATTATTTAAGCATAGTTTAATTCATATCTCATGTTATGGGGCTTTGGATAGCAGAATTGTTATTCGTTGAACAATGCTATTTTTTTCCCATGTCCGCAAAAGGATGGAATGTTTGCCGTTTCCGATGCCATTTGTTTGGAATGAATAATGGTTTCTAATTTGTGGTAGATATTTATTCCATGCCATGTATCATTAGTCAGTTTAATACAATAAAGCTTCAGAATTTAGTTCTAAATAGAAAGTCAGAATGATGGAATAAGTTAAGATAACGTTTTATATATTTTTTAAAAATTCTGATATGAAACATAGACAGACAGTGTAATAAACAATAAAAATCATATATTTGAGCTCATTAATTTTTAAAAACGAATGGTAGTTTTATTTAATAATAATGTTATGACGATTTTTGACTAATAGTATTTCACCGCTAATTAACATAGTTTGGATTTTGTCAATTAATGTCTCACATTCAGTTTAAAATGGTATAGCTTAAGAATTCAAATAATTGAGATTAAAAAGTATGAATTTAAAAGTGTAATTGAGATTAAAATCTATACCAGTTTCATAAAAAAAACTAAATTATTAGAATTAAAAATGTTAAATAAATATGATTAATCATTTTTAATCCGAGCATAACAGATGAAACCTTATTTTGAAAAGTTATCACTTATTTTAAACCATTAAAAGGCCATTTTTTTCTAATCATGGTATAAAAAAATAGTTTTAGGATTGTGACTGTCTTAAGAGAAGTTTTTCATTTAGAAACGAAATAAATTAAAATTAGATTTATTAATTACTTTGGCTAATTAATAGCAGTAACAAAACAATACACAACATTTTGTATTAGATAAGAAACGGAGGCATTTAAGTTTCTGTCTTAACGAAACTTTAGTCAGAATTTTTTATAATTTAAGTAAATCCATATAAAGATTAATGAATTTGGTGGTAAGCATACTTTATATGGACATAGAAAAAGTTAAATACCTTCTGTGAAAACGATTAAATCCGTATTCTGAAATGTAATAGATATAATTTAGTATAATGTATGATGCAATACATATTATATGTGTGTGTAATTATTTCAAGTTAATCTATGTTTTAAAAATAATTTCTTAATCACTGGAGCTCCGTTTTCATCTTTAGTTACACGCGCTCTCATTTTCATACAACCAAAATGGTGTCTGGGCAAAATCTGTCTATATGAAATAAATAAGTGCAAAATTATTTTCAACACTCTTTTTTCCTTTCTTTCATTTTAGTCGGTTCTCTTATTTGCTCATCTCATGTTTTTTTAACCCTTGATAAATAAAATAAAAAGAATTGAAAAAGAATATGATGAATTACAAATTTACTAAACTGTATGATTACTTGTAAAAAAAGAATCTTTCATATGCAGAGATTCTGTAACGCAGTGTTACATCTATACACACCAGTCCTATAACATGATAGTGCTACTAAAAACTTAAATTTTCAGTCCACATATCTTTAAAGTTCGACGGCATTATAAACTCACTTTTTCGTACGTATTTAAAATTACATCAAATATTAAACAAAATACTTTCTATTTTACCTTTCAACAGTAAAATAAATTCACACGATTAAATATTTGATGAAACAATGAAAATGTCGTAAATTTCCAAGGAACAATGTTATTTATTGGTGAAAATTACGCAATTTTTTTATAGTCGAAAATTCAGTGAACTTGGAATGACTATCAAACTGATATAATCGAAAATACAATTTTTTAAAATTTTGAAACAGTATCAAATTTATTTACATTAATATTTTTGGAAGCAGTTGTAGAAAAACAGTTGTCTAATTTTTATTAAATTTCTTATAGTTTTTGATTAAAATTCAAAATAAAATTTCAAAAAAAACTTTAAAGTATCCGTCCTTCAAGTTACATGCATATGCTGAATTGGGTAGCTGTATATCAAACGTTCTGGTTTGTAGAGCACAAAAATACAACACACTTTCAAGTGACTATGACATTATTTTTAGAATTTGAATAGTAAGAAATCATTATACATATGCTAGGACACAAACTCTACTCATAGGCAAAATTATCCTACAAATTACGCCAGATTTTTTCATAAATTAATGACTCTTAAATTTTTCTTTAATGAGTATATACCACTAAACTCCCTTTCAAAAGTAAATATGAAAAACAGTAGTACTTCATTGTACATTTCATTTGAGGAAAAACCCTTGAAAGTATTGTTACAAGCGGACGAATGTCGCGAAAGCCCGCGGAGGTAGATAGAGATTGACGATAGTTGACGAAGAGCTTGGCGTCAGCCAGGTTGGTTTGGCGAAAGGAATAGTCTGGTAGCCGCTGGATAGTTCGCGGTGTTTTCCGAAACTTCGCGTGCTCGCTCGTTAGACTAGATAATGGACGGATTGTCACTGCCTGGATTTCCTCTCAAAAAAGTAGCGACTCGTCATATGAGCTGATTACTTTTCTCGTATGTTATTAGTGATCTGTGTTTACATTTGCTGTTTACGTCGTATAATTGAGCTCGCTGTGACTTACTGTTTGCTGTGCTATGCGATAGCCGTTTTGCAGTATGTGTTAATTGCGCGTAAGGCCTGTATTTAAGCTGTTAGTGACTGTGGACTCCTGGATTGTTTTTATCTGAAGTTTTACTTTGTCAAGTCAATCTGTAAATAGCTGTAAATAAATTTGTTTGTGCGATCCTCAAGTAAAGTCCATTCAATCCGAACCCACTACGCTAAAAAAGTAACAGTATTTATCTGTCATGCACCGACGAACTCTACAATATATCTTCAAAACTTTTAAAATTTCCATAGTGAAAGTGTTGTTTATTATTCAGTTTAAGCCACAATGTCCCCATACTATTGAACATAAATCATATCTCAAAAATGTGACTCACTAAAAAGATGCTACACAATCAGCATTGCCATCCTAAACTTCAATAGAAAGGTTTCTAAAACAATCAAATATTGGTTTACGGCTACTTTTTCTTGAAATACTGAGGAAGCTAACTTTATATATATACGCAAAACAAAAACTTCTTTCGGATAGCTGACTGCAGTCGAATTTGATTTTACTTTATGGAGATCTTTTTATGCAACTTCACATTTCCAAAGAGAAGCGCAAACACCAAAAAAAAGTGTAAGACTAAGCAAGAAAAGTGGGAAAACAACCGTTATTTGTGCTAGGGTAACTACACTAAATAAAGTCTCCCTTCTTTATCTTGCCAAGCGCAGGCAAAGTACAGGAAACTCAATTTGGGAAGCAAAGCGTTCCCTGGGGACGCACGAGATTTACATGTTTGGCCCTCTTCTTCGAAATGCGAAAGCCTTGTTCAGATCTGGGAGGCAGTCTCCTATTTTCCTAGTTCCTGATCTCAGACTTCTGAAGAAAAAAAAAGCCAAAAGTGCTCCTGGGATGGTCCATTTACCAAGCTTATGCCAAGACTTGCGCCTGATTCAAACTTACGCGAAATGCCTTAATCATGTTTGGGATGCTCACGCGGAGGCTGATATAACTGTTGAGAAGTGAGACCTCACCACGTGGCGTGGTTTATTTTAACATAGATCTGAATGTAAAGTCGAATCAAAGATCTGGGTTTCCGAGCTCTTTTTACTTTTTCGGAAAAGGGGAAAATAATGTCGCTAGGGAAAACTCAACGTTCATCCACAAATACCGTTTTAGCTTTTTATTTGTTTCGCTGCCTTCTCTGTTCACAGGGGTTTGTTTAAGTGACTAAAATTTATCTTTTTATCAGAATTCTTTCGTTCTAGGAAATCTTGTTTGCGAGAGATACTCGCAAGTCCTTTACGCCAGCACGTTTATTGAACCAGATACTGTATAGATTCTAATTTTTGGAGGAGATACCGAAAAAGTGGAAGCGAAATTTTTATTTCCTTTCATGCAGTGCATGGTCTTAACATCAAACGGAAACGCGAGAGGATGCGATAAAGTTTATTTTTTTGCCTCAAAACATCTCTAGCATTAACACATAGCTGTATTTTCCAAACCACTGGATTTCCTTGCCAATATGCGAGCATGCCTTGCATGTTATGAGAAGAATTATATTTATTACATGGTCATGAAAGAAGATTACTTATTAATTTCATTTTATGCATATGGTGCCTTTCGTGAAATAGTGTAAATATATATACAAATGACTTTTTTAATCAACTTGAAAAAATATATAAAGAAATTTACTCACAAGTTTTATTATTTAACATATATTTTTATATTATTTAACGTAGCATATATGTTTATATTATTTAACGTAACATATATTATTTAACATTATTTAACATACATTTATATATTTTTTAACATAACATATTATATTATTTAACATATATATTTATATTTTTTAACATAACATATATTATATTATTTAACATATATTTTTATATTATTTAACTTAACATATATTATATTATTTAACATATATTTTTATATTATTTAACATATAAGATCAACAACAATCAACAACGATAAAATAACCCATATTCATCCAATTATTTGAAATATATTATTGCATATCATATAAATAGCATCAACTTAACATCAATGACAGAAAAATGTATGTATTAACTATACCAAATAAAAATAATTTTCTTAATATCATCCATAAAAGTAAACAGAAAATCAGAGCAAATCAAAGTTGTACTTGAAAACATATTACGGGAATCTGGAGATAACCACTGATGCGAAAGAAATTGTTTCCAAATATCAACCGAAGTTTCCTGATGATGAACGACGTTGAGTACGAAAAGTATGAGAAAATAACAAACCTCTTTATTATTTTTCTTCCTTTTTACGCATTCCATTGGCAATTCTTCTGAAGGGAAAATATTTATACGCGGTTGTTTTCGCCTCTCGCCAAGCATGTGAAACGCGTATCTGATTGCATCATAACAAATATATCCCAATCCCTCAATACAAAAATATGGATAAAAGTAAATAATTGGTATTTCGAAGTTGAATATTTATTTATAGCAATATTTTGATCGTTCATGACGAACTCCAAATATTCAATGACAACAAGCTCAATTATCTGGATAATGAAAATTATATTTCAAGATGGATAATAAACGACTTAAGTACATATAAAGAAAAGAGAATTTAGAAATTTTGGGAGAGGACATATACAATAAAGCTTTTATGAAAATGAGTCCAGAATATAGCATCTAATGAAAATTTATTACTTCTAAAGTATTATTTTCTTCATTTTTATAATCATTTAATATAAATTAAGTATTTTGTTGTTTTCCATGTAATAAATTTTTCTGCAATTTATTGCATTTATTCAATTGTGTATTCCAATTTTAAAATGATAAGAAAAGAGTTACAATCTGTGAACTTAAAATATACCAAATACAGATTGTCTTTAACGACTATTTATAATTATGACAAATGTATGCATGTTGGTAATGTTGGAAAAGCTGTCATAACTAAGGCTACAAAAATCGGCACAATTATATTTGGGTAGGTGGGAATGTGCATTTAAGGATTATTTATCAGGTCAGAACATGATGTTATTCTGGGATTGAAATAGACAAAAATCCATGAACGAAAAAAAAAAAGCGAAAAAGTTGAAATTTTATTATCTGCACGAGCATTCCAGTTTTTAATAACGCGTTGTCATCACATTTACAAAACCTCTTATTTCTTAAAAAATGTTAATGATAGCAGCAAATAAAACCAAGAAAAATGTCATTTTGAGCACTTGATTATATGAAATGAAATCAATAGGATATGTGATATTTTTTAAACAATAAATACGAGACAAAGTTTTTTGGATCGTTGGCAATACTAAAGTGACTCATGCAATGAAACAATTAGAATGAATAAAAATATAATTTAACTTGCCCGAGAACGTGGTGCTTGGCCTTTCAAGAAATTAATTTCTGACGTGCTACATTGAAATATACATAGCAGATGGCATTTTATTCTTTCTTTTTGAAATTTTAAATATATTTTCGATGGGTTATTGCGGCATAACATCGCTTAAGAAATCATAATGATATAGTCCTAATGATAAAAATTATTTGTTGTATAATGTTTTTTATTTTTAATCAATTTTTTAAAACACATTTTAAGTGTTTAATAATACTTTATATTTCATCATTGAAGTGAAATTCAAATAGTTTTCATTATTCCTATCGATATTTCAGTCTGGATCCCCCCCCCCTCTACTCTTGATGTTTAAAGTATGAAGTTACAATCTATTTGTTTCGTGATGAATAGGTTTCTATTTAAAATTAATTTTTTAGACTTGCAATTATGATTTAATTTTATAGTAAGAAGAATTAAATAAAACTACGTCCATTTTAAAACTCAGTGACTCTTTAATAACATATGATTGGATTTATAAAAATGTATTTTATTATTTTTTAAAAATTGCTTTCTTATTTAATTGCAGTGAATTTGCTTGATGAATAAAAATAATTATTGAATAATCTCCGAGTTATTACACAAATTATGAAAAATACTTTGCAGTTCACATAAAATTCTTCGATAATTAATTTTATTTTGTGTTCCTACATTTTAAAGTAAAGTTGTTTAGTAAATAAAGTAAATTTTGTATTACTTGAAGTTTAAACATTCTTTTTATAAATTAAAACTCTCATTTTAAGCGAAATATCAGAAAAGTAGGGAAATACAGTGCATAAAAAACGGAGTGTTAGTGTCATAAAATAGTATATATTACAATTATATAAATCTTATTTAAAAGTATTTTGAAAGACCATCAGAAGCAAGATTTTAAAAATATTTACTTGAAATGTTATCAATCGTCGATCTTGGCGTACCAGCTGAACATCAAAGCAGATTATTAAGAAATAAATATATGAAATTATCAAAGAATTAATGTTCTGAATGAAGAATTTAGTTCCCATAGGGAAAAAAATTAAGTAGTTACATGTATATGATGACATTTTAATGCGTAATTTAATTCAATAAGAAGCAACATTTAACCATAATCTTTGGAACATTTATATGATTTTTTCACATACTTGAAATAGTCGTTCCTTTATGGTTTACAAATATAATCATTATATGAATTAAATATCAGTTTTTAAAAAAAATACAGAACCATTATTATCATTGGAGAACATGATGTTGTTTTGGTTAGGAAGCTTTGATACCTCCGAAATTTAAAGGCAAAAAATATTTTTACCTTCTTTTACCATTATTTCATTATTATTATGTATCCTTCTTTGACAGCAGACGTGTTTTTAAAAGTCGGACTCGGACTGAGTACTATGACATCATCGCTGTTATTTTATCTCAAAATAGCTGTTATTTCAACTCCAAAACCGGCGAGACCATCCGAATGGCCTTATTTGTAGCCTTGCGCTTAGAAAAATACTCCATGTAAGTAAGAGAAGCGGCAGGCGTAGTGGTTTTGGCTGCACTAGCTCTAGCGAAACTCTCAGCAATTTCATTTCCAGCAACGTCGACATGAGACAGAATCCACTAAAAGTTTATCCGATGAGAAGGAGAAAACTATTTTTAGGTTCTTGAGAATCTTTGCACTTGTGCTGTCCCTAACTTTACTCCAATCGTCCAAGTGCTGGAAAGCACTTCTACTGTCCTTACACAGTATATGTCCACAATAGTACTGTCCTTAAGATAGCACTTCTACTGTCTACTGTCCTTTTACTGTCCAGATATCTTTAAACTGCGGGAGCAACAGGATGGAGTTCAGATCTTCTAGAAATGATATAAGCTTTCTTCGAAATAGCGAGCAGAAGTCTGGATTTCTTCCCTGGATTAAAATTTCTAGATTCTGAAATCACTGATATAAGAGTAGTCATCAAAGGGACTCTCTGACGAATTATTGTAGTAGGCATGATTCAAATAACTTACTTTATCAGTTGGGCCTTGAAAACTATGGAATACTCTGAAGGTTCTAAATGTTTTTAAGTCTTCCCCGAATATTTTAAGGAAAAGGTTTAGCCTGATCACATTCTTATTTTTTTTGGAACTCTCGGCGCAGGATCTTGCTTACAATATATTGCTAGCTTTGAACTTCTTCAGGGTCCACAATCTCATAGATATACTTCTGTTCTTGGGGATGCAATAGGTATATTCCGTCCTGGCCGAAGCCATACGGATATAACGATGAACTGCCGCAAAGCAACCCCCACCGAGCATGGAAGTGCAATTTAATCAGCTTAATTTTCGTAAAACAATTCAAAGAACCAGATCGGAAAGAGATACGAATTTAGATTCTCAAAAAATGTCTCCTTGTCTCCAAGTATAGTAATTATCAAACATTTTAACGGTTATTAGAAGAACATAAAAATGTAAACAACGTTAACTAAGAAAATACTGTTAAAAAGAAAAAGTATAAAACAATTATATACAAAGGAAGCTCTTGGTAACCCAAAAGCAAATAACATATTTACAAAATAAAGGTTCCTTACAATATAGACGTGAGAAAACAAAAGTCAAAGCAAAGAGTAATTTCAATCATGCTCCACGGATTCCAACGGCATAAGATTGATAATTTCTGAAGCGCCCTAAAAAAAGGGAATTTTAATAGCAATTTGATGTCCAAATTTCTCCAGCCTAATTGCCATGTTGAGCGGGTATTTTCCCATAAATCACATTCCTGTATAATATGATGAATGGTTCCAGAAGATTTGCCGCATCTGCACTTATCAGATTTTCCAAATACCCTAGCTTGGTGAGAATTAAAAACCCCATGACCATTTATGATTTGGTTTATGAAAAAGTCACCATATATCACATCTGTTCTTGGGGATGTGCAACAACAATATTCTGTAAATAAAATTCTTGAAAAAATAACATAAAAGAAGTGTTGAAATCCTTTGCAAGTCATTTATTCATGCAATCAGCAATGAGGTTTGTAATGAAATAGTTGATTCAGAATTCGCTTAAATTCTAAACGTATCACGAAACGCCATTTGTATATCAGATAGTGGAACTTAATAGAACTTAAGAAATTGCTGACATTTTATCTTATATTATAGTAAAATTTGAAAGTTAATTTCAGGTCAGGAATAAATACAAGAGTAAAAAGAATGGTCTTCGTCAGCAAAATATAATCGAAGAAGAGATTAAATCAAAACGAATGTCATGTAAATGTTCCCCAGCCTACTCAGAGTCGGAACGGAAGCGTTTCCTTCCATCCCGAAAAAAAAAGAAAACTAAGTCACCGAAAACGAAGGATCACATAAAACGATCCAGAGATAAAACAGTCGGACGCCCAAAATGCGAAAGAATAATGTACTTGCGTGGAAAAGAAAACGTCCAGGAAATGAGATCTCGAATAGTAAAAATAAAGTCAATGGGCTGGTCGTTTGACATGGTCATTACCCGAAACGACCATCTTGTAAGACATTCTTCTTCCTTTTAGGATTTTACCATTTTTTTTCCTTTTCCCCTTTCCATTTATTGGACACAAAATTTTGCCATTGCTTCTCCTTCCATTCGCTTATACTTCGATTTCAGGGGGATCAAGGTCCGAAGAAGATGGTCTTCTTCTCCTGGTGGATCGCTTCCAATTACTGCCAGGCGTAATCCAGCAATTTGTAAGCAATGGATCGTTTTCTGGAGCGGAATTTTGTTTCATAACTGTTCTTTTGATCCTCCCGGTTGTTTACCAAACACAGCGAGTGATTTATCGGGGGCGATAGTGTATGTAGAACATGTATCTGAATGCTTCTGTTTACGCGAGGAATTCTTATCCCGTTCGTTCGAACCGACGAAAATTAGAGATGAATTCCAAACATGATACAATGAATGATCTGTAGGACTTTCAGTTGGTTAATTTATTACCAACTGAAAACCTTGTACCATATATTTATACAAGCCATATAAAACATAATTTGGTTTAGAATGTACCACAGGCGTATAAACGATGATTAAAGGTGTACACTTGGTGGTATGTCCTGAATACCACTTTAAAAAGGAAAAGCGTCATTAAGAACAAATTTGGTTATTTATTATGCATGAATACAAGCTTTATTGTCCTGAATATGGAACTTGATTGGATGAATAAAAATCATTTTATTAATAATTGAAGATGTGAACAAGATATATATAGGGAGAGTGTGAGCTAATAGTAGAAATTGAAAAAAAATGGCTTATGTACTTGAGTAGATATGACGGAGGAAGAAAACCAGAATTGAAGAGTCTCTTGAATTATCGGACTTGAATGCACCGTAGTGACCACAAATTAACACAGAGATTTAATATTTTGAATTTAAAAAATGAGGAACAGGAAAATTATATTTTGTTCCGACGCTAAGAAAACTTTCGTTGTCACTTAACTCTTTTCAAAATATAATGCTCTATTTTAATCTAGATCATTTTACAAAAAAAAAAAACACTGGAAAATTTAGAGCAGAGATTTTAAGATCGGATTTATTATTATGGATTTTTCATTTAACCCTTTCTGAATGTGTAGGACAATCCTTGGATGAATGGAAGACCCATTATTTCTATTTTTATTTAATAAAAATAGTCTTTAATTTGAATCTGATTAGTTTCATCATTCTTAAAAATCGTAGTACATTAGATTAAAAAGAATTTTTTTAATGTTTGAAAAGTTTACCGGAAGTTATTGCTAAAAAATCAGAATTTACAGACATGAATTTACTGAAGTAAAACATAGGTTATTGACAAATTATCACAATAACATTATTTACGATTTTTGCATCGTTTAAGAAATTTGGAATTCATCATAAAAATTTGCAAAAATAAATAATTATATTGAAAATTGAACTTGGGTGAAGTTATATCTTCTCAAAACGATATTACCATATCTAAAAGTTTCAAACCAAGTAAATAAGTAAATAGTAAAGTTACGGGTTTTTTTTCATTTTAAACCGTGTTTTGATTTCATGTTTCCATTATTTTTAACAATAAACTCTAGTTCATGAAATATGTATTAATATTCCTTTTATTTTGAAAATTATAGGGTAAATGGATTTTTCAAACAAAATTCACTAATAAATCAGTACTAAAGAAAGCAAATTTTCAAATTTTTTCGTATTATATTCGTAAAATATTCGTATTTCAAATGGGGAAAGGTCATTTTCCAAGGGTTTAATTCTTTCTAAAAGGAATGAACACTAAGAAATCAATTACATCATCTAATGAAAGGCCCAAGAAAATATTTTCGAAATTATCTTAAAGCCAGTTGAAGTAAAACTCTGAGTTAATAAATTGCATCAACAAATTATTAACGGTGAGATAAGTCTTTAGAATTAGAATGATGAAAATGAAACACTCTGTGTTTATATTGCGGCATAGAATACTCAGATAAACTTTTAAAATTCTAAAATTGACAAGAATTAAAAAGTTTCAAATTATTGCTAATTTTCTTATTATTTTTAAAAGCTTTATACAGCTTGGATGCCTCTTAATGTGCTTTTGAAGATGTAATAGTAACTTCTCTGATGAACTGACAACATTTGGGTGAAAGGACTGAATAAAGAAGATGCTTATAGCTAAATCGAATTTAGACATTTTCAAGATCAACCAGCATGTCGTATAATTTTCTGCTGGAATACATTTCTAAATAATTGGGAAATGATTAGATTCTCTGAAGTTGATTAGAAAACTGTTCTTCCCCTATGGCCAATACACGGTGTATTTTCATTTGCTCAAATTAATCAAATATTCTGAAAAGTCACTTTAATTTGGTCAACCCGTATATTTATATTTACAACTCTGTCTACCACAATTTCTTGGAAAGTAATGCTGTAATCTCTTATTCAGTCTTTAAAATTAGATTTAACGCAATAGTGAATGCACGGTCAACATATTCGTTTTCTGTCTTGTGGTGACAGCGATCTAAACAAATAATACTATATGGGGATATTTTAAGTTTCAGATTTTCTCATTAACTTTACTTCAAAACATTTTACAGGCCTTATTTGTAATTAATCATTTTGATTTCTCTAATGTCTAATTAAATTAACTTCTGTTTGAGGAATATGCTCTTCTGCTAATTACACCGATTTTATATAATACCTTAGTCTAGCCCTGATTCCTGCATTAGATGTTGCGACCCTCTTCGATGTCCGTTTTATGAAACAATGCCCAATCAATTAGTCTTTTTTTTTCTTGATATTTGAGATATGACTATAGTCCTTTTCAAAAAGTATACCGATGAAGAATATAAATGTTATTTTGATTTTTTTTTTGAAATTTCAAAAATATATTATCTAGCATTTCCAATTATAAGGATTTTTAATGTTTCTTACGTTTATATAGATATTGGAAAATGCATTGGTTGGAAGGGACAGGATTGAAAATTGTGATATAATTTTTCTAATCCCTTAACTGTCAGTGTAACTCATGGGTGAAATACCAATTTTATTACTTGCATCGTACATCATATATCTACATCAAGAATTTTTATTCTGTTAATAATAATTACCCAGTATGTACGCTGTAATAGGGGCGATTATTTTTTAATCCCTTGTCAATGAGCTTGCTGCTTCTGAGGAGTTTAATCTCGTTGCCAGAGTATTAAATGTAAGAGAAAAATGGAAATAGATTCACTAATTGCATCTCACGCGATTTATGCGAATTGGAAGTTGATCTAACTCCTGGTGCATCCCGAAATTTTGATGGGCTAGAACGTTACAATTACAATATCAAACTACAGTGTGATGCTACAGCAATATATTATGTTGGGAAAAATGAAATCCATTATTATTTTACAGCCATCTACTGAGAAAATAATGGATTTCTTTCCATATGGAATTTTGATCTAACGAGAAAATGGTGGATTTCTTTCCATTATTTTCCATTTATTTCCATATGGAATTTTGAAAATATTGGGAAAAAATATCCATTATTTTCTCCGTAGATGGCTGTAAAATAATAATGGATTTCTTTTTCTCCGACCTAATATTAATAACCAACTACATTTCATTCAGTATGTTTTTGATATTTGTATGCCAAATTAATTGAGATGATTTGCAATAGGGTGATGGTGAATTTTCAAAATGAGATTTTTATTTTCTAAGAGATATTTTATTTTCTGAATGAGAATATTTAGAAATATACTCTATCAGTTTTAAATCATAATGATGAAAACGACAATCATGAAATATGTTCTATAAACTTTCGCATCTCACCAAAGAGAGGTTCATTGCTATAGATATAAATACACCAGAGCTATATAAATGAAGGTTTTTGGTAGAATTTTGTTTTCGATTTCGCTTTTTTTTGGTTCCACCTGGCAAAACTAAGGATTTATAATTAAAGTTGGTACTTCATCAGCAATTTACCACATTCAATCAATTTTATTTGAGGATGTTCTGATCCATATAAAATAGCCAGCTTCTATTTAAAATGGATGGCTTATTAGGCAAACTTTTACATCATCCCCAAATCGTGTATCGGATTAATTGACCAAAATAATCATTCATTGGAGTCACGTCGCTTGATGAGGGGTAATCCTTTCAGGAAGCAGACGAATGGATTAAGCTGCAAGCCTTTTAATCATCTCATGATCCCTTCTCCAAGAACTATTCGTGAAATTAGTTCTTTATATAAGACTAATGTCCGTGGACCAAATCAGCGGCAGGAGTACTAAGCCGCAAGTAGTCCAAGTTCTTTTAATTAGCATGCATAAAGTGAAACTAAAAGAATACAAAGATTAAAATGAAATCTGCTATGCATATTTCAATGTATCATGTCGAAACAATATTTCTTGAACGGGCAAGCACCACGTGCTCGTGCAGGTTAAATTATATTTGTATTCATTTTAATGGTTTCATCGAATGAGTCACTTTAGTATTGCAAACGATCTCAAAAAAACGTTGTCTCACATTTATTATTCAAAAAAAAAATCACATTTCCTATTTATTTCATTTCATATAATCACGTGTACAAAATAACATTTTTCTAGGTTTTATTTGCCGTTGTCATTAACTTATTTTTTTTATCAGAACTTTTGTAAATGCAATAGCAACGCGTTATTAAAAGCCATTTTTTCTTGTAATGTTCTTGCAGATAATAAAATTTTTATTTTTCGTCTGCGGATTTTTGTTGACGCCAACAATCTTATCCCAAAGACAATGTCATATTCTGACTTGATAAAAAGGAAAAAAAAGAGAAACGTATCAATCTTTAAATTGATTTATCACGAAAAGAATAAAAAGAAATGCTATTTCTGGGTACTTGCATGACAAAAGTTTTCTTCCTGTATGTCGCAGACATAAAAGTTTCTTAAAAGTTTTTTCTTTCTCTCTTTAATGTCTGTCGTGACTACTTTTCAACCTTTTAAGTAAAAGAAGGAGAGAAAAATGGATCTGGACTTATTAAAAAAAAACTTGTGCCCTGATAGCTAGGAAATAAAGTTATAATTCAAAATGCACAGAGAAAAACTCAAATTGAAATGAGATATTCAATAGACATTAATATGGTTATACTGAAACTTATAAATGTTTCAGTATAACCATTTATAAATGTCCCAGTTTACACCTATGAATGTGCCAGTGTCCTGGCACAGAAGTAGCGCGTTTTCCACGTGATCTGGGCGTCCCGGGTTCGAGTCCCGGCTTCTCTGTGTTCTATCTGTGAGGTGAGAGAATGTGCCCCCCTGTAATAAAGGGCTGTGCAAATGAATGTGATAAGTGTGATAAGTGAAGGCGCCTAACTTATATTCATATGAGTTAGAAGTCGGACTTCTGCCCTCTAGTGCTCAGGGATCCATATCCTCAGAAGCTACTGCACCCCTACTTCTGTTGTAAAACGGACATGTCGTCATCATCATCATTACACTTACAAATGTTGAAGAACTTAAAAGAAAAGGACATCATTCAATTTTGGAGATAAACAACATATATAACGCCATTTCTATCATGACTCAGAACCACAGTTCAAAACGTTTAGTTGTAAATAAACATCATAGCTCAAAACTGAAACCGGAGAATAACACGAAAAGCTTTTATTCACAATCAATTAACGTTTCCTTTGACACAAGGGGCTATAATTTATGTTTCACCTCAGAATCTTCCAATTCAATTGGCACATCATTCAATTCCAAACAACCAACCATTTGGGATCCTTGTTTGCAATTAGATTTGGTGGGGGAACAATAGGCACTCTCTAGAGCTAGAATTGCAAAGGGGGTGAAAAAGCGGGGTGTAAAAGTGAACACGCATATTACACGAAGCATATCAAATTTTATCGATGACTACGTCATTTATGCATAGAAGTAAAAGACAGGTGTTTGACACAGAGGCGCCGTCTCGTAAAAAATTGTGAAAAATGAACGAAAGGCGCTAACAAAAGCTTTCTGCTTCCAAGTAATTGCCTCTGCAGCAAGTGGAAATGACCCTCGCGCCTTTCTGAGGGGGGACCCTAAAAAGGAAAAGTCGCGTGAATTGAAGCACGCGTTTCATTCGTGGTATCGCAAGCGGAAAATTTGAAAAATGGCAACACAGAGCAGGCATCGGCGCTCCCCCCACCCACCCACACACATAAGTGATCAGCAACGGTTAGGTGGGATGGAATAAAAAAAAAGTCCTCGCAGAACGTTCTGGATGCAATAAGCCGAACGGACGCTGGGAGGACGCAATAATCCAATTCTACGTAACCCGATTCCGTCCACACTGGAATCTGAAGATCGCCCTCAGCAGCCTAATTGGATTGTGATTCTCTCCAGGGAGGAGAGAATTCGCCAGGATCGATCCTGAGTTCGACACGGAGTGAGAAAATGCCAACTTCAACCGAAACGGGAATCAGTATTAAAAAAGAAAAAGGGTAAAGTCGTGTTTTCTCCTATTTGTCCTAGTTTGTACAGCATTTTACCAAATACAAACTCCTAACGCAATAAGAATAACACTTATTAGTGCCAAAGAATACTACTCATTCTTCGTTTGGTTCAGCGGGTTTCATTTTTTTTATCATTATTTATTTATTTTTTTTTTGAGTTAATAAGTTCTTATAACAATTTTATCCATTTGAATTCCGATAACTTCCCAAAATCAGCGCTTTAAGATAGTGCATCGCTTAGAAATAATTGATTTCTATAATTAAAATAATCTTTGCAAACAAGAAGTAAATTGCAGTTCATCACTTTCCGATTTGCCGGCGTCCTGACTCAAAGGTAGAGCCTTTTTCTCGTGATCTGGGGGTTCCAAGTTCGAGTCCCGGTTAAAGCATAGTTGCTCTTCTGTGTTCTATCTTTGGGACGTGTGAATGTGTCCCCCCCATAAAAATGGGCTGTGCAAGCGAATGTAAAGAGGGTGCAGCTAAAGTCGTACTCTTGGTCCTAGTTCGTGCTACTTCAAACAAGAAACGTTTATTTCGGCTTAAATCCACTTAGTTATCAGTGGGTTGTCCATGGCAAGTGCCATTAGTAACAACAACAACTTTCGATTTTAATATTTCAGATTTAATGATTTTAGTGTGTTTTATTAATAAAATTAATATCTTTCTTTTCAAGTTTTAAATCAGTTTTCGAAAAATTTTCCCTTTTTCTTTACAAGGAGACTTAGCAGAGGGTTATTAACGTAGTTTAATATCACATCTTTTATTTATAGTTTATTTAGTTATTAACTAGTAATTTCTAGTTCTGAAGAAATTTGATTATTTCGGGACAGTAATTTTGAACTAATGAAAATGAAATATAACTAAATATATATTCAATATAACTAATATAACTAAATGAAAAGGACGGCACCTGAGATGTATCACCTTCTATACACGTTCTAATTTAGCAGCTCAATGCTGATTCAGAATTGGACGTTGCTTGTTACTGTTGTTGAGATAATCCGTATATTTATCAAAAACGATATATTAGTTCTTATAATTAGGTGATAATTAGTTCTTATCTTCTTTTTTATTTTCTATTATAATTTTTTCTCCTTTTCTCTGTATTTATGACCTTTAAAAACTTTATTAAAATACTTTGTATAATTTTATCGAATATGTGATTATTTTATTTAATTTTACGTTAGGATGAAAACGACTTATGAGAATAAAAGTTTTCAAGAATTTTCAAGAAAGGTTGTCAAATCTAGACAATCTTTAGACTGATTATTACATATCACTAAATCTCTCCAAGATTTCAAAAATTATTTTTATTGGAAGTCTGAGAAGAGATTAAAATTTTTTTTAGAAACAGTAAAATGAAATATTTATTAATAATGGAAATGTAAAGTTATTTAAAAATCTTGTTAATTTTAACTGATGTTAATAATACAACAGACACATTTTTAATATATCAGATAAAAAGATATTTTAGCGGTTATACTTTTGTTGATCGGTTTTAATAATACTTTATTTTTTCAGCTGTAAAAAAGGAGTTATTTTATCAGACGAATCTGATTATCGCACAAAAACAATATTTAAATATCTTTGCTTGTGAACCTCTTATGTTGTTTGAATTGAACATTAGTAAATGAGAGGTCTATTTATTGTAACAGGCATATACATAATTTGACTTGTATCGTGTTATTAACCACTTCGCATACAATGACGTGTCCAACACGCGCATCGAATAACTGAATTTTTAGTTTCAAGACCAACTAAACTACAGAATTAAGTAATTAAATACTCAAAAATCAATCCGAAATGCTTTGATATCCCAAATGCTCCATATATAATTTAAAATAATCTAATTAACAATAAATAGCCAAAATAGGATATGTCCTCTAATTAGAAAGTTAAATAAATTCATATGTGAAGGGGTTAAAGATGAAATTTTGAAATCAGTTTTTCACTTTCTTCCAGATGCGCTATGGTTTAGAAATTTTATATTCTTGCTAGTTTTAAAAGATGGTATACTGTTCTAATAATTTCAATATTTAATTATCAGTTAATAGATGAACTTAATTGATTTTTTTTATTTCAATAATGCTTCCTAACTAGAGAATTGGAGGAAAAATTTAGGTACTTACGTATTAGACCATCTATTAGCCAAGTAAGCGCCAACCACGCCAAATTTCATTTTGTTGGTCAAAATTCTTTAATGCTTTTGAATACGTGGCAAGACAATTTTGGCGCGTAGGCGATCTATTGGCGACCGATTTTTGATTTGGCGAAAATTATCGACAGATTAATACGTAAGTACCAACATTTATTCCGCATTTAATTTTGAATTAATAATAAGCAATAACCAACTTGAAAATAAAAATTGAAAATAATTAAAATAAAGAATTTTATTTTTAATTCTTTAATAAAAATGCTCGTTTTAAAAGTTGTTTAATACATTAATTAACATTCACATTTGCTTTATTTAAAAAAAAGCATATGATATGAGAATATATGCGATCATTTCATTCTTCCCACATGTAACAAGTATAAATATAACAATTTACAACTCTTAATTTTCTTTATATGTAATGCATCATAGCAATTCCATAGAAAAGTTTTGGCAATGGTATCAGTTGCTAAGGCTTTGAAATGGGTTCAAGATGATATTTCCACCCATGGATCTAATTTATTGCCTTGTATTGTCGAACTTTGTATAGTATTTGTATTCTATAAATGGCAAATATATGATTTCATATTTCACTGAACAATGCATTTCTTTTGTATAATATGAGTAAAATTCTTAACATGAGGAAATAGAGGGCAGATACAAGTACTGCAATAAATAAAATTTATTTATTGCAGTACTTTTGCATGCCATCCATTCTATTCTCTGTCCTTATGAAATCGATTCAACAAATTATTTAAAAGTATTTTCTGAGGCCTATTTAAGTAAAATTTATGCTAGCTTGTAGATGTTTAAATTTTAAACTTCATTTAATGAACCAATTAGCATGGAATTATTACTATTGAAACCAAATGATGAAGACAGTAGAAAGTAATTTGTTTAATGGTATAAGAAATTCGAATCTTTTTAATTCTGAATTTAAAACAATAGAAAATAAAAGATTAAAATAACATCTGCTATGCATATTTCAATGTATCATATCAGCACACAATTTATTGAACGGCCAAGCACCACGTGCTCGTGCGAGTTAAATTATATTTTTATTCCTTTTAATCGTTTCATTGAATGAGTCACTTTAGTATTGCAAACTATTTTTTTTGTCATTTATTGTTAAAAAAATATCGCATTTCCTATTTATTTCATTTCACATAATCACGCACTCAAAATGACATTTTTCTAGGTTTTATTTGCGGTAGTCATTAACTTAAATTTTTAAATCGGGGCTTTGTGAATGCAATAACAAAATGTTTTAAAAGCTAATTTTTTTAGATTCTTGGGCATATAATAAAATTTTTATTTTTCGCCTACGGATTTTTGTTGATGCCAAAAACCTCATCCCAAAAAACAACATCATGTTCTGACATGATTATAAAGATTTAAATAATGACACAAAAGGTTTCATATCTTTGAATTGTACAAAACAGGAAGTGGAAAATGAATCGTTAGCTTTGGGAACAAAAATTGATTACTACCATATTGTATACTTTTTCAAACCTACTTCCCATTTTGGAATTCATTTAATAAATATAATAGAACTATATTTTCTGTTATAACGTTTATCATTTATAAAGAAAACAGCAATTACAATCAAATAACAAAAAGAAAAAAACCTTCAGAAAACAATGCATGTAATTGAGTCAGGAAAAAGTGTTAGCTAACATTAGGAAAATTGTTTTGATATTCATAATTCAAATTACGTGTTTCCAATTGTGGTAAAAGAAACGTGATTGAGCTATTATAATATGAGATAAATCTTAAATAAAATTATGCTAATTCTTATCGCAGAAAAACACGGAAGAAAAAACCATCGAAACATCGATTTGATTCAACACAAATTATAAAATCCATCTCCTTCGTTGCCAACAATCTCTTATAGGTTGAAATAAATGCCTCAACATAATGAAATTGCGTATGAATTTTTATTAAAAATTTTCTTGCCAGTATAATGATGACACAGCGTATTGAACAGAAACAAATCGAATAATTCATTAGTGGTTTATAACATGTTATGATGGTTTCTTTTACAAATTTCTTTTTGATCAGATTCCCCCCCCCCACGCCTTTGAATTTTCTTGAGAATTATAACACGTTTCTAAACCGCAACCTTTCTTTCTTTCGTTCTTTATAGTTAGAAGAAATTTATACACAAATGAACCTGAATGTATTTTATTGAAGAAAGTGTAATACGTTTTTAATACATTATTTTATATTTTTAACTCGTATTAAGTCTTCAATGAAGCATTTATTAAACATTGCTGTATTCTTTTATGGTTTTTGAATTTTTGTGTAGTTAGTGTTCTGTATGTTTCCATTTTTTTTGTAGGATGGAATAACATAAACATAGAATTTGTTTCATTTGAAGAAGTTTGCACCCAAAATTATCATAGGTTCACTCGTAGAACATCATACAGTAAACTCTTTCTATAACGAAGCAAATTTTTCGACACATTCCACTGATCTGATGTATTTGATAGAACATGTTACTTGGTGATGAGTGGGAGTCCTGGGTATAGGGATAGTGCATCTTCCCTGTGACCTGGATGTCTGGAGTTCGAGTCCCGATTCGAGCATCGTTGTTCTTCTTCTGCTTTCTATCTTTAAGGAGTGTGAATGCCCCCCCCTCCACTGTAAAAATGGGTGTGCAAGCAAATGTGTTGAGTGAGTAGCTAAGTCGTATTCTTGCCCCTAGTTGGCGCTACTTCAAACAAGAGACGCAAATTTTGGCCTAAAACCGCTGATACATCAGTGAGCTTGTCCATGGCAAGTTCCATAAAAAACGACAACAACGCTTGGTGATGATTTATTGGTTTCTGTTGAATCCATATCACTGCATTATTTGTTTGTTTAACGTATTCCCATGCTATCCATGAGTTTTCATAGTTTATTCCTCAAATGCACAAAAATGTATCATTATATAACTCGATAATGTCTATATGATTCTTTATGATCCAGACACTATAATCCAACAGGTTTCCTTTTCCTCCTTCATGTGTTGGAATAGAGAGAGTAAACTGTAGTTGCATGAAAGTTGTTACTGACCTGTGATGGTAAGTGGTACGAGGAGTTTTTCAAAAAAAATTAATAAAAGACATATTTTTTGGTTGCATAATTGATATTTCACCCATGCTATCAATTAAAAATAAGTATTGGATACAGTTACAGCTTGCACCTTAAACACGCTTGAAATAAATGCTATATTGAAAATGGGCGCATTAAAGCAGGCTTAGGCATCACTCGAATTCTCAAGTGTAGTATGTCCAAATACCCATTATTGATTGTTGATATTCATAAATATATATATTTATATCTAAGATGTTGAAACTTTATTTATGAAAATGAGTGGAAAATATAATTTAAAAATATTTTATTCTTAATTTTCAATACACCATTTACAATGCACTGAATTTTAACCCTTTACCGCATAGGCCCGTATATAGTATTGCAGTTTTGATTCAATTTTATTCCAAACTAAGCCTTATAAAATAATTCAAATTATTTTAATGGATCAAATACATATATTTAGTTATAAAAATACGCAAAAATATTGTCTACGATTTTATGACATTTCGAAATAACCTTACTTTTGTGTCAGTGGGTGAAAAAGCAGAATTGAAGTGCGAGTGATTGGTTCATTTTCAAAAAATGATAACAGAGTAAAACGTAAAAACGTTTTTGACAAAAAAAAAAAAATTTCATGGAGTCGATATACTCATCTTTCTCGAAGGATAATAATTCCCCCCCCCCTTTCATCTACAATGGTTTTTGTCTCAATGCATACGATCCCGTATATGGTTCCGTAAAAAATGGTTTTATTATTTTTTTAAAAAATATGTCTTATTGATAATAACATAAAGCTATTTCCACCGTAAAATACTTTTTTTCAATCTTTATTAAATCATGTAGTAAAAGGGTTAATTAGGAAATTTCTATTTGGTTCAACATTTATCCGCTGCAAAATTATGATTTAAAGTATCATCGCAAACTATGCATAATAGAAATATGATGAAACTTCAATGATATTTATCTGATCTGGTTCAACGATGTTTATCTGATATATTTCTTAGATATTTATCTGATCTAGTTCAACGATGTTTATCTGATATATTTCTTAGATATTTATCTGATCTAGTTCAACGATATTTATCTGATATATTTCTTCGATATTTATCTGATCTGGTTCAACGATATTTATCTGATCCGGTTCAACGATATTTATCTGATCCGGTTCAACAATATTTATCTGATTTATTTCTTCGATATTTATCTTATCTGTTTTAACGATATTTATCTGATATATTTCTTTGATATTTATCTGATATATTTCTTCGATATTTATCTTATCTGTTTTAACGATATTTATCTGATATATTTCTTTGATATTTATCTGATATATTTCTTCGATATTTATCTGATCTGGTTGAACGATATTTATCTGATATATTTCTTCGATATTTATCTGATCTGGTTCAACGATATTTATCTGATATATTTCTCCGATATTTCTCTGATACATTTCTTCCATATTTACCTTATCAGTTTCATCGATATTTATCCGATAATATGCGAATAATAATTTACCAATCAAAATAATAAAAAAAACTCCTATTCAATTACATTTTCTGCCTCCTATCGGTGCGCCTTCGGTGTAATGCATTAATATAAATTGTTAGCTGTTGCATTCCGTGATTAATGATAGTATTTCGGCGTTGTCGAGCGACTATATTTGCCAAACCTCTCATATTAGTTAATAAACCTCAGCATTCATCCTTCATGTCCATCAACCGCCGCGTAACGAGAAGGAAAGTGCAAATGTGGGTTTAGTCAGTCCGTTGAAACACGGCTTAATCAATGTAAGTTATGATGCAACCCTTTAATATCCTTTCAGATGAATAACTAATCGTGAACGATAGCTCCAGTAGCAGGAATGCATTAGATTAGATGGTGATAGATAGCGGGTTAAATACCTAAGAGACGTTGACTTCGGGAGCACCGGGACTGTTCTAATCTGCTCCGTAAGTTATTTAAGCGAGATCCTGTTGAGGTGACCGCTCGCAATGCGTCCAGGACATTTTTCAGCAGACAAGGCTTACTAAATGGCATTTAACTAATAGTTGCTAATTTACCAAGGTTATTAATTTCTCTGATAGAAAAACGGGATATAAAGAAAGCGTTGCCAAGGCCTGATTCAGGCAGGGGCATATGGGTCCTACATCAGCGGGGGCCCCAAATCAAATAAAACTTATTTTACGTTTCCTTCTTTAATGAATGTTCTTCCTAATTAAAGTAGTGAAGCAGAGGGGGCCCGAAAGAAGGTTTTGCCCAGGGTCCCAACTTGGTCAAGTCAGTCCCTGAGTATGAATTCCTGATTTTGACTAATCTTTACATTTCAAACCTTCCAAAGTTTAATAAAATCATTTTTGGTATAATGTCTAAGAACATAATATAAAAGATTTCAGCAAGATAAATATTGATGATGATGATTCTCGTGCCCGCTTTTTACAATGGAAAGAAGTGTGCAGTAGCTTCTGAGGCTATGACCCCTGAGCACCCGAGGGCAGAAATCTGACTTCTAGCTCATATGAGGATGACAGACACACACATTCGGTTGCACAGAAACTTTTTACAGGGAGGTACATTCACACAACTCACAGATAGTATAAAGAAGAACAACCATGCGCTAACCGGGACTTAAACCTGGGACACCTAGATCAGATAGTTTTCAAATGTATAATTCATTTATAAAAACTAATATAGAAAACTCTTGTTATAAACGACAGAATTACAGACGTTACAATTGAAGCAGTAGGAAAAATATAATGTTCTGACTATACTTAACTATTAATAGATTTTAAATTCATGCTTACTTATATAAAACCAACGAGTAGCTCAAATTTCTTAAAGTGTAAATTGATTTATAACAGATAGAAAATTTAAAAGAAATTGTATTCAAGCCTTTGCACTCCTAAAAATAAATAGATACAACATTATTCACCTAATACAAAGATTTTTTATTGCTATGAAGGATAAATATACATAGTTCTTTTAAGTCGAATTTCTTTGAAAAATTAATCTACATCTCTTAACCGTTATGTAGGCGTTTTTAACTATTATATTTGAAAAATAAATAAATAAAACGTCAAAATGATGGATAATCTTGAATGTCGAGTCACTCAACATCGGAACGCAAAGGGTTAAAACAATAAACATTCTATACATGATCTTGTGATTATTACTGTAATTCCACGTGAAATTTTAATTTCAATCCTTCGGTGAAAAATCATCCAAAATTCATGGTCGAGCGGTATATTCTATAAAATTGGAAGATTCACGTCAGGGTAATTTAGTCAGTTATTAGTTAGGGTCGGGGTTTACCAGTCAGTTTAGTCTAGGTTAGATCAGTAATATTTTGTTATTACTGGTTGCCATTACCATGTAAGATATTCGTACCCACATCAAAGTTCTCGATTTTATGTGAAGAGGCTTGAAATAAAAGTTTTAATAAAAGTATTCTAGAAAATTCTGGAGATTGACCACTACTGGTTTATTTTACCGTTTATTCAATAAAATTTTCAATCAGTGAACTACCTGGAATTCTTTAAATCTCGAATTACCAGTAATAGTTTCATATTAAAATTCGTAATACATCTATAATTCGATTATCGACATTGGTAAAATAAATCTTCCATTTGTAAAAAAAAAATAACTGTGGATGTCGATTATAAATTTGCAATGATAATATATGTGGACGTCTATCAGAGATTTGTAAAAAAATAATAATATTGGATGTCGATTACAAATTTGCAATAATAATATATGTGGACGTCGATCAAAGATTTGTAAAAAAAATTGTTGACGTTGCTCAGAGATTTGTAAAAAAATAATTGCAGATGTCGATCAGAGATTTGTAAAAAATAATAATTATTATTATTATTATGGACGTCGATCCGAGATTCCAATCATAAGGTACGCAAGTATGCAAAAGTGTTGGTAAATTTTCTATACAAATCAGAGGTATTTTAATGAATTATTTTTTAAAAGTGCTTTCATTAAGAAAAGTTTTCCGTAAGTTTGTAAAAATAATTATATTTTTAACTCACCAACTCAAAATTAGAATCGATCTTCAGAAGGATTGACTCCCACTATTCAACTAGGACTATGTCCTATAATCTTGATTTGGATGACCTTTTTATTATCTTCGACAAGCCGATAGATATACTTCAGTCACCTGAAAAACAAAGGAATAAATGCATAACCTTATAAATATGAATATTTTTACAACTTATTTACAAAAGCATAGAACATGCGCACTTATTAGATAATAATATCTGTGATGACACTTTTTTCACTGCATATGTAACAAAAAATTTACTTGGTGAAAATAATAGTTGTGAAGGTATATAATATATCACTTTTGTGAAACCTTCTGTTTTGTTTCCGAAGAAAGTAAATGATTTATAATAACAACAACAAACAAAAAAGGCTTTCATATTTATTATTATTATTAATAATAATAGTTTTTGTCAGCTGCCCAAATCTTGTTTAAAACCTTTTTTATTCAATTCTTACAATTAGCTCACATTTTCCCTACCCACACACATCTAATATATATATTATTTGTACACATCTCTTTCAAATTTTCAATCCTTAATACAATACTTTCTATTCATCCACACAAATTAAAGTAAATTTTTTAAAACTTGCAGTGGATGACATATGATGCTAATACAGTTTTTTCAAATTTTAATTAATAAAAAACTTAATGAATGAACTAAAAACTAACTTTCTATCCAAAACTCTTCATTTCTCCATCGCCTAATAAGTAACAAATTATGTTTATGTAAATGTGCCCATTGAGAAAACAAATAGGATAAGAGTAGTGACTGTTGTTGTTTCCTATGGCAATTACCATGAACAAACTCGCTGAGGTAGTCAGATTTAAGCCTCATCAAAGTCTCTTGTTTGTAGCAGCGCCAAATAAGGCCAAGATTACGACTTTTCTACAAATTCATCGCATTCGCTTGCACAGCCCCTTTTTACAAGCGCACATTCACACTCCTTACAGATAGAACACAGAAGAACAACCATGTCTGAACCGAGACTCGAACCCGCGAAGCCCAGATCATTGGGAAGACACGCTACCCCGATGCCAGGACGCCGGCAGTGTGATGCTGCCAACCATAATCAAGTGTCAGAAAGATCCCTTGGACTACTACTCTTATACCAGTGATGCACAGGTGGGATAAGCCAGATAATTTGAATTTGAGCATGCATTTTATAACAATACATACAAGTCAAGAGGCTTTTTAAGACAATTTTTTAATGTGTAAACATTTTAATTAAGTTGTAGGATTCAAATACTTTCATCAACAACAACAATATCACAGAAAAAATTTTCAGAAAGGTTTTTAAGAAAAATCTATTTTAATAGTAGACATTAAATAATACATTTCAATAAATTTCAAAAATGATGCATTTCAATAAATTTCAAAAATAATACATTTCAGTTAAGCTAAAGGATTCAAATACTTTGATCATTAACAATATCACAGAAAAAGTTTTCGGAATGGTTTTAGAGAAAAATATATTTTGATAATAGACATTAAATAATATATTTCAATAAAACTTAAGTTGTAGCATTCAAATGCTTTCTTCATCAACAACTGCACAGAAAAAAATTTTGGAATGCTTTTAAGGAAAAATCTATTTTAATAATAGACATTGAATAATTAATTCTTTATATTTCGGTAACAAGACTGAATTAGGCTCAAAAATTTCCACCCGAATTTATTCCATCAAATTGTGAATGAACATTTCGCAGTCTGAATTCAGAAACTAAATCAAATTTTTCAACACTGCGCACTCATTCCGAAGCTCATTTCTAATTTCAGCTGCTAAATAAATTTGAAAAATTGTGTCATCATGCACCTTTTTATAAAATAAGCATCTTAAAGTAAATATGCATTCATAAAAGCGAAGAAATAAATTAAAACTTAAAGAGATAGAAGCCGTTCCGAAAAAGCAGGCATCGTCTTCATTCTCGGAAGATAAAAGAAAAACAATGCGCGAGTTCGTACATTACATTCTAAAAGCTCGGAAAACTTTCTCACCGCCTTTTAAAATTTCTCTAACTTTCAGGATTTCGCCGGCTCATACATTTGGCAGGCAAATTTTTCTCCTTTACTTAAAAACAGCGACAAGGGATTGTTCGGGGGGTATTGCATTTTAGCTCGGAAACTTAATATTCCAAGCCATTACCGGTTCCTCGAGTATCTTCTGGAAAAAGTGTCTCCGTAAAAGTAAATTTTTGCCGTCATTCTTTCGACGTTCTCTATTATTCAAGCGAAGGGTTACCTATTCATTTGAGTCATTATAAACTGTGTTAGCTTTTTCAGAGCTTCGATTTTAAAAGCCTCGAACTTTCGTCCAGTAATTATTTTAGGAAAAAAGCTTCCGAAGAGCTATTCTTTTGTCGCTCCGAGCGATTGTAGAGCGGATTTCGGGGAGCTTTCATCTTCTTTGAAGCGAGGGAAAAAATAATAATAACGTTGAATATTAATAGCACCTTGTTAAATCTGGAAGGGACTACTTAGTTACACTTTTCGCGGAAAAGCTCTTCTTTATACGTAAGTGCTCTTCTATTTTGGAAAATTTGGGGACATTTTAAATTCTATTTAAAAGCTTGTAAAAAAATTAGGGCGAAATTTTAATGTAAAGCTTTGAAAGGGTAATATAATTATTATTCATATTCTTTTATTAATCGCAATACATCTGCTTGTTTTAAATCAGCGGAAGCACCCCTTCCCTCCCCCACCCACGTTATCATATCATATCATTTCATACATCCTTCGTATATTTTAAATTTGCAGGGAAAACTTTTCGACTAAACTCTCCGACCTACCAAGAAGGCACATGCATTTAAAACATAAGGCTGGATGATCGGACCACTGCAAAGTAACAATGGCAAGGATTGTGGTTGAATCCTAAGGCCCTACACCGGACATGGTAAAACCATTCCCATAGGAAGTACGTCTCGTCATCGATAGGAAGAGACTACCCACACCTATTAGTATAAGGCTGGCGAGATCCAACCACCAGACCGTAAGCATCTCATTATCATTTCAAGGTGTGAATCTGTAGGGGAAAAAGTGGTAAGGCTCAAAGGTCGAGCAATCTGAAGACGTGAAGATATAACGTCTTTCTCCGACGCAATATGGCGGGTTACGTAATACGCAATAACATATTTTGGAGAGTTTCTTTACCACCCGAGTGGATTCAAAGTTTGATGCAAATCTACATTTTTTTAATATTTTGAATATAAAATTGTATAGTGTAGGGAAAGCGGTGGCAAGCATCGTCAGTCGAGTAATCTGAAGACGTGAAGATATATTTCTTCAACACAATATGGCGCGTTACGTAATACGCAATAACATATTTTGGACAGTTTCTTTACCACCGAGTGGATTCAAAGTTTGATGCAGATCTACATTGTTTTTTAATATTTTGAATATATAATTGTATAGTGTAGGGAAAGTGGTGGTGAGCATGGTAAGCCGAGCAATCTGAAGACGTGGAGATATAATGTCTTGCTTCGACGCAAAATGACGCGTTACGTAATACGCAATAACATATTTTGGAGAGTTTCTTTAGCACCGAGTGGATTCAAAGTTTGATGCAGATCTATATATTTTTTAATATTTTGAATAGATAATTGTATTGTGCAGGGAAAGTGGTGGAAAACCTCTCTAGAGTCGAGCAATCTGTAAACATGAAGATATTTTTGTCCAATATGGCATCCAAAATTACGTGCAATATGGCGCGTTTTATTCATTTCGTAATATAAGAGAGAAAATGCGTACATTTTTCAACAGTTTTTTTTACGCAGATCTACGAATTTATATTCATGATTGCATATCAAATATTATTTATTTAAATCCATATATTTCCGAATCATTATGTTCACACACATGCGAATATATAGACCAACAAATGGTTGTATCTTCGACAAATTTGGTCTAAAATTGAATACAGAACTTCAGTTCTGGTGATAAATCTATAAACTTGATTCCATTAATTAAAAATAATAATATTTATGAGTTGAGTTCATAGTCATAAAGACAGATAAATAGAATATTAGATAAATTTCGTCAAAATTGATAAAATATATAAATGTGATGTTAATTTCATCACTCTAACGCAATGCGTTTTTGAATTAGTGTGCTCGGATAGACAGACATAATTCTAAAAATATACTTTCTGATTCAGGGTGATCTGATATGGGGAGGTTTAAAAGTTCAATATTAGATTTTTTTTTATGTTTACAATATTTTTATCTTTGCAAACTTCATAAATAAGAAATAAAAAATACCATTAAAGGGAAACTTCTGAGTTAATTTTAATGAAATGTATACTATGATTCAATCCTATTTTCCCAAAATCTGTCAGTTGTGTTAAATATATGTATAAAATATTGTTAAATTTGAAAAAGCATTGCGAAATTGCAGTTTTTACGATTTTTTTTTATTTCATAGCGACATGCTCGTTGTTCCATAAAATATTTGTTGCATCTAACATTCTATTTAAAAAAGCGAGAAAGATCATCATGAAATTCAAAAAATTTTGAATATTATAAAGCCACTCGTTTGTATACATTTATTATTTATAGATGAATTACTTATATTAGCTGCTATAACTTTTAATTTAGGATTCAATGCTGACATCTCAAAATTCATTCATTTATTCGTACATTCTAATAAAATAATATCTTTAAAAAAATTGCGTATACTAAGGCTTATTTTTATGGATGTGTCTAGAAGATCTGACTTAGATTTATAATTGCTATACATGTAATAATGGATGGAATTATACTCCCCCCCCCTCATAAAATCTGAAAAATGTACAAGACTTAAAAAAACAAGAGATAAAAGTTCTAAATTATTAAGAAAGAAAAAAAATTCTGAAAAAAATGGAAGAATATTTAGACCATTTAACTTTAAATATGACAATGAAAATGTTTCAACGTTATTTTTCAAGGCAGTTTGAGAATGTTAATAAATAAGATTATAAACTTAACGTATTTAGTTTAAGGTCAAAGTACAAGTATTTAAACAATATTTTAGTGTAAAAAATGCCACCGGAATATGACAAGCGACTGCCGTAGAAGCTTGCAATAGATAAAAGAAAGTTTGCCATTATTCATTCTTTTGAAATACCTCTGTTGAAAGTCGACTTATATTACAGCTTACTCCCCAATACCGTGAACATAGACCAACAGCAGAAATAATTCTTTTCGATAAAGAGCCATTTTATAAAACAGATCATTAACATCAGACTGTTACAAAAAAAAATCATAAAGGCGCTTCCCGTATTTCAATACAAAATAAAAATCCCTCCAAATGATGCCAATTTCATTTAAAACAATTCTCGAACGATATTTCCGTTCTCAGGGCGTCCAATTTAAGAAATCTAAACACACTCGCCAATTCGAGAGATAAAAACAAATCTCATAATACCTCTTAACCGTCGCCAAAAAAAAATTGTGAATAAGTATCTTGTTATATTCTTCAGTTGGAAGGCAGCAAGCAAGAAGAAAATAACAAGGACCCCCGTTTACCTGAATCGAATTCTTATTCCATGTGGTTCTCGGATCGGATATCCAATTTCGAAAGTCTTTACCCCCGGAAGAGAGACAAAAACATTGTTTTCTAGTGTCATTCTATGTTGTAGGGGGAGGCAGTGGCTGCTTCGATGTGGTCTCGAATCGGTTCGATCGATGCGGAAGGCGAATAAGCTCAAATGGAACGTGAAAAGAAACCCTGACGCAATGCACGGGAAGAAATAAAGGGGAGAGGGGGTGGTACAGGGAAAGTTCGCGACAGATGGTGTCCCACCGATAGCGCACGAGGACATAACGACGTTTCAGATGCCTTTTTGGTACAAGTATTCATATGTTTGCGTAAAACCATCATTCCTGGAAAGGGTATGAGTAAGACGTATCCAACCGAATTTCTGAAAGCTACTAAAAGATATAAAGGTGCAGCCCGTTTCATCATGTAAATGTAGACGGGAATATATTTTCTGTTTATGTATGGATGATGCCGCTTTTATAAGAGATAAGTAAAAAAATAGTATTATATTTTTTTAACCCATCAATATGAAACCTCTGCTTGCATCTTTTAATTTCAGATTTGGATTGTATTTTTGAGTGCTTGAGACATGAAGCATTTGTTTTAGTTTGTAAATCCTTGCTATCCATTCCAAAATCAAAATTGAAAAGTTTTACCATATCATTTAAATGTCAAGTTGTACGTATTGTTTTTTTAAAACTGTTTACTAACCAGAAAAAAAAGCTGATTGTTGTTTGGTTGAAATAAAATAGTGTACTGTTTTAAAACTGTACAAAACATGCTTTACAATAATTTAAATCAGTTTATGAATTAAAGTGAGATACCTCGTGAATTTGAACAATAACCAGATGAGGAGGACATTAATAGATTCAATACAACTCCTCCAAAATTTCCACTCTCATTAAATACTATACTCGATGGATTTGTATCAAATCCGAATTACCTTGAAATTAGATCTGATATCTGCGATTGTTTGGTTTTGAAATCAAGATTCTGCCAATAAGAATCGGTATTTAAAATCAAATTGATTTCATAAAGAGGATACTAATAGTATAGTATATAAATAGAATAAAATAGTATACTAATAGAAATAATATATTATTTTTCAACCATAAAAAATGTGAATTAAAGTTATTGTTACATACTTTGAATTAAACGCAAAGCTCATTATAAAAACACTGGCCATATACGCTATTATAATGCAGTTCCCGAATCTGATTATGTGATGTCTGAACTGATTCAAGTATAATTTTTTTGCTCTCTATTAACAGCAAGAAAGAACTAGAACTCAGGTGTAAATCATAAGCGATTTACACATGAGTCAAACGTTAGATTCAATGAAATGTATCGTTAGTGGAGAATTTTCAAAACGTTTCGATGGAATTATTTTAATGAATACATAATTAAGAATTAAAAAAACAGCTGAGGATTTATATAGGAAAAGTATTGTTATGAATATAATAGTAATTCTCACACAAGAGCAATAAAAAGATCTAGACTCTGTTGTCTATGAAAACGCGTATTAAATTTTGCAACTCAAGCTACAAAATTTACAGAGAATTAACTCTACTTAATCCGTTAATTTCAAATAACCGCGAAGATATAGATAGCCCGACAGCGAGAGAAGAGACGCTCTCTCAAGCTCATATAAAGACTTAGCTTGTCCTCCGAACTCCACTGACTGCCCGCCTTTAAGGCGCGACTTAAATAGCGTCCCACTGAAGTGGGCGGGGCAACTGTGGAAAGTGCTCGCTTGTTCGAGACAAGATTAGAAATTTCGCCAATATTCTTTAAGAACAATTCTATGTTTCTTAGCTTCTACTACACATTTTAGCTTGTAGTAAAAACCACTAGCAACTTCATTGTGTCGCCAATGCACTTGTATCGCCAAATTGGTCAAATATTTGGATTTTCTGTTGTAAATTCCCTTATAACGGTCTTTTCTCGCTGACGCGCGATTTCATTGCAAATAATTTTATAGAATTAAACTATTTACTAATATTTACCCAATTCAGAAATATTTACAGCATTTACATCTAATTTTTACAAAAATTCATAACAATATTATGTGCAGAAGTACATGCGTGTTCTCGTTCACGACTTAATTGTACATATTCCTATTATGGCAAATTTTGCCTTTATTGTAGTTATACAGCTAAGAGAAATGAATTTGCATTAAAAATATATTCTAGGCCTATTAAGGCTAAAAATTTGATATAGATATGCAATTACAGTGTCAAGAGCATTTTTAATTTACTCTTGTTTATTTTGTTATATTATGAATTATGGCATTTATATACACTTAAACAAAGTTGGCTATTCTTTGATACGCATTGATTCGATGGTTAAATAATGTGCCGTATTCAATACAGATACATTTCGGGGTCATTATGCATACTTGCACACGGAGAGACCAATTTAATATTGAATTCTAACAGACCAATGTTTTTCATAAAGTTTATCCAAAATTCGATGTAGCGCTGTGTTTTAGTGTAAAAATACATATCGTATTTTGTTCATCGTTTAGTTACATTTTTGAATTAGCTAATTCATGCAGATATAATTTCAAATTCTCTGCTTTCACATATCTTTGAGAAAGTTGACTAAAGAGTGAAATTTATCGAAATTTTAAGGTCGGAAATTCAATGAAATCTTTTGCATTTTGTGTTTCATATATTGAAAAATAAGTAAACACCTCTACTACTGCAAATATGCATTCTTAAATCGAATTCTAAACATATTGCCTAATAATAAATATATTTTAGAACGATTTATTCCAAGAACAGTTTTATATCTTTCCTGTGCAAACATAAAGCTGACAAGTTTAACTTTTTTTATTTTTAATATTCAAGATGAAAATTACTGTAAATTAAATTTAACCATACAAACAAAATTAATAATCATTTTATTATTTAAATTCTGAAAAAAAAAAGCACTTTAACTCTTTGCAGTCCGAAAATAATTAGATGCAAAATTATTCACCTGATACAAAGATTTGTTTATTTCTATGAAAAATAAATATGCATAATTCTTTTAAATTGAATTTCTTTGAAAAGTTAATTTACATCTCTTATCCATTATGTAGACGTTTTTAACAATGAAATTTGAAAAATAAATAAATAAAACGTCAAGATGATACACAGTCTTGAATGTCGAGTCACAATCGACATCGGACAGCAAAGGGTTAAAGAAATTTATAATTTATTTTAAATATATTTTCCTATTTTTAGAAGTTTTTTTTTCTTTCCATAATTTTTTAAGAATTCGATTCAAATAAAATAAAAGCATCGTGCTAACACGATAAAAAAAATCGAAAATTCAAGCAATTTTTTCGAAATCAAATTTTCTACAGTTAAATAATTGAAACAAATAAATAAAACACGGCAGAGGATAATTAAAATTAAGCTCCACTACTAAAAAAAAATACTCTTCGAAAAATCTATACATAGACTTCAAGTTAAAAGCTTTGAAACTTAACTATATACAGAATATAACTTTTTTTTAAATATAACAATCTTTAGACTTTTATTAAAGAGAAAGCTTTGAGTTGGTGCGACTAAAAAAATTAAAAAGGGGGGGGGGATTTCACCTAAAATTAATTCATAAGCGAAGCAAAAAACGCACGCTGCAATTCCAAAAGCAGAGAAGGCTTAAAAGATTAAAAATCTTATTGATTTCTGCTAATCAAGATAATTTGCGTGTTAAAGCCTGAAAAAACTTGCCTTAAATAAAGTACGTGACTCAAATATGAGAAAGAAAAAAGCGTTACAGAATTTATAAGTAGATGCTTATTCCCCTTTTTAAAACCACCAAAATGACATTTTAAGCCTGCATTATAATCATTTAACTGTGTAACGAACATATAATCCTCTGGAATAATTTGACAACCGCGTGACTAGTAATCATAGTTAAAAGTCCCTGCAGCACCAACGTAACAGTCCGCTTTTGTTGTGTAAATTTTAGTTCGTTTTTCTACCTTAAAATGACATTTGCGAAACAATAGCGTGTTTCTCTTTTCCACACACAGAAAGAGAAATTTAACTTTCTTTTTCCCCATTCCAAAGTGCATGATTTTTTTAATATACAGATTTAGTTTCTAAAACTTCAGTTTGCTTTTATCATTATTTTTTTCCCTGCCAAATGTCAAAAAACTTCAGCGAAAATAATTCTAGAATTATACCAGAAACCTCCTTTGTCCTAGAAAATTTGCTTCTTCTTGAATTTTTTTTTCCTGTTTAAGAAGAATTATCGAGCTTTTTTTATTACGTTTTTGTCAAAGGTAGTTATGGATAAGTTTTATTAAAACTAATGATTTTATAATATCTATAATTGGCAATTTTATCTTATTTTGAAAAATTATAAATTTCAACCATTAAGAGTTAGAAATAAATAAATAGCAAGACGTATATTTGAGCTGTTGAAAGCAAGCCTAAATCAACAAGGCTGAAAACATTTCGTTTTACAGTTAACTGATAATATTTATTTCGGCTTCTATTTAACAAAATGAAAAAACATTTTCTGGGATACTACTTTAAAAATATATGCTAAAAATAAACAATTTTATTTACTTAAGTACCTAACAATTCATATTAATTGTCTTTGTGGTTAATGTAATTAACTTGATCGATAAAAAATATTAAAACAACAAAAATAATAAAATTAATAAAAATGAAAGAAATCGACATAACATAATAAAATCATAAAACATACAAAAATAATTTCAACTAACATACAGGAATAATAATTGGGAATATAATTTTAAAATTGTACCAAAAAGCAAAACACTTTCATAGCAATGCAAGTAGCAGCATATATATTAAAACATTTATAGTTGTTAAAACAAATTAATTTATATGAAAAATTAAAATATTAGAAATGAAAGTTATTAACAATATTTATATAACAATTTCATACATAATTTTAATAATTTAAGAAAATCGCTTAAGGAATATTTTTTTTATTGTAACCTTTTTTTTTTAATTTTCCTTCCACTTATTCGAATTTTTTCTCTCCAAAGTTAGAATACTCTTTAAAAAAGTCCTTTTTATAATTTCTATTGATCTACTATCCTACAAATTCATTGAATCTGTTATTTCGTATTGAAGGAAATGTTTCTGATGTTTTGCAATTTTAATTGTTTAAGGACAATATAGCATACGGCAATTTTTACATCTTTTCAGCCAAACATAAGTATACTTATTAAATCATACGTTTAAGAGGATATTAAAATTTTTAGTGATGTGTGTTAATCTGATTTAAACGAAAATTGGAACTTTTCTCTCATATAAGAATTACTTAAATCATAAAAAAAATTAAAAGGATTTAAGATTTCAACTATTTACATTTTAGGCCTTTTTATATTCGAAAAACAAAATTTCGGTTTAATGTCTCTCCATCTATCTATATGTGGCAAAGATAATTCCATAATTCTTTAAAAAAGAAAAAAAAACATTTGAATTACATGTACTTGCATTTCGATTCTTTTTACTAATTAATAAAAAGTTCTTATAAACAAAATTTTATTTTTAGATAATAAGGAACATAACGAATTGTCTTCCTTTCGATTTTTATTATATATATTAGTGACTTAGGATGATACAATTTCTTTCATTTTAAAGAAAAATAAATACTGTAGAAAAACTCTATATGGCATAAATTAACACACACACACACACAAAAAAAAAAAAAAAACTGTAAAAAAATGAATCATAAAAACAAAGGTATTAAAATTTTGCATCCAGTTAGCATTAAAAATGTTAACGTTTAAAACTTTGTAATTCTATAAATATTTAACTCTAAAAATAACATCTAATATATTAAAAATGATACTCTTCAAAAAGCTTTAAAAGAGTTGATAAGATTCACAACACGAAAATTTATTCACATGATTTGCATTTTTTAAAAATAAGCTGTTTACATTAAAATATTTGACTTGTCATCAATATATATATATATATATATATATATATAGTTAGTTTATTAACGATAAAATTTCAAACTCATAAAGAAAGAATATTTACTATGAGCGGAAATTATTATGTTTAATTCATGAAATAGGAATTATTACTTTTAATTTATTAAAGAAGACACAAATTTATTCTCTATTGTTTTGAATTTCAATGATGTTTTTAAAATTTAGAATCTTAAATAAATTTAAAATTACATCACTTACTATTAAAATGCAGAAAATTTAAAGCATTAGAAAAATTCTTGAGTCTAATCTGTCTGAAGAAAATTTGATAAAATCATTGACAAAATAATTCTATATTTCTCTCTGCTTTATAAAAACCGTCAGCGCTTCTAATACATTGAAACTTTATTTTATTTATTTGCAAGACATTTTTTTTGTTAAATCAATATCCTAGATTGAAGCTTATAAAGTCTGATTAAGATATAAATAAATTCAAGGTTCAATTAAGCTGGTAAATGGCATGTGGGATCGGATTATAAAATGAGCTCTGTATTAAATAACATCTACTGTGACATTCACCACATGACTTTCTAGTCAAGTAAATTAACTCCATTGTGCTGTGAATTAACTGCTAGTTTCATCATTTCCTTATCTCCAATTTTTTTTATTAATATTGCCTTACCCGTATTTCGAACTTCACTTCTCTTCTCTTCCCATTTTTGCGATTAAATCTTTCCACTTTTTAACCATTTTTCTAATCCTCCTTTTCCCCCATTTCTCACGATTCTTTCCTTTATTCAAACCCACTGTTCCACGGCTCAACTGTTGCCACGTAATATTTTAAAAAGAGCATCAAAATAATGAACCATTTAAACCTGAAACGAGTATTCTTTTCAGGAAGAAAAAGTTTCGAAAATAAAAGTCCCATGAACAGAAAGAAAGAAAAAAGAAAAAGAAAACAAAAAAAAAAAAAACGATCGGAAAAAAAGGCAGAGTAAAAAGAATAACAACCGATATTCCATTCGATCTTTGACGTCACGTGATTTCCGATCGACTTAAGGGATTACACAGGAGAACGGTCGTCGGATTAACTTCATCGTAATCGCAGGTTGTCAATGACACGCTTCAATGACGTTATAACTTCTGCGTTAACTCGATTTTTGAGTCACAGATCAATAGGGTCCCGTGAGAAACCGAGGACGAGTCTTGGGTTAAGCTCATCGATTCAACTATTCATCGATTAATCCCTTAGAAGCTTCGTAGATTTCTTCGCAGTTTGGGAGAAAGGCTTTTGATCTGTCATGTAACCATTTAGAGGGGGTGAAAAGAAATGGATATTTATGAATGAATCAAAATATAGACTTTAACGATATAATTATTTTAATAATGGTAGATATTAAATAATTATTTATGGAAATTTTTTCATAATTTTCGTATAATTTAAAAAGGTGGAAATAATTTTATATTAAATCGGCTTTTGTATTCATTTAAATAAAATTATTAAACTTAGATATAGAAAATAAAATAAAAACTTTCTTTTGTTAGTGTGGTACAAAAAATCTTTGAATAAAAAGAAATTAAGATCAAAATGAAATAGTACATGAACTAAGGTCTGAAATAAAGTAAATTGAAATTTTAACCATATTTATTATAATTTAATATTTATTGAATGATAAAAAATATATTAACTTCATTTATTATTGTTTAATTTCTTAAGAGAATGGGTTTTAAACACCCTATTCTTGTTTTTTATTTCCTTACCTTTTTTTTTTCATGATTTTGTTATTACTTTCCTAGTATCGACTGAAAAATTTATACATTAAAAAAATTTCTGTAAATAGTTTTATTTTTTATTTTTAGCAGTTTAATTTTAGATTATTTTTTTTGAATAGCATTTCCTATATAGAATTAAACTTTAATAAATTTTTATAATGAACCTATTAATAACTGTGCATAGTTTTGTTGAATATTGCCTATTTTTTCAAAAAAAAAATAGATTCTTTGCCTAATTTCTAACAGTAGGTTCTTTGCCAAATTTCCAACAGTAGGTTCTTTGCCAAATTTCCAACAGTAGGTTCTTTGCCAAATTTCCAACAGTAGGTTCTTTGTCTAATTTCCAACAGTAGGTTCTTTGTCTAACTTCCAACAATAGATTTTTTGCCTAGTTTCCAACAATAGATTATTTGTCTAATTTCCAACAATAGATTTTTTGCCTAGTTTCCAATAATAGATTATTTGTCTAATTTCCAACAATAGATTCTTTGCCTAGTTTCCAAAAATGCATTCTTTACCTAATTTCCAACAGTGTATTCTCTACCTAGTTTCCAACAATAAATCCATTGCCTGATTTCTAACAATACATTCTTTACCTAGTTTCCAGCAATAGATTCTAATTTTCAGCAATTGCATAATTTCCAACAATAGATTCTCTGCCTAATTTCCAACAATGGAACCATTGCCTAATTTCCAACAATACATTCTTTACCTAATTTCCAACAAAAGATTACACTGTTACCTTAAAATTCAAACTGTTTTTTTCCATCAAATATTTCTTCGCGAGATTTACTTTCCCCATAGGAAATTTTAAAAGAGTGTAACATTTTTGTAATTAAATGGTAATGAAAATGAAGGGTTATAAGGCGAAATTTAAAAGATAGATGGACTATACAATTAAATTCTTAACAGCTCCGTAATATTATAGGTTTGGTTTCCATTAATAAAGTTCACGAACACAATGAGAAGAACATAGTCAGACAATTATACTGGCACGGCTTTTATGCTTTCCAATTTGGATAAATCATGACCATGAAGTTATGTTTAAACAGTTTAACTGGAACAAAAGATTAAAAGGAAATCCACTATGCATATTTCGATGTCTTATGCCAGAACGTCATTTCTTGAATAGCCAAGCACCACGTGCTCGTGCAAGTTAAATTACATTTTTATTCATTTTAATTGTTTCGTCGAATGAGTCACTTTAATATTGCAAGCGATCCAAAAAAATACTTTGTCTCGCATTGATTGTTTTTAAAAAAACATCACATTTCCTATTTATTTCTTTTCATATAATCACGCGTTCAAAATGGTATTTTTCTAGTTTTGTTTGCTGTAGTCATTCACTTAAATTTTTAAAATCAGAGCTTTTGTAAAGGCAATGGTAATGCGTTGTTAAAAGCTGATTTTTTCAGATTCTCGTGCAGATAATAAAATTTTTATTTTCCGTCAACGGATTTTTGTTGACGCTACAAACCTCATTCCCAAAACAACATCACGTTCTGACATGATAATAAAATATAACCAGTAACATCGGAGGACGACTTGGTCACCGAAGACGACTATTAACTATGGATTTTCTATTCTTCTCCGAACCTTTTTTAAAAATAGAAACATAATATGCTTTTAAAAACGAATTGTACAGTATTATGCTCTGATTTATGAAAATTAATTTCATGTACTCAAAAAACATATAATCAGAGGACAGTACAATGGTGAGTACAGACTGTCAGGGAGTATATTTAATACCCCGCTGCCCCATCGTCCAGTGGCCTATTACAGAGAGACATAATCGCATCGGGCCAACTTGGACAAGTTAGGTAAGGGTCATTTCAAGGACTCAAGATCGTCTTCCAATCTGGAGTATTGAATTGTTAAGGTACTGGCATTACCATCGCACGCTGGAGTAGGCCTTTCAAATGGAGCACTAGCTTACACATTAAGTATTCACCGCAGTCACAAAGTGGGTGCCGTTACTGACGGACGTAATTAGTTACACTTAATGGAACTAATACGTCGCTACGAATGCACAAAAGCGCATGCCATGCTCGGCCATAGATCTGTATATAACCATTAAAATTAATCGAATGTATCGGGGTCCTCGGAGCCTAGACAGGGAATTATGAATGTCGAATTCAACCAGTATGTCTGCTCTATAACTGAATAACAGCTACTTGCAATTTAAACGATTACTTACAGGAAAATTTCATATAAAAGGTCATTAATGGAAAGTAAAGTGAAGTGAAAGAAATTTCATCGATTTCTTATTGGTTTATTGATGATAGCTCATTTATTATAAATACCATTGTATAAACTAGAATTATATACTATGTCCTCGGTTTCTGCTTGAAATTTATTAAATTCCTACTCTTAGCTCAAATTCTCCCTATATAACATTACATAACGCCATCCTGGGCTCCCGGTGCCTATAACGTTAAGTTATCTAACTAGTTGGATGAGCACAAGATGGGAGAAAGAGAAGGAAAAAAAAGTAAAGGAAAGGAAAAAGAAGGAAAAAAAAGAAAAAAAGGAAAAAAATCGGCACTTTTGAGGGACTTTTTAAGTTAAAATTTTGGTTGATTATCACAAGGGGAATTCTTGTCTCAACTATTGTAGGTCTTGAAGAGGTCTTGGTATTTATGAATATGGTTTACTATGGAGTTGATTTTGCAGCGTGAAAGTGTTTTTGATATATATCTTATCCGTCTTCCTCGTGTTCTGGGAGTCCCGGGTTCGAGGAATGGTTGTTCTTCTGTGATGCTATCTGCGTATTCTGTGTGCCCCCTGTAAAAAGGGGCTGTGCAAGCAAATGTGGTGAGTGTGTAGCTAAGTCGTACTCTTGGTCACAGTTGGTGCTGCTTCAAAAAACAAGAGACGCTCCTTTCGATTTAAATCTGCAGCTGTATCGGCAGGGGGCTTGTCCATAGCAAGTGCCTTGTTCATATCTTGTTTAAATTTTGAATCGTTAATTAAATACTTTTAATTCATCCAATCAAGTGCAAGTAATTTTTTTAAAACTTGTAATGGATGACGTTTGATGTTAATACAGCTTTTTCAAATATTAATTCATTATTTTTTATTAATTAATTAAAAATTAATTTTATCGCCATTATAGTAGTTCTTTATAGTAGTTGCAGTTGCTAAGTCTGAATAGCCTGGTTGATAGGGCGTTGTTTTCTCGCCTGGTCGCAAAGTTCTCTATGTAGGGAGTTATACCACTGGAGGTATTGAGTGAAAGGGGATAATTATTCGGCTGCTCAGGGGTTCATACCCTCAGAAGTAACTGCACCCCCTGCTTATGTTGTAAAGCGGAACACGAAATCAAAAATTGTAATTATGCCTGTTTGGCGGTAGACTTGTTTTCCTAAGGTTGCGAGTTCGAACCCTACCGGCTGAAGATTCCTTGAGTATGTGTGGTTGAAGCTCGTTAAATCTGCAATGGTCAGAAGTCCTCCATTTCGAGAGTAATACTACTGGGGATACTGGGTCAGAGGTGATCGTCCTCTGTTCTAATTACGATCTGTAGGTGAATGAATGGAATACATGAAGGAAGTTACACTCGTAAAAAGGGTTTATGACGTGTGTGAGCTAGAAGTCAGACTTATGCCCTTGGCGGCTCTGGGGTCCATCCCCTCAAAAGCTACTGCACCCCATCTTCCGTCGTAATGCGGAATACGACAACAACAATGAATAACGCATGTATTAAACTCTACCTTAGGATTTAATTATGTAATTCAACCCTATTATTATCTAAAATTAAAATTCTCATGAATGCGATATGAGTGTCGCGTTTTTTGAATTGTCAAGAATTTTTCTTCACTTGTATACAAGAATCTTAATTTTATTCTAGTTTTGAATAAAATACCTCCGACGGGAATTTCTTTTTCTTATAAATAAATATTAGATATTTAAAAAAATAAAAATTCCATATTGTATAAATTAAAAAAAAGAAATTTGAAGAATTCTTTTTTGTCTTAATTATACAAGGATTAACTTTATTCCATTGTGAATAGCGGCAACTCTCTTTCTTTACTTGAATAACTCCTTGGACGTCAAAGCTTTTGCTGTTTTTATTGCTAATGTTGAAATGACTAGACGTTGCGGGTTAGACTAAATAATTCCTGTATATGACTTCTGTCAATTTTATTCCCTCTTTTCTACATCTAAAACATTTCGGGTTGAATTTTAGACAGTACTTTATATTATAGCAAGGCAAAAAATTCCCTATAACATGAAGGCAAATACTTATCAAAGAATAAAAAAATCTATAAATGAAAAATATTAAAAAACCTGGAATATGTATAAAATACCATCGGGAATACAATAATAATTCGAAGTATTACTACTGAAAAGATATTCCATACAAGTAAGAAAAACTAATTTCTTACCAGACATGACTCACAAAGAAACTCAAACCAGAAAACCAAAGGGAAACGGTAGCAAAGTTTCTTTTTCTGGGGGGCATAGCAGACACAAGATTTAATTTAAAATATAAAAGTGGAAGAGCGAAAACTTTGTAGAAAGGAGGAATTGAAGTTTTTGTCAGCTTGTCGGCTTTTTCATTAGGTCGGATGGATATTCTGACACATGTTCGTTAGGCGTCATTCTTAGCCGAAAATAGATCGATCCCCAAAGAACAAGGTACGGACTGGCAGACGATTATCGGTTAAAGATCACGTGAGTTATTTTTCGAAAACAAAATCAATTATCTTATTTTGCCTTTATCTTAGAAAGTTTAATTTATTTCCATCCAAAGTGAAGTGAAGATTTCATAGAATGTTTTTTTTCTTCTTCTTGTTTCTTTACAAGAAATAATTCTAAATTAGAATAAAATAAATCTCAATAGCAAGGGGAATTTTTTAAAAAAGGAAAATAAATTTGGAAATTGTGAATTTCTTTTTAATGAAAAAGGATATTTAGATAAATTTATACCATATAAGATTTGTAACTTTTGATTTTTTGTAATAATTTTGTATCTCATCAAAAATGAGTAATATTCATACAAAATAACTTAAAACTCAAATTCACAATTAATTCTGAAAAGTTAGAGTAAAAATCTCTCAACTCAATAAACTGTTTTAAAATATCATGGCGATTATAAATTATGCAGCTGTTATTAAATTTAAAATGAAAGAGAAATTAAATATATTCATAGGGTTGTTTAGCATAGAACTTTTCATACTTAATGGATTAAATTAATAATTAAAGAACATTCTTAGAAATCCTGTTCTGTTGTGACAAACAGGTAAAAATGAATCACGTCAAATTTCTCCTCAGTTTAAGAAAGAAAATTTCGATTGGGCTTTTCTTTTGTAAACAAACAAACTGTTGTTTAAATAGAATATTTATTTTTCTTCTCTTTCCGAAACAATTATTTTACAAGAAATTGGCAAATCCACCCATCTCAATTAACTAATCTACATCACTTGACTGATTGGAGGCAGAAGATAACCCACACAGTTTATCCACAAATTATTTGATTAAAAAGAAAAGGAAAGGAAAGCAGCTATACTTTCTATTCTTTCTTTTTTCTTTTTCACTAATATATAATTGTGAAGCTAGTTTTATGAAATAAACTTCAATCAATAGGTGAAACGAAGCAATAATTTTCATGAAAAAAAAATTATATTATGATGCCTAAAATAATATTTTCAAAAAAGGTCAACAATTTAAGGAGAATCTGCAAGCTGAAAACAATGACTTGAGTTCAGTACTGATGGTACCAGGTAATCTTAAGACTCTGAAGGACATGATGCCAAAAATTGTCAGTTTTTTGCCAACTGTTTGAATGTTTGTAGAGGAAGAGGTGGTCAGTATTTGACCACTTTGGGGGCCAATTATCTCGAAGAGAACATTGGTTTGACATTGGCCAATGTAAGGGTGGACATTGCTAAAATCCAAGTCGGCCCAAACAAATCCTGTCGATACTGCTACGTTCAGGTGATAGCGGGGTGTTCGGCTGTACACAAGAAGAAGAAGTACTAAACCCTCAGTTTATCTCATTGATTGCGCAGAATGTGAACGCGACCGGTAAGATGATTCCTAGAAGCAGTTCCAAGTTTTCCCTGTTCCCTTTGGGTCCAGTCGCGAATTTTCCTCCACACCCACAACAGCCTTTTTTTCTTTTTTCATACATTTTGAAATTTTCAGTGTGGTGCACTAAAAACACTAAGCATACCCCGCAAAACAATTAAAGAATACTGTACGTACTGTGCAGTTATAACCAGGAACAGTGTCAACAATCAAGCTCCGTTTCATATTGACGAAAACACTGAATAATAAGCAGAACACTCCTGTTTTCCTTTCTGTACTAAGTGCCGTGTACACAATTGATATTTTGTAACGAGCCGTAGGACAGACACCTTAGTCCAATGCTTTGGCAATGTTGCCATTGCAAACCTTGACTCCCTCTTTACGATAAAATAAAACTAGTTTGTATAATATCCGGGTAATCGCCAGCCGGATAATCGAGAGTGCACTGTACTTAAACCCTCTAGGCCCTTCCCAGAAGCATTTGTATTTGAAGTTCTTAATTTCCATTTCTTTTCAAACCTGATGATGGGATTTGCCAGACTTCCTGCTTCCTTCCGTGGTGAAAATGAAATAAAATTAATTGTGGATGTACTCTTGGTTACCTCATCATTAATTTCCATCATTTTTTATTCCACATTTTAAAAATTCAGTTAATCCTGAATGCTTCTTAAGAGGTACAGATGAAGCAAACAGTTAAATGGTTATCACCAGTGAGAGTTGTACTCAAACTGCTTGTTTTAAAAGACCATTAGTAGTACTCATCCGCTGACGCTCGACTGAAGAAGCAAATTTTCTGGGAGTGGGAAATTTACCATAAATAATGGCCACTCTTTCTCAAGTTGTATGCAATAAGAGGGAACTCCAAAATTTCACTGCTGCACCGCAAAAGTATTAGGATTCTTCTCGTCACCTCGTTCTCGACCGGCCCTATTTTTCCTTTTTTTTTACTTTTTTAGACCATTCCGTCCTCAAACTATCGCCGGAGAGACGCGTTGGCAGGAATTTCAAATTCCAAAATGGCGTCGTTCCGAAACGGAAAGACTTTTCTAAGTGTCTCATTTCGAGAGTACTTCAAGTCGGACAAATGCTCGAAAGTGAGCATTTTATGCTGCCCGGGGAAGTCGTTGAGGCCCTTCCAAATGACACGGCAAATACTTCTCGGAAACTCTTACGATAAAATTTATTCTCATATTCCATTCATCGATTAATTTCGTGGAAGATTTCGATCTTCTTTTAGTTCGTATGCTGCGTGTTGAAATATTGCTTTGTCGTTTTGTAGCAGATGTGCAACATGAAGTTCCGCAACAAACAAGAAATGGTGCTTTTTTGCTTGTTGACTCTCTCTTCAAAGTGAATCCTCTTAGTTCCATTACTTGTTTAAAACCGAGGATATCAGCGTTTCATTAAAACAAATGTTTTGAATTAAGAGACAGAGATGGGAAATTTGTACAAAGGACAATCTTAACAGAAGTATCAGACATTGCTATCACTTTTGTTTAGTTAGAAAAATTTACTATAAACTACCAATTTCATATTTAACAAATTAATTATTAATTAGGACTTTTTCTTGATTTCAGTAAGACAATAAAGATTTGCAGGCATGTGGAAGAATTACGAATCAATATGAAAAATATACGGAGTTTGATGGCTTAAAGAATATAAACTACTAGTATAATAAAAAATTTTGAGCATATGGAAGGATTACGAATCAATATGAAGAATATTCGGAATTGGATGGCTTAAAGATTATAAACTATAATTATAATAAAAATTTTCCGGCATATGGAAGGATTACGAATCAATATAAAAAAATATACGGAGTTTGATGGCTTAAAGAATATAAACTACTAGTATAATAAAAATTTTGAGCATATGGAAGGATTACGAATCAATATGAAGAATATTCGGAATTGGATGGCTTAAAGATTATAAACTATTACTATAATAAAAATCTTCTGGCATATGGAAGGATTACGAATCAATATGAAGAATATTCGGAATTGGATGGCTTAAAGATTATAAACTACTACTATAATAAAAATTTTCTGGCATACGGAAGGATTACGAATCAATATAAAAAATATACGGAGTTTGATGGCTTAAAGAATATAAACTACTAGTATAATAAAAAAAATTGAGCATATGGAAGGATTACGAATCAATATGAAGAATATTCGGAATTGGATGGCTTAAAGATTATAAACTATTACAATAATAAAAATTTTCTGGCATATGGAAGGATTACGAATCAGTATGAAAAATACATGGAGTTTGATTGCTAAAAGAATGAACTACTGCTATAATAATTTTAAAAAATTAACAAGTGGAAAGATTACGAACCAGCATGAAAAATAAACAGTTTAATGTTTTGAAGAATATAAACTACTACTATAATAAAAAATTTCTGGCATGTTGAAGGATTACGAACCAATATGAAAAGTAAAGATTAAAATGAAATCCGCTATGCATATTTCAATGTATCATGTCAGAACATCATTTCTTGAACGGCCAAGCACCACGCGCTCGTGCCTGTTGAACTATATTTTTATTCATTTTAGTAGTTTCATTGAATGAGTCACTTTGGTATTGCAAACGATCCAAAAAAACTTTGTCTCGCATTTATTTTTTACAAAAATAACACATTTCCTATAATCAAGAGCTCAAAATAAAAAAATTGTAGGTTTTATTTGCTGAAGTAATTAACTTATTATTTTTAAAATCAGAGCTTTTATAAATGCAATGGCGACACATTATTAAAAGCTGATTTTTTGAGATGCTCTTGCAAATAATAATTTTTTTATTTTTCTCCAACGGATTTTTGTTGACGTCACAAACCTCATTCCCAAAATAACATGTTCTGACATGATAATAAAAATATACAATAATTACTCGTTTAAAGTTACAAGATTAAATATAATAACTATAAAATACACAATCAAGGCAACAACAATTTAGCACAATTAAATTAGTTTTGGAACCCCTAAACTTGCTATCAATAATTTATGAACATAGAAAATGGAGAGCAATATTTTGAATTATTACTGTTAGATTTATATACACTGTCAAAACGATTCTGTTAGACATTTTTAAAATGATCTTACGATAAAAGTAATCATTATTTTTACTCTACTCTTCCTTTCTCTCAAACGCTACGTGTTGAATTATTACTGACCTGAAGTTGCGCAACATGCTATTTCGAACCAGGAAGACAGATGATACTTTTTTGCTTGTTGATTCCTGGCCGAAAGTCAGCTCCTCAGTTCCATTATTTTCTTATTTGGAGCCGAGGCGATCTACGAAACGAATTCCATTAGAACAGAGGTTTGAAATTCGAAAACCAAGATGGAAAAATTCGTTTTGTTGTTTTTCGCTTGGAGAGATGGGTGGATATACATTTATATATTTATTCTATTTTTTGGCTTCTTTTTTCTTTTTCTTTTTTTCCTGATATTCTTTCTTGCTTTGATTTTTAGATTTCAAAACATCATATTGCCGTGGAAATAGTTTCAAAAACTCTCACATGATTACGTTTTATTTTTTTTGAAGTTGTTTCGTTATGTGATTTTTAATGTTAGATGAAAATTTTTTTTCAGCTTTAACTAATATGTGTATGTAATAAATAGAAATATTATAATAATTTATTTAAACTTTTAAAACTATGTCAGTAGATAATGAAAATTACCGTAAACGAATTGATTTAATTCTGGTAAATTATTTATGCACGTCTCAAGTACCATTTTATTGCAAGTAATGAAGAATATGAAAAAGAATTTATTATACGAACCATAAGATTAGTAATTTATTGAATTATTAATTATCTTTCTTTTCTCCGTACAATTTAAGGCATATCTTTTTCCCAGTTTTCCCTCCTTTATACACAAGTTTATCAAAAGTCTTAATTTAGATGTAGTTAATATATTTTTTGAACGGAATATTTCCTCCTGTTAATGAATGTAAAGAAAAAATTCTTCCACTAAACAATAAGTTTCTTCTAAATTTTTATTATTTATGAAACTTTAACTGATGTTTTGTAAAACAATTTTAAGTGCAAACAATTAAAAATATTTTATTTTAATGAAAATCGCAGGTTGCCGATTTTTTTCGACGTTTTATCAAAAAAATTACTGAAAATGGAACAAAGATTATGGAAAATTAAACATTTAACAGTGTTTACAAAGTTTATGTCACAACTTCCATCAGAAAAAAAAATATTCTTAACCTAATTTGGTGGTTCTTTAAGGCTGTGTTTACAAACAAATCTTTTCTTTTCAGTTGAGAAGTCTTATAGAAACATAAATGATTTATTCAATCGTTATATTATGTACAAAAATTATTAAGTAAAATAAAATTACCAAAAACTTTTAGAAAACTGCAACTGCTTTTGCAATAATTTATAACTGCCCAGGAGACAAAAAACAATCTAACAACAATAATTTCTTTTACATATTATTACATCACATTAATAATAACAATAATTTCTATTACATATAATTATGTATTTTAAAATATTTTTTTATCGAATCAGAACATTATATTGTGTTGGTAATGAGGTTTCCAGGCGTCAACAAAGATCCGTAGGCGAAAAATAAACATTTTAATCCGTAGTTGAAAAATAAAAAAAATTATTATCCACATGAAGATCTCAAAAAAATCAGTTTTTAATAACGCGTCGCCATATGCATTTACAAATGCTCTGGTTTAAAAAAATAAGCTAATGACTACCACAAATAAAACTTAGAAAAATGTTATTATGAGCACGGTATTTTATGAAATGAAATAAAAAAGAAACGTGATATTTTTTTTAACAATAAATGCAAGACAAAGTTTTTTTTGGATCGTTTGCAATACTGAAGTGACTCATTCAAATGAAACCATTAAAATGAATAAAAATATAATTTAACTCACACGAGTACGTGGTGCTTGGCAGTTCAAGAAACGATATTATACATTCAAGCATGTATATCAAATTTCATTTTAATCTTTTTAAATAATTACAATTAATATAAATAATTGATAAATATATTTATTTTTTTATTATTAGATTCATTTTAGATTAATATTCATCGCTTATGGAAGGTGCAACGTGGAATTGAATCGGGATGAAAATTGCTCTATAACTATAATAATGGATAATGCATTAAAAGACTTAAAAATGCTTTCTTAAAATATCCCTCGTCAATTTGCCTATTACAAATAATCGAAGTCATCATATGATGCTTCAACAATACGTCTAGAAGTTGATACCAGGAAAAATAGGTTTCTCTCATCGTACAATTTAAAACCTACTTTTTTTTTAAAACGAAATGATTTTAATTTTTAACTTAGAAATAGCACAGATTCCATTTACGAACACAAAAAACAGGCAATTAATATCAAATCAGCGAGTAGCAAGAGAAGAGTAGTTCCTCCATTCTTTAGCTTATGATAGAGTACATTAACAAATCCGTGTAAGGAACATCAAATTCGTGATTTTGTTACGCATTTATGAGTCGCTGCTGACCCTTTCAAAGTACCAAAAGTTCGTTGTAAACCATTATCGAATCTTTAATGATAAGCTCCCGTTGCCCTTTCTTTCTTTTTTCGCCTAAAAATCTTCCAGCAATGCATTAATGTCTTTATAATAAACGCCAAGTTAGCCAAACGCCAAGATTTCGAGGAGGCACCTTAGCGTGCTGGTCAAAAAGCTGTCGTCCCGTCCCTTTGGCCGAAGTTAATCGCTGCTTCGTGTTTCACTTCTTCAAATCTTGTCTTTTGGAGCCAAGCAAGGCATCGACCGATTAGGCGCGGATTCCCTTTGTGAGACCCTGGGTTCGTGAGGTCCGGTTTTGCACCTTTCTTTCCATGTTTTCTTTTGTTTTCTGATTCTTTTTTTTTCTTCTTCAAGGTACCATCTCTCACTACTACATTAGCCGTACTTGTCCTTCACTGTTCGTTTCGGTGATTTTTTTTATTCTATTTGGACAGCCGAAAAACATTTATACGATGAGGCCTGATGAAAGGTGGTTGGTTCTTCGAAATATTTCGCGCTCTTTGTTGAATGGGAAAGTTCAGAAACATAAGTCTTAAAAAGTGTCGGTCACCCACAGGTTTTTTTTTTTTGAATTCTTGAACGAACATTACAGGTGTAGATTTATTATTGTAAAAAAGGCATTCTAGGTATTTAATAGAATATAAAGCGAGTGAATTTATTTCATGTAAATTGTGAGAAAGTTAATTCACTTTGTACTGTTTTGTTGCAGAAAAACATTTGAAAATTTTATATCAATATTCTAATGGAATCTGAAACTGAAAGAATGAAAAAAAAAATAAAGAAATAAAAGACTATATAATTTATCTATGTATCAAAAGTGTGAAAGTTGAACTAACTAAATGGACGAAATTTGGCATGCGTCCATTAAGCCGAAATTATTGGCAATTATCAAATGTTGGGCAATTTACAATCCATAAACAAAGGTACTTTTCTTGAATAGATAATAGCCAGTTTCCTCATTGTAGTATAAAAAAGAAGTGCTTAATTGCGCTATATTTTTAAATATTTTTTTCTGTGGATATTGTCATTCGTATTTGATAAAAACGTATACGGTTTTTTTTAATATCAGGATGTTGCGATTTTTTTAGAAAACATGCTGTTTTTTGTTTGTATTATTTAACACTTTTATTTTTGTCATAAATGTTAAAAATATTATAAATATACATACATTTCTCACTCTTGGTTTCATTTCCGCAATCTCAACAACGACATTGCGGGAATTTCTATCAACTTGATATCGCATTAAATATTTTAATTTTTAGATATCATTATGACAGTTGAAGAAAATTCAATAAAACAATGAAAATGACCTGAATATTAGAAAAAAGATTAAAATGAAATCTGCTATGCATATTTCAATGTATCGTGTCAGAACATCATTTCTTGAAAGGCCAAGCACCACGAGCTCGTACAAGTTAAGTTATATTTTTATTCATTTTAATTGTTTCATTGAATGAGTCACTTTAATATTGCAAACGATCCAAAAAAATATGTCTCGCATTTCTTGTTTTAAAATAATACCACATATACTGTTTATTTCATTTCATATAATCTCGCACTCAAAATGATATTTTTCTAGGTTTTATTTGCTGTAGTCAATAAAATATTTTTTAAAAAAATCAGAGCTTTTGTAAAAGGAAAGGCAGCGTGTTATTAAAAGCTGATTTTTTGAAATGCTCGTGCAGATAATATTTTATTTTTCGCCTACGGATTATAATTTTGATTTTTCGTCTACGGATTTTTGTTGACGCCAGAAAACCTTATTCCACCCAAAAATATATTCTGATACGATAAAAAGAAGATTTGGTATCCGTCGCTCAGATTTCCAACAATTGTCTGCACTTTCTAAGGCCAATTTTTATTCCTAATTTAAAAAAAGTAAAATTATTAAAAAATTAAAAATTGCATTAAAAATTAGAATAAAAAACAGCAAGTATATAATTATAAGCGAAAGAAAGAAAGAAATAGGAAACGACGTGGTGAAGAGCATCTGAAATACTGTTCTAAAGACTGACGTCTAAATACGAGTAATTGAAGTAGTGACTTATAACTAAATCTCGAATGTTTAAAGCACTGCTGCAAACCATGTTCAATCAATTTATTTCAAGTAAAAGTATATTCAAGTGATTAAAAAGATTATTCCCGCTTAAATTAGGACTAAAATTCATTTTTTATGTGGACATGGATATACAAAAGAAATATCTCCAATATTTAGGGCTCTGATTCGCATAAAGCAATGCTAACTCTTACAGTAAAAAATATTCAATCAAGATATTAGGGCTAAAATAAAAAATATATATTAAAATTAAGTTGCAGATGGCGAAAATTATCCTGAATAAAATTATTTTTAATTTTTAGAAGTCGTATATTTTAAAGATTAATTTCCTAAATTATCAACGAAAAATTTAAAAAAAAATGACGTATCGATCATTACAAGCAATGATATACCTAATTTTCCTCACTTTCTGATAAGTGAAAAGCATTTCTAACTCCAAATATAAATAATTATCACCAACTACTTATTTTAAATAATATTTTTATGTGAAAAAATACGGTAAAAAATATCAATTTCAAATTCTCTATTGAATTCCATATGCTGAGTTTCATAAGAAAAATTTAAGGCTTTACCTTTAGTTGTAACATGACGTGATTAGCTATGAACATATAAATTGATTATAAAGTGGTTTTTGGTAAATACACCAATATTTTATTTCCTTAGCTTTTTTTTTTGTTACAATCAAAAAATGTTCAGAGGCGATATATGGATGGCGGGTCACTTACTCAATCTGATAGAATTAAATTATCAAAACCAAAGTTTTGAAACTCAACATAAAACACCAGATAGTGAAACTGAGTTATAAAACATCATTTAGCAGATTGGAGATCAGTAGGAAAAAATTATTTTAAAATACATAATAAAATTCAGAAAAAAAGTTAAATCAATATAGGAGTGAATGAATGGAAATGTGAGTATATTTCCGTATCATAAAAATTTACATTATAATGATGATGATGAATGTTACTGCATTCACATCTTCAAATGCCTTTATCATTAATTGGTTTTTAATCATTTAATTAAACTCAAAACGTTTTTCAGTTTATCTAAACATTCCCACTGTTTTTAAAACCCACGAATAAGTGCGTATACTTTTCCAAAAGAAAAAAAAAGGCTATTTATAAGCATAGCTGCAATAACATTGGAATCTCCAATATTATGCTTACATATGTGGAATAAATGACAGAATATTAACATGTTAAATCAAAACATACATAACCAATTCTAAAATTAGGTTAGAAATTAAAGCTCGCTTGGCAATTAATCTTACTTAGATCTTCAAATTCAATCAAAATTTGATTTTCTTTATTTAAAAAAAAAAATCTTCAACAACCGTTAACGGTTTTTTTAAGCTTACTCAGCTTTAAGCTTATTCCTCTTATTGAGATGTCAATTAGGGCTTATTGTAATAGCATTATACTCTATATAATGCAATAATCTATATAAATAAAAATGAGTCACCAAATGTGTTGTTAAGCGCAAAACTCTATAACGATTCGACCAATTCGGCTATATTATATATATATATATATATATATATATATATATATATATATATATAT
>JAOUZG010038069.1:5223028-5238501 GCA_026289955.1 Argiope argentata | reverse complement strand
AAAGAATGAATTTACTTCATGAATAGTATAAAAGAATGAATTTACTTGATGAATAGTATAAATGAATGAATGAATTTACTTCATGAATAGTATAAATACTATTATAAATTACTTACTTAATAAATAGTACAAATGAATGACGAATGAATTTACTTAACTTTCCAAATATTGTCATTCAAAATCTAATTTGAAAGTTAATCAAATTCGTAGGTCAAGAAGTTCAATAAGAGTTTCATTGGTTATAAGTATGGATTAAAGTTTGTTTCAAGCATAAAATAATAACATATAGGCTGTCATAGCTCGATCTATACTTAATCTTATAATCTACGTAAATACACTGTGATTTATTTGTTATAGTTAGATCTTGTAATTATTTTTCAGCTTTTTCTTGCAATCATATCTATGATTGCAAGAAATCGTTATTCTTCATAATTCTTTGCCGTAAATAAATTTATCTTCTAGTCGTGAGTCTCGATAAGAGAAATTAAAAATTGGTGACAATTTTTTTCAATTCCTACAATTGGCTCACATTCTCCCTATATACATATATACCCTGTTCAAATTTTCAATCGTTAATAAAATACTTTTTATTTATCCAATCAAGTTCAATTAAATTTCTTTAAAACTTGTAGTGGAGGACATTTGTTGTCGATATGGTTTTTTCAAATATTAATTCATTATTTTTTATTAAGGAATTATAAATTCACTTTATCGCCTAAACTCTTCATTTCTCCCCCCCTCGTAAATAAGGTTAGGCATAGCATGTTTTCAGCTGATTATTTCAAATGATTCTGTTTATTTTCTTAGTCATCGATGCATTTAAAATTAAACATTGTTATTTAATCGAATTTTTCAGATTCTTCTTGAAGTACTTTCGAATTAAAATAACACAGAATGAAGATACTTTAAATTTTTTTTATCTGTATTATGTTACCCCAACTGGTGTAGAAAAATCACGCCTTTTGCTTTGCCTCAATTGATGCTGAATCCTCAATCGGCGTTGAAAATTCAACGCTAATATAATTTTTTGATCAATTATTTATAGTAATTGTAATTATTAGGTCGGGATAGCCTGGTTAGTAGGGCGTTGGATTCACATCCCTTGGACAGCAAGTTCGAACCCGCCAGTGGAAGGCTACGTGTTTGTGTATGGTTTGCGCTAAATCTGTCGCGGTCACAAAGTCCTTCATGTCAAAAGTAATACCGGTTCAGAGGTGATCGTAATCTATTCCAGATCTAAATTACGATTTGTGGATTCATGAATGAAGTTCGCCCAGTAAAGAGGGTTTGTGATGTGAGTAAGCTGGAAGTAGGATTCTTCCTTCGGATGCTCAAGTGTTCATACTCTCAGAAGCTACTGCAAGAGTAAAAGCGGAATCCTGTTGTAAAGCGGAACAAGAGAACAACAATTGTAATTGTTTAATAAAGAGTAATAAAATAAAAAAAATCGTTGTTGACCTTAGTAGGAAGCGACTTAATTTTTTATATATATTTTACTTGGTTAAATTATAAATACTGGCGGTTTAAATATGTACAACAAAGATTCAAATTTAAAAATAATATTCCAAAATTGTCTTTTGGGTTTCCTCATACATGGAAAAAAGATTCCCATTCGTCTAGTCCATCTTCATATAATACCTGTTAGACTGAAGCACCTGGACACTTAATGGAGATTGGTAATACAATACATCTCAAATGTGTGAGTCGAAATCCACAAATGGAATTATAATTCTTTGTTTTACACAGATTCATTTGTTTTGTTTTTATATTTCGAATACCCGCTCTGTTTGCTCTGAAAATAAGTAGACTCTTAAGATGAGAAAAAGATTAAAATGAAATCTGCCATGCACATTTCAAAGTATCATGTAAGAACATCATTTCTTGAACGGCCCAGCACCACGTTCTCGTGCAAGATAAATTACATTTTTATTCCTTTTAATTGTTTCATTGAATGAGTCACTTTGGTATTGCAAAAGATCCGAAAAACTTTGTCTCGCATTTAATGTTTAATAAATATCGCATTTCCCGTTTATTTCATTTCACATAATTAAAAAATATCGCATTTTCTACTTATTTCACTTCATATAATGAAGTGCTCAAAATGACATTTTTTAAGATTTTATTTGCTGTAGTAATTAAATTAATTTTTTTGATCAAAGCTTTCGTAAATGTGATAGCAACGCGTTATTAAAAGCCGATTTTTGGCGATGCTCGTGCTGATGATAAAATTTTTATTTTTCGCCAAAGGATTTTTGTTTTTCGCTTACGGATTTTTGTTGACGCCAAAAACCTCATTCCAAAAACAACATGTTCTGACATGATAAAAATCCTTTAAATGGTGTCCAAATCATTCGATTCTTAATTCATTATCTTCATTCCTTTCTTAACCCAAATCTTTCCCTACTAAGTCGAATAGTTTGCTTTTATCTGCATCATACCGATTTAATAAAATTGTAGCAAGCGCCGCCCGGTATTGGGGTCCAACGACACTCGAACGACCTGGTCCGAAGAAATTACTGCTCCCATTGCAGCTAAATGCCGTATTGTGCCGGCCCTAATAAAAATGCTATGGGGAAGGAATGGATGACAGAATGATGACAAAGGATAGAAAACATTAACCGGATGAAGCTTTTATAGGAAGTGGATTTTCTGAGGAAGAGGCATCGGGCAAAGGATTTTATTTTTCCATAGGCTTCCCAGTGGCACGGTCGTCATAGTAACCCTTAGACCGGGAGCCGTTAAAACGTCCACAAATAATCGTAACGACTTGAGGGAGACTGCAGGAGTCGGACACAGGCTTTAATCTGTGTGTGGGCCGCTTTTATCCGTATCCATTACTTTCGCTTATAAACGCCACGAAACAATGCACTCCCGTTAGCAATCTGGCAGTTCTATTGGATTTCGTCTTTTATTTGACATTACACACCATTTGAGAAGTTTTCAGGGGGGGGGGTGATCTCCCTCCCTCTAAGAGCCGGAATGAAACCCCGAATGTCTTTTTCGAATTTTCTGGTAAGAAAGTTCAGCGAACCGGTGGGTATAAAACTTAAGATTCACTGATCGGATAAGAAATGAATCGCCATTTTTCCTGGAAAATGTATGATTATTTTCAAATGCACCGACATCTGAAAATATGGAATGATGGAAGAATTTATGGCGATTCTAGAAAAGATTTCGCGGCTGCTATTATATACGAGGAATTCCACATCAAAAAGCGAAATGCATGAGTGAAATTTTTACTGAAGCATAAATAGTATGATAAATTTTAAGAAAGGAATAATGCGGTTAAGTTAAGAATTAAGTTTGGGAGATAAATTATTTATTAAGATATTTTCCTGAAAATCTGAGTTATCAGATGAATTTATGACCATTCTAGAAAAGATTTCATGGCTGCTTTTATATACGAGGAATTCCACATCAAAATGCGAAATGCTTTTTCCACTGAAGCATAAATAATATGATAAATTTTAAGGAAGAAATAATGCGGTTAAATTAAGGATTAATTAAGTTTGAAAATTAAATTATTTATTGAGATATTTCCCTGAAAATCTGAGTTATCAGATGAATTTATAGCCATTCTAGAAAAGATTTCATGGCTGCCATTATGTACGAGAAATTCCACATCAAAATGCGAAATGCTTTCTTTTATTGAAGCATAAATAGTATGATATATTTTAAGACAATAATAATGCGGTTAAATTAAGAATTAAGTTTGGGAACTAAATTATTTATTAAGATATTTTCCTGAAAATCTGACTTGTCAGATGAGGGTTTATCACAAAGTTTAGAACGTCCCAAAATTAAATCAAGATTTCAATTTGCCACCATTCGTGCAGTAAAGTGTTGGCAGTCTTATTAAAAAACATTTGGCATATCGTAGTTTAGAGCTAATAAAAATTATGCATCACACTATGGAACAACAAATTCTCATAGTTGAATAATATTTCAAAGATAATGAACATTTAGTGACTCCAGTTGTAAAATTTCAGAATTGGTCCCCTATATCGAGTGATTTAACAACAAATAACGTCACAAAAAGAAATCCTTTGAAATCAAAGGTCTATGCCAACAAGACCATTAGCCCGCTTACATAGATGCAAAAAAAAAAAAAAAAATCAAAATTTCATCAACGAAATCGACAGCATTTATTTAAAATGGTCTTGGAAAATGTCGACAAAACAAGACGTATGTGTCAGCAAAGCCGTGGAGACCATTTACCCTGTTTTTATTCTATGCATAACTCTATCCTGTGGAATTTACGATTCATTAAAGCTTTATAAATTCTATGGTGTTTTTGAAATGTATGCTATTTTCATACATTCATAGCCTTAACTAACCAAGTAGGTAAAAATTAATCGACTATTATCATGTCTGAACATGAGATATTTAATTAAGATTTTATTATTTGCATGAACATCCCAAAAAATTAACTTTTAATAACGAGTTGTGATTGCATTTATAAAGGTTCTGATAAAAAAATAAGTTAATGATTACAGCAAATAAAATCTCAAAAATGTCATTTTGAGCACGTGATTACATGAAATGAAATAAATAGGAAATGTGATATTTTTTAAACAATAAATGCGATACAATTTTTTTGGATCGTTGGCAATACTAAAGTGACTCATTCAATGAAACCATTAAAATGAATAAAAATATGATTTAACTAGCACGAGCACGTGGTGCTTGGCCGTTCAATAAATGATGTTCCGACATATTACATTGAAATATGCATAGAAGATTTCATTTTAATATTTTTAGTCATATTATTCATAAAAATTTTATTTCTAAGTATGCAGACAATTAAAAATAATTTTAAAAATGGCTTTCTGAAAGGGTAAAGATTTGATATTAAAACATTTGTTCTTAATATAGTTTTACAAATTCTATGGCGGTTTTGAAATATATACTGTTTTCATACAACCTAACATACATACTAAACATAAAAATTATTTGTCTATTTTATTATAGCATGTAAATATTTACCTTATAGATTATATCAAACTTTTATCTATCTATCTACCAGACATACTACTACAAAAGATATTTCCTTACAAAGATTTGACCCAATAAACGATCAATAACCGCATTAAAATCAGTTACAAGATAACCTTGCTTCCAAAACCAGAAAATTCATTCCGAGAATGAAAATTATTTATTTCAAACTCCACCAAATGGATATTCATTTTTCACCAGCTAATAGCAGGCTTATCTCTTTAATGAAACAGAACTGATGACTGTTCTTATTGGTGTAGACATGGCAGCCGATTCGGCGAAAGAATGAACCATTTGACCCTGACAAAAGACATACTTCGATGGGCGTGGACGGAACCTTCCCCAACAATGGGCAGAAGTCATGATGCATATCAACCAACCTTCCGAATGAAGGATCTTGGCAACATTCAGGGACAGTTACAGAAACAGTGAGAGAACCGACTTTCACGAAATATATGCTCCCGTATGATTACCAGACCAAAGTTAGGCGTTGCCTGAACCCGGTAGTCCGGCGATAGAGATCTCCACAGAATCCAAAGCGCGTGCAGCCCGCATTTTTCATTTTTGAGCGTGACCATCCAATTTTTTTTCTGGGAGCGAGTGATGAAAGAAAACAGTGATCTCCATCTACTGCTATTTAAGGGGAGAAAATAAGATTGGCTCAGAAAATGCCTCGCTAAATACGATTCTTTATGAACCTCATCGGATGTTGATGTATCGCCTGCACGAGCGTTTCTGGAAGCCGATTATTTTTTTTGCTAATGTGGCGACGGTTATTTACCTTACCATTTGCATTGTTATGGTGTTATTTAGTACTGGTGTCTGTTGGCTTCCTTTATGATTATTTTTCCATTGAAAATTTAACATTGTTTTAGTTAAAATGCAATTAAGACCAATATATTCTAAGAAATATTGGCACATTTTGCAAGAACAAACCTTTACATGTTCTAAGTTTCGAATTTGATTATCGAATTTTTAAGTGATTTGTTCATTTGCAGTTGGTTTGGCTTTTAATGTTTTATTTGTCTGCATATATGTTACCACTGAATAAAGTTCATATGAATAAAAAATAACTAACTGTCAAACTTGTTGAAATAATATGGCATTTTTTCCTGCCATATTGAACTAATGACATGTTTTCAAAAATAGTTTATTTTGGACGAATTTAATTTTTTAGTCCTTAGAAAAATAAGACTTGTGGTAGCTGAGTATCTTAGTTTTACTTTAATATAATTGTTTTTGGTAAAAGGCTGTTTTGCTTGAAAAGTTAATACCTGCTTGAAACTGAAACTTGCTTTTTTTTAAAGTAAATGTGTAAAATATACTTTAAATTAGCCAGCTCTCTTACACAGAGATAGCGCATCATCCTAGTGTTTTGGTAGTCCCGGTTCGGGCATGGTTGCCCTTCTGTGTGGTATTCGTGAGATGTGTGAATGAGCCCCCTCCCCCTGTAAGAAGGGGCTGTGCAAGCGAATGTGATGAGTGAGTAGCTAAAGTCGTACTCTTGGCCCTAGTTGGCGCTAAAAAAGAGACGCATATCTTCGGCTTAAAATCTGATGATGTATCAGCGGGGGGCTTGTCCATGGCAAGTGCTACTGGTAACAACTACATTCTTTAAATTATCATTTATTTAAAATGTAATTTGAATCTATCAATGTGTATGGTGAAGAGCATATTAAAAATTCTTGACAAAACATTTATTAGCGCAAGATATTCTACTATATTGTTTAATAGTCTTAACGCCATATGATGCTATGAAGAAGACAGCGTTACAATATTTGGAGTATCTTGCTCTTTTACAGGTTTAATTTACGTATATGCAAAGCAAATGCGTAAATTGATTAAATGCTTCAGGTAATTACTATTGTATTTTATTCGTTTCATCCCACATTTTTATACAGATCAAATCAATAGAGTACGGATTACACGAGAAATGAACAATCCGTGGCAAAATGGAATATTCCATGAAAGAACAACACGTTTTCATTGTTGAACAATATTTCAAAAAATAATGAATGTCTGGATGCCCCAGTTCAAAAATTTGAGAACTGGCCTCTAAGATCATGTGATTTAACAGCATTGAAATTCTTGTCATCGGATTATTTGAAGTCAAAGGTCAATGCCAACAAGCTCACAAGACAATGTACATTATAGGTACATTTTGTTGTATCAGCAAAAATCAGCCACTTTCCTGCAAAATGGTTATGAAAATTTAAACAAAAAAATGCGTATGAGCCAGCAAAGCCGTGGGAGTCATTTATCAATTGTGTTATTTCATATATAACCTTATAATGTATATTTTACAATTCACTAAAAATATAACAATTTACAGAATTTTTTAAAAAAATTTAACTAACAACTTGCGTTAACACTTTTTTTTTATCGTGTAACGTTCCATTTTTACTAACCCTAAACTATCAACTGTCAAATAAATTTCTATAGGGTTCCCAACACTTTAGTACAAAAACAGTGGCAAGATCAAATCTTGCGTCAACCCTTACAAAAGACATACTAGTAACTTTTTATTATACAACGAAATTAAGTACAAGATCTACCATATTTTGCATGAATGTGCTAAAATCGGTATAAAATTGTACCTGTCATCTTTTTTCTAAAACAACGGATTGGATTGGCAGATTTCACAACTTGTCCCAATCGTGTGTATATATATCTGTGTGTATGTGTGTGTGATATTTTGAACTCTAATTTCAATCGTAATTAATTTCTAAAGTTTTGTCTTAATTTATTTCATAGTTACTTCATTCTAAAATGTTTTATTATTTACTGATCCCTTTTCCTTCCTCTATTTAATAAATCAAATGAAGTATTATAAAAATAACACGCAACTGAGTCCACGTGCCCAGTGGATGAATAATAAATCACTTATGTAACTAGATTCCTTTAAAGGAATCCTCCGTTTCCCTTGTCTGAAGATCAACAGAAAGTAAATGCGTATAAGAACTCCTCTCGGAAATCTACACGTGTGTGAGTTATGGGAATATCATACTATATAAGACAAGAGATAATTGTTTCGTCGGGTTTACAATTTTTTATGCATTTTGCCTTCTTTTCCTCATTGTGCCGCTCTGCTAGAATAAAACAAAATTAAAAAGATCAGCATGTTTTATCTCCACGATTTTCGGCTACGATTCTTCAACCTAGTCAATTCAAGATTAATATGACTGAAGTTACATATTTACAATTCTCAGTAAGGATATTTTCGTTCAAAATCTCTGCTTTATGACGGTTAACCCATTTTCTGCCAAACCTAAATTGTATGAGGTTATATTCCCATTGCCATTTCTGTTTTGAGTGTTATTGCTAATCCAAGTTTTATTATTTCAAAATAAATACACATATTTTGCCATAAATAATCATTTACATGTATAAAAATCAAAAACGAATATACTCGTGGTTGGCAATGGGAATAACCTCATACAATTTAGGCTTGGCAGCGAATGGGTTAAATAAAGTAGAATGTTTATAAAAACAATTTATTTGTGGCTTTTTTTCAAGTTTTTACACTTCTATATTTATGTTTTAGACCATAAAAAGTTTACAAGTTTGAAAAGTTGTACGTTATAATATAGAGAAAGTATCACGAATATATTCGTGCTGGTAATGGGTAATACCCTGCCAGCCACGAGTATATTCGTGCTTGTAATGGGTAACATCCTGCCAACTACGAATATACTCGTGGTTGTCAGCGAATGGTTCAACAACCCAATATTTATTATTTCGAACGTTGGAACATTGTATTATTTCCCTTAAAATTAAACGAATAAATTTTAAACATTGTATGCGAAAATTAACAATGGAATAGTTTTATCTGATTAAAATTTTACTTTTCGTGTGTTGAAACAGAAAAGTTAACTCCGAAGATAATTGAATCCAAAATCTTAATTGATTCCTACGTTATCTCAAAATGATTCCGAAGTTCCCAGGTTCTCATTGCTGCATCACGACCTTCAACAACCTCAACACTTCGAAATATTCTTTTTAACCAGTTCTGAAAGGATTGGCACACCAGAAGAAAAAAAAAAAAAAGACGAAACATTTCGTGATGGTGAACATTTCTCCACGATTACTACTGGTGTAATGAGGGGGTAGAACATCCCCGGGAGAACCACAAGTAGAAAACCTCAAACCGGCCCTTGCCTGGTACAAGACGGGGATGGTGTTTACAAGTTGGGTGCGAGTGCGGGGTCGTGGGTGCATGTCGGTTTCGTGGCGGTCGCCTTTCGGGAGGTCGGGACCTCAGCTGAGTGCGTCGACCCCTCGTTACTACCTGCCTGGATGCAAAAACAAACAATTTGTAAGAAGCCGTTCGGAATTCGATGACTGCCCACCCCCACATTTGTCCGCATCGGCACGCGGAAGCGGGGAGGGGAGGGGAGAGAGGTGGTAGGGAAAGAAGAAAAATCGTTTGAAGTACGGGTTAGATTATATTTTTTTATTATTATTTCTTTTCTGATTTCCGTTTTCCGTGCCCTCAAGTGTTCGATGGTAATTAGCTTTGTTAAAGATTGTACCCAATGGAATCATTTTATTGGTGAGCATTCTATTTCAATGGTTTTTGAACTGTAGGGTTAGCCCAATACGTAGCACGAATAAATGGTGCCCGGAGCAAAGAATTAATTTTTTTTGCGGATCTCGCTATAATTGGCTTTTAAAAACATTGAAATAAAAACTGTACCACTCTACTTTTGAGTGGTACAGTCATCTCCTCTTTTAATATTGATCTCTCTCCATTATTATTGTATTCAATGGGAGATTTCCTACTAAGTTGCCGCTTAGAGCCTCTAGGATTAAAAAAGGCTCCAAGTAATTCTAAAAATATTGAGTAAATACATAAAATACAGAAGTCACATTGATAAATTATAAAATAAGAAAATATTAATATAATGAACTATATCAATCAATATAATTAATACCGATTGACATAGTTGACCATTATAATTGATCAACTATGTCCATCAAAGTTTATCGAGTTCCTATTTATTGGAACACATTCATATAGTTATAATATTTGTAATATCAAGCGTCTGTTTATATTATATTAGATATGGATGCTTCATGATCTTAAGTCATAACAAATAAAGATATATGTATATACATAGCAAATTCTCACATAAATTAATAACATATAGATTAAATTATATAACGTTGAAATATAACAATAAATTAATCAATCTATTAACCCTTTCGCTATTGACTCGGCCCAAACGATAGCACAAATTGTATCCTGGATTGCTACTTTCTGTTTCAAAAGAAAGACAAGATTTAAAGTGAGAATATATCTGTTGATGACTCCTTTTCCATCCTGCTCTCGTCGTTTGAAACAGAAACTGGTCTACCAGGATAGAAATTCAATGGCCGGTTGGGCCGAATCAGTAGTCAAATGGTTAAAAAAGGGATTTTATAATACGAACTATCTAGAGTGGTAGAATGTTTCAATACGACACTGACGTCGTTTAATTTATTAACAATTTCCACATAAGAATGGTAAAATAATTAAATTGAATTCTTTTTTTAATGATTTGACATTTTACGTTTAAGTCATTCCATTTTATTGCAAATATTCAATGTATGTGTAGTAAAATGTAATGCATAATATATCAAATTAAAAAAAAGCGAAAACGTATTAAAACATTAAAAAATCCCTTATATAAACATGAAAATATAGTTTATATGACTATAATTATTAATAATTATAATTTATTAGATTTTTATATTTCAATAAAGGTTTCATCTCTACATCTGTTCAGTGTTTACTAAAAATAAGTCAGAGACGAAATATGTTGTAAAACAATACGAATATTAGAAGATTTATAGTTAAAAATAAATAAAAAAATGTACTTGATAAATTAAACGCTATCGAGGGAAAAAATGATGCAGATCTAGAAATTACTTATTTATTTTAAAACGCGAAATTTACTTTCTATTTTTAAAAGTAGTTACATAAAATAAATTCGAACAGAATTCTATAATCAAATATTAAATAACTAACAATGATATGAAATTTCTTTTTCAAACAGAATAAAGAAAAAATAATCCATTCAAAATAATAATAATAATAATAATAATAATAATAATAAAGATTAAGAGAAAATCTGCTATGCATGTTTCAATGTATCTTGCCAGAACGTCATTTCTTGAACGGCCAAGCACCTCGTGCAAGTTAGATTACATTTTTATTCATTTTAATCGTTTCGTTGAATGAGTCACTTTAGTATTGCAAACGATCAATAAAAAACTTTGTCTCGCATTCAATGTTTTAAGAAATATCACAATTCCTATTTATTTCATTTCATATAATCACGTGCTCAAAATGACATTTCTCTAGGTTTTATTTGCTGTAGTAGTTGGTTATTTTTTTTAAATCAGAGTTTTTGAAAATGCAATGGCGACACGTTTTAAAAGCTGATTTTTTGAGATGCTCGTGTAGATAATAAAAATTCAATTTTCCGCCTACGGTCTTTTTAAAATTATTTTTTGACTACGGAGTTTTGTTGAGTCACAAACCTCATTCCCAAATTAATATCACGTTCTGACATGATAATAATAGTAATAAAAAATCTTCCATTTAAACATAATATCTGTATTTTAATTTCTAAAGAAAATCTAATGCATTATAACGAAAATGTACATCAACCTTGATGAAAATGTCCCATTCATATTAAATCCCCAAAAACTTAAAGTTTGTGAAGTATTTTAATTCATACAATCAAAGTATTTATTTATATAAGAGATGAAATGCGTAATCTTAGAAAAACGATTTATCCCGCATTTTATTAATAAAAACATTATATTGAAAATATTTAACTTTAAGTTTTAATATTATATATTGTATCCATATTTTTGAAAGTAAAAAATTGAATCCAACTGAAATATGGCTAAATAATGTGTGACAAACTCTGTTTTTCTTAGACAGAAATTTAATATTTTATTAACTATTTTCGTCTTTCATTTTAGTTTAATGCTTGCACTTCAATTTTTAAAGAAAATTTAGTAGCATTAAAGAAACACACTTCCCATTTAATGCAAATTTTCTATTCATATTAAATCATCACCAATTAAAAATTTTCCTCCAAGTATAGATTCAAAAAATATTTTAATTCATATAACGAATACTTTCATTTGTGTAATAGGTGGAATACGAATCTTTAGTAAATGGATTTATCTCCGGTTTTTATAAATATAAACAACAATATATTCAAAATATTAATTTTATATGCATTAATGTTATTTATAAAATATTCATACATTTCATAAAAAGCAATTTTGAGTCTCATAGAAACATTGTTACAATACAAGACAGAAAATTTGTTTTTTTAAGTCAGAAATTTAATATTTTATTAACAACCGTACTCGTCATTTTAATTTAATGATTGTTCTTCAATTTTTAAAGAAAATACATGAAAGAAAATCGCTTTCACTTAATGAAAATATTCCATTCATATTAAATCACCAATTAAAAATTTTCTTCAAGGTTTAGGTTGAAAAAGTATTTTAATTCATATAACGAATGAATACATTTTTGTAATATGTGGAATACGAGTCTTTAGAAAAAAAAATTTATTCCCACTTTTTATAAATAAAAACTTTATATTCAAAACATTAATTTTATATATATATTAATGTTATTTATAAAATAGCATATATTTCATTAAGTAATTTTGAGTCCCATCGAAACATTGCTTCAATATATACGAGAAACAGTTTTATTCAGTCAGAAAGTTAATATTTTATTAACAACTGAATAAGAATACGTAGAATAAATTATGAAATTCCTACCTTAATAAATTATGGAATTTTACTATCGAAATAAACAATTTATATTTTACTTTATAATATTTTCGATTGGTTTGAGAATATCAACAATGATTGGAAACGATAGTAATATTTTTATAATTTAATTTTATTTCTTTATATTTCTGTCTTCGAAAACTATAAAAATACATTTATGGGGAAAAAAAGAAGGGAAAAGTATAAAAGTGCTAACGCAGAGATAAAAGAATAAAACATTTAAGATCCTCCACATCCGTTATCAAATGAAACAAAAATGTTACGTTTATGTAAGTCAAAAATGGGATATTATGATTCAATTTATACATATCGGATACTTATCATTGCTATTCTGAAAACAAGTTTGTCCAGGAATTTTAACTAGATATTGGAATTTTATAAATATTTTGTATATTTTAGTCCGTTTTCTTGTTCATTATTCATGCACTTGTCTCAGAGTTTCAGTAATGTAAAACTGATGCATGGTTTTATTCAATTTTTAACTTGAATATCAAGTTACTGTGTTTTTATTCGCATTTTTTACATCAACCGTCGAACGTAATGCGAACTAGCTGCTTTACGTGATTCTATTTCTAATAAAATATTAAATATTTTAAAATAGTTGGAATTGTTTGAGTGAGGAAGATGTTTGAGTGAGGGATAATTGGAGAAATAATAAACAGGAATGGATTCCAAGCTCATGTTATGAAAGTTATTTTAAGATTGCAACAAAATTTTATTTTCTCGAATGCGAAGAATATAAAGAGAAAGTATAATAATCGAAAATAGCTCTCTTTGGTCTATAAATACTCAAAATTTAGAAATATGGATGTCCAAACATGATAAATGAATTGGAAAAATTGAAAAATGAGACTAATTAGATTAATGACATTTAACATGTTAACTTATCAATAAAAGATTAAAAGGAAATTTGCTATGCATATTTCGATGTATTAAGTCAGAACATAATTTCTTGAACGGCCAATCACCACTTGCTCGTGCAAGTTAAATTGTATTTTTATTCATTTTCATTGTTTCATTGAATGAATCACTTTAGTATTGCAAACAATCAAAAAAAACACCTTTGTCTCGAATTTATTGTTTTTAAAAAATATCGCATTTCCTATTTATTTCATTTCATATATTCGCGTGCTCAAATCAACCTTTCTATAGGTTTTATTTGCTGTAGTCATTAATTCATTATTTTAAATCGGAGTTTTTGTAAATGTATTGGCAACGGGTTATTAAAAGTCGATTTTTTTGAGATGCTTGTGCAGATAATAAAATTTTTTATTTTTCGCCTACGGATTAAAATTTTTATTTTTTGAATGTGGACTTTTGTTGACGCCAAAAATCTCATCCCAAAGAAAATATCATGTTCTGACATAATGAAAATATGAATTATGTCGTGGAAGTATTTCATTCAAATTTTGAATGAAAATCTTCCACAATAACTCTGTTTTTCCGTGCGTATGTACATAAAAAAACGTAATATGCTATTATATATATGAGAGAATTTATCATTATATATCGAAAGATATAGATATTATCTATCGTCATGAAAATCGTAGAACTACATCAAATTTTTTACAGGTTCTGTCAAATAATGGATTTATGTATAATCCTTTATATTCAATAGAACGTGAACAGAATAACTACAAATCTGCATTGAAATGTTCCCTTTCTAATAAATATAAGTAATTTTTAATTTGTCTTCTACGAAGGGAGCATCTCTTATGAGAAGCAGAAACTTCCCGCTCGGTGGCTGGCTCTTGGCACACATGTGGATGTAGAAATGGTGGGAGTCGGCTACCTCCTTCTTAATACAGAACGTTCTTTCTAATTGCAAGTTTATACCGTTCGTATTGATAGCCCTTAGGTCTCGACTTAAATTTCGGCTATTTTAGTCGTGACTGTCGGGTCATTCAAATTTAATTCGAATTCCATTAATTTAGCTGGATGGAGTAGCCTTGTGTGGTTATGCCTAAATTGTAGGTCTGTGTATAATTTTAAACTAAATATACCAAAAATAAATTGCACTTTTTTTATTTGAATGTGGTATAATTAAATTATTTCACACACTGTCGATATGAAACGCACTTGCAGACAATTTATCTTTAAAAAAAGAATAATGAATATTGGTATGTAGTATTTACCCCAACATTTGGAATATGTATAAAATTTTAAACCCTGTCAATGGACGAAAATAAGAAGTTTAATATGCACAGCATATTATTTTTTGAATGAATATAATGAAACTAAACACACAATTTGTATTGTACTATTACACGAAAAAGTCGAAAATTATACTCATGTTGGTTATGTGTTAAAGGTGGCCTCCAAGATATCAACAATCTTCGAAGTTGAGTGGCCTATATATTCTAAGCAATGTATCTGTAAGGCGTAAATTGTTGATATATTTTCAGATCAATCTGGCACAATCTAATCTCAATTCAAGATAATATATCTAACACTATTAGATACCATAAAAATGTTCCGTTAATATCTAAATACTAATTAAAATTATCCCTTGATCGAAACTATACTCATGTTGGCTATGTATTAAGGTGGCAGCCAAAATATCAACATCCCCCGAAGCTGAGTGGCTGACACAGGTTAAGCAATCTATCACTAAGGCTTAAAATGTTGATATATTTTCAGATCAATCTGGCCTCAATCTAGCCTCAATC
>JAOUZG010038069.1:5200915-5223018 GCA_026289955.1 Argiope argentata | reverse complement strand
AGCTACCATAAAAATGTTCCGTTAATACTTAAATACTAATTAAAATTTTCCCTTGATCGAAACTATACCCATGTTGGCTATGTATTAAGATGGCCGCCAAAATATCCATCCCCCCCCCACCGTAGCTGAATAACTGCTATAGGTTAAGCAATCTATCACTAAGGCGTAAAATGTTGATATATTCAGATCAATCAGGCCTTAATCCAAGATAATATATCTCACACTAAACCTTACCATGAATGTTCCGTTAAGGTAATTAAAATTATCCCTTGATCAAAAACAAGGAAGAATTGCATCCTATATTCACAGGACATAATATCCTCTTCATTTTCTTTAAATTTAAAAGACAAGTCTCTGACCTTTTTTTGTCCTCTTAAAATTCCAAAGTTTGAAACTGTGGTGAATGGGTCGGATTAAACGAGTGGCTTCAAATTATTCTGCGGCCAGAGTAGCAATCTAGAAGTTGATCCCTTCATTGAATGAAGTTGTTGGCGATCAATCTAAAAATAACATCACGGGAAAAGAATTTTGATCTGTTTAAAACTATGCACGTAAAAGAGGCAAACTTTTCGAAACACGTTCCTCTTCGGAGTTAATGACAGACAAAGAAGACAGCGAATTAGATTAATTGCCATTCTTTAACGAGTCTTCTTCAACACCTTTACAGACAGAATGTCGAAATGGAAGAGCGTCAACTGGGAACTCATTACAAATAAGGAGTTTAGTCGTAAGTGCCCCAGGTAGCTTAATTAAGGGTGCTTAATTCTTTATTTCTTATTCCCCGGATCAAATGGAGCTGTACGACATGAAAATGCGGAGAGCTTTATTAAGCCACGAGAAGTGGACTTCGTTATGTATCCACAAGAAATATTTTTTTAAAAAAAAAAATCCTCATAATGGTTTATTTTAGAGATGAGTACAATTCACGTTCAAAAAATTTACTCAATTACATGTCTTAGAAAGATAAAGCGGATATTTTACTATAAACAAGTAATATAAGAAACAATGTTTTAAAATCAATTCCTACTTAGGTTAACAAAGAATTTTTTTATTTTAGTTACTTTTTATTAAATAATTACAATTAATGTAAATATGACATAAGCTGCAAAATAGAACGCGAATTTCCTTGACAATTTTCTATTCTCCTTTTTATATAAGGTGTTCGAACTCGCAGCCCAAGGGAAACGAATCATACGCTCTACCAACCAGGTTATCCAGGCTTAAGAATTACAGCTACTATAAATAATTGATCAAAAAATTATACTAGCGTCGTATTTTTCCGCTCCAGTTGAGGATTCAAAGCCAACTGTGGCAACGCAAAATGCGTGAATTTTCTACATCAGCTGGGGATAATGCAATACAGATTAGAAATATTTTCCTTATTCTGTATTATTTCAATTCGGAAGTATATCAAAATAAATCAGAAAAAAATCGATTAATCAACAATGTTTAAATGCATCAAACCTTAAGAAAATAAACAGAATCGTTTAAAATAATCGGCAGAAAACATGTTAAGCCTAATCCCATTAGTGTGTGGGGAAAACTGAATTCGTTACTTATTTGGCGGCATTGAGATTGGAATAAGAAAAGTGATTATTTAACTTACTAGAATTAATTTGGTTAGTTAATAATTTAAGGAACTAATAAAGACACGGCATTTTGTAGGAAATAAGGAACTGAAAAATCTAAATTTCTGTCTAACTGAAAAATGAGTTAGAATTTATCCCAATCTGTATAACTTCATTCTAAGATTGATAAATTTGGTGAGAAGCATACTTCCCATGGTCCTTGAGAGGGTTAAGATACAGAGTTACAATGCACCATGTATCAATTTATAGCATTTGGCATTAAATTTTAAATAAATGCACCATTTAAAATGCATTAAAATCATAATTAGTAATTTTTAAATAAGTGTTATCAGACAGCATTTCTTTTTCAAAACGGTAATTTATATTAATATGATAATACATCTTATCTATACATAGTGCGAAATGAAGTCTCCTGAAAGCGTCTGAACGTTTGAACCGCAAAAACTGAGAAAATAGTTAACGGATATTAAAAATATTTATACCATTTTGTAGAGCATTTATTGTGAAACGTTTTAGTATATTCAAGTCATATCAAAATAAAAAAAGGAGTTTTATATTTGCGATTTTGATTATGCACTTATCCAGGCATGCGTGAAAACCTCAAATTGCTCATGTGCAAGTAGCAAGAGTTGCGATATGCATCTGCGATACATTTCTTTGCTTGTGTCTGATTTTAAAAAGCGATACAAATCTCATTATGCCCAAAAGCAGGAAAAGCAAACTTGTTGGTAATACATTAAATACTAAAAAAACTTCGTTTGTTGGATGAAAAGAAAAATAAAGAGGAAAGAAACGTTCAGATAACGAATATCAGAGAAAACCTGTTCACACTTGAGGAAGGAGAGTCTTTTGATGTGCGAAATGACCGCCTTGCTTTAAATCGCACTGCAACTGAATTGCTGAGACAATGAATCTCCTGAGGACCGAAATGATCTCTTGTGTTTTGTCAACGGTCATATCGTATTTTTACCTTTGTAACAGTCTAAATGTTTCAGAATGAGTGCTAAATTTTCTTTAGCTATTTTTGATAAGTTGTAAATTTATTTTTATGTTTGTTGTTGCGTAATATGCCCAAGCCGTATCTGGTGGAAGCAAGAAGGAAGTTTAAATCTATTTTTTCTTCTTGGATACTATGCCACTGGCAAAACCATTCAGGTATTACTAGTCGATTATAATTTAAAAGAGCACTCCTATTCGTCAGAAAACCTTGAATATATCACAACAAAATTAAAAGCGGAATATTGCGTGGATATGTCTGCTGAGTCAGTTAATGCTGTCAGATTAAACTTAATTAATGGTAATAAAATTGGAATTCTTCTCTTTTTAATGCAATTTAAATTTATAACCAATTCTAGAGATTTTTTTAATGGTATTTTCCAGCCCAGGCCTTATGAAGTTTATTTTTCAGTCCATTAAGTTGGAAAATGGATACAGACATTTATAATGATACTTCTGTTTTAATTCAAGTTTTAAGAAATCTTAATTATAAAGCAGGCGAATCGTTTTTTAAAACTGTTTATGATATGTGGTATCATTTATTTATTTATTTATTGTGGGTAAAAATTCACGATTTTATTGTAAATAATGAGACACAGAACCACTTTTCTAAATTTGCTGACAAAATAAAATCTAAAAAAGGCTGTCTAATTTTTCCTTTTTTAGGAAACAAAAATTAATTATGAAATAAATCATTGGAAACTAGACAGATAAACTGTTTATTTATGATTAGAATGTGACAATGAAAAAAAGGTTTAGGCATATTTATTAATAGTCAACAACCTCCAGTTGACAAATTCTCGATTCATTTTGTAATTGGATACGGCTTTTACATTTTATGTTCAAACCATTTTCTTCGTGTACTATTTAAAAATACTTCCTATTTTTCAATGTTTATTTTGTGTCCAATATACATTTGTGTGAAATTATGCGAAAAATTTAAATAAATGTTCTCTGTTCATATAGCAAAGTAACCCGAATTTTAAAAGTTCGTAAAAACAAAAGGTCTGTCAAAATCGGAAATCTTTTTTCATTTCTAAATTGAACTATATTTGGATTATGTTTGACAAGTGACTATATAGTGTCGGAATAGTATACTTAAGTGATGGCTCTTTTTTCTTGTCTTTTATTTATGTATCCATCGATAATTCCTATAAATTTACTCAAAACCATTTTATTCTTCTATTTAAAATATCTGTTAAAAGTTCATGTTAAATTGCATCATTCCTATACATTTTAATAATTCATAAAATAAGATTATAGTATTGTATAGAGTTCTTTCTCTTTTTTTTCATTATGTATATACATTGTCTATATTTGCATTATTTTAGCAAATATAAACAATGCATATCATGTATTGCAATTTATGTAATAAGAGCAATTTAATGTAGAGCAATTTAAATATGTATTGTGTAATTTATTATATGCAATGTGCAATTTATTTTATATACTGTGTAATTTATTATATGCATTGTGCGATTTATTATATATATTGGGTAATTTATTATATATATAATGCATTATGTATATATTGTGTAATTTATTATATGCAATGTGCGATTTATTATATATATTGTGTAATTTATTATATGTAATGTGCGATTTATTATATATATTGTGTAATTTATTATATACAATGCATTAGGTATATGCAAAGTTCAATTTATTTATATATTGTGTAATTTATTATATTCAAATCATTATGCATATGCAATGTACAATTTATTTATATATTGTGTAATTTAATATATTCAATGCTTTATGTATATGCAATGTACAATTAATGTATATTGTATGTAGTATTTAACGAATTTACTTTCGCTGAGTGGCGAAATACAAGTAATTCCAGAAATTATGTACTATATTTTTTAAAATTACTCTACAACGTAAACATAATTATAGTAAGGGTTCTGGGAAAAGAAAAGGTACACAGCCCTAATTGGTGCTCAAATTTCTCCCTTGAATGGGGGGGGGAGAGACTGAAGACATCTTTTAGAGTGAGCCGACTCTCCCAAGTAATGGGACGGAACTAATGCCGGGCTTCCTGTTTCAGTATAATCTATTATTTTTGTACGCATTTAACATAGATACGCTACATAGATAGTTCTAAATTAACTATTAGAAATCTTAATTATTAGAATAATGTAATAATGATATATACAATGCCTAAGGTTAGGGGAAAATGTAAGTGTATTTAATATAATTATGGGGGAATTTCATTGACATGTATTAATATTTTCGTTTATAAACGCAAGTTTAACAGATAGAATAATTCAAAGTAGTACATCCGCGAAATTTTAAATAAAATAGTTTATGATGTTGCTACAAATATGAATTACTGGGAAAATAATAAAAAGATATTCCTAAATGATTGCTCTGATTTAAAATTGTATATTTAATTATTAAAATACTCAACTCAGTTCATCATTTTAAATTTAATTTCATATTTAAAGTAATTAACAGAAGGTTTTGAAGTCTGATATTGATTTCCAAACGTCAGCAATTTCTTTTTTTTAACTATGTTGTAATATCTGTAGAATCATAATCTGAATATTTAGGCAATTAAATATCAGATTTCTAGATTTTTTAAAGTGACATTAAGGGTAAAAAAATCCAAATAAAACCTGAACATCTGAGTTTAGTTTAGTTTAATTATATTAACGTCTCATTTTTTTTAAATACTAGGGCCGATTTAGGGATTAATCTCGTAATTTCAAACTTCATTCAGATGACGAGGATGACATCTGAGTTGGAACCCTCTTCTCCAAACTTCCGAACCAGGGGAAGCACACTGTGTCCCGATTGATTTAACCACTTAAACAACGGTTCTTTGGCAGAATTGGGTCTCTGACCAATAAATTCACACTCCCGAAGGCAAGGCTTTACATCAATAGGTCTAACTGATAGTGACCAAGGGATCACTTTTCAAATAGTTCTGAAGCTATCACCTGCCTTACAAAACCTTAGAACTAAAAAATTTTCCCACCTTGATGAATCATTTTTGCAATTTCGTCTCAATCAATTATATATGACGTTTAGAAGCTGTATCCTCTGATTAGTCTGCAAAAGAACTTCTAGAGATTAATTTTGTTTTAATTTTAGACATACATAAATATACATGTATTGAGAAAAAAAAGATATAATACAATAGAATACATACAACATAGAATAACTTATAATCAGACGACCCTCCACCAAAATGAAAAGACTTTTTAAATCTTGAAGATTCCCACAAACTAATAAACAAAATTCGTAACAGAGATACAAGATTTGCGAAGGAATCCTGGGAGTGTTATAGAATTTTACATTCAATAACTGATTTCTGTACTATTATTCTTTGGTACTTTTCCATTAGCCTGAAACCAGCGAAAAATCGCCAAACGGTGTAGAATTTGGCCAAATTTCTTACAACGATTTTAAAGCGAAAAATCGCCAAATAATATAAAATTCCGCCAAATGTCTTTGGAGAATTTTCACTGGCACCCGTCTAACGGAAAAGTACCGATTTTTTCAATTATCTAGACAAAGTGTATAAAAGACGCCAACTTCCAACAGCGAGATTTTCTGGATTTAATCTTAAAATATAATTAATATGTAAAAGGTTGCTCTAAGTAATAATTCTGTAATGCTGTTTTTAACTATTTAATATATATTCTATATAACTAAGAGGGGAAATCATTCTATCAAAGTGCATTACAAAAGAAGTAAAAATATAAATACTACACATTTATCACGAAAAATCGAAATCAGTGAGAAAACACTGAAGAGTCTGAAGAAAAAGGAATTCAAAATAAAGAATGCTTTGATTCATTCTCTATTATAAAAGACAAACATGTCAAGTTTAATTATCATGTCAGAACATGTTGTTTTTGGAAGTGGTTTTTGGCGTCAACAGAAATCCCCTGTCGAAAAATAAAAATTTTATTTTCTGCACGAGCATCTCAAAAAATCATCTTTTAATAACGCATTGGCATTGCATTTACAAAAGCTCTTATTAAAAAAATAAGTTCATGACTACAGCAATTATAATCTAGAAAAATGTCATTTTGAACACGTAATTATATGAAATGATATAAATAAGAAATGTGATATTTTTTTAAACCATAAATGTGAGACAAAGTTTTTTCGATCATTTGCAATACTAAAGTGACTCATTCAATGAAACGATTAAAATGAATAAAAATATAATTTAACTCGCACGAGCACGTGGTGCTTGGCCGTTCAAGAAATGATGTTTCGACATGATTCTTTGAAATATGCATAGCAGATTTTAGTTTAATCTTTCTCAAAAATGAATTTAAAATTTTTTAAGAAATGAAATACAAATAATAAAATAACGTAATTCCATATCTATAAATGCTTGCTGACTGTAGCAGAAATGATAAAACTGAATATAATTGCTGACAAAATGTTTCAAATAACATGAAAATATTAAATTAAAAATCCAGACTTTTGCAATGACAATATCTTATTGCATGTAACACATTTTTTAAAATCTTTGAAAGAGTGTATTTTTGAATTATTTTATATTTCTTTGAAAAAGTATATCACATTTAAACTTCAAGTATGATAAACATAAAATCAATTATTTTACATAAATGTTTCTTAAATGTTATATCCAGTGAATATTTTATTGCTTGAAATAAATGTAATAGAAATAAAGAAAGCTTTCTATTTATTTAGTTGTGAGCCAAGAAAGTAATTTTTAAGCATTCATTTATTTTCTAAAGTAGCAATGTTCATGCGTTAAGTCACTATTCTCACGCTTAGTTCAATTTTCCCGTGACACGCGAACTTACCAGAATGGATGGTTTAACTAGTAGAACGTAATTCTTTTTTATTACAATGTTAGCATATAAATCACTAAAATCACTTGGTAAATTTCTATTCCCTGCGAATTTTTATTAGTGCGATTTCCTGTTAGGAATATGCTTTTTTCTTGAATTCAAAAGCATTATTTTTGATATTTCTCGCAAAACATTTGCTGCGTGATAAGAAGCTATTTAAATTATGGAAAACAAATTTGATACTTCTTTTTTTGAAAAATCGTTTCTAAAGTATTTTTCGATTTCTAACTATTAGCTCCCACTATCCCTATATTATAATATTGTTCAAATTTTCAATCGTAAATAAAATGCTTTTTATTCATCTAATCAAACTCAAGTAAATTTTTTAAACTTGAAGTGGATTACATTTGATGTTAATACAGTTTTTTTTCAAATATTAATTGATTTTTTTATTAATTAATTAAAAACTAACTTTTCTTGTCAAAAATCTTCATTTCCCAACCGCTGAATAAGTAACGAATTCAGTTCCCACACTTATAAGATTAGGCTTAACATGTTTTCGGCCGATTATTTTAAGCGATTCTGTTTATTTTCTTAATGTTTGATTCATATAAAATTGTTAAGTAATCGATTTTTCCGATTCATTTTGGAGTACTTTCGAATTAAAATAATACAGAATAAAGAAAATTAGAAATTTCTAATCTGTATTGTGTTACCCCAACTGATGTAGATAATTCACGCGTTTTGCATTGCCACAATTGGCTTTGCAAATTCAATCCTACAATTTTTTGAACAATTATTTATAGCAATTGCAATCGTTAGGCCTGTATAGTCTGGTTGATATGGCATTGGATTCTCATCCCTTGGGCTGCGAGTTCGAAAACCACATAGAAAAGAGAATGAAAAATTTCTAGAAAATTCGCTTTGGTAGCTTAATGCTGTTATCATATCAGATTTATATATATATTTATATTAATTGTAATTATTTAATAAAAAGTAAATAAAATAAAATCTTTCTTTGCCAATCTAAGAAGGAATTGATTTTGAAAAATTGTTTTTCTAATATCATTTTTAATATTATTTTTTTAAATATTATTCAGTTATAGTTAATAAGAATTATATCTTTATTATTATGATAATTACAAATGATTGGTTTTCAATCACCAATTTCAGTGTTAATAAACTTTAAAAAAATTATATTCTCCTTTAAAGATTACAAATACAGCAGATTTCTAATTGTAGCTATAACGAATTTAGCTGGAATTTATATATTTCCTCTTTCTATGAAAGTTGGCGAATAATTCCCAATCCACAATATTCTGACATAATTTGTTTAGAAATTAAATAGAGATTTATAGAACTATAAAGTAGCTTTTCAATTTTTTGGGAGAAAAGTGAATATTTTAGTAAAAATGTTTCCAAATGTCTCTTTCAGAGATATTGTAAATTTCAGTTCTTAAAAAGACGCAGCCAAATGGCTGTTTCGCATGCTATTCTATTCGTAGAATGATCGTTTTTGACACACACCAAAGGGACGCGGTTTAAAATTTGAAGAAAATTTCTACTTTCACTAATATTTTAACTTCTTAAACGAATCTTATGGTATTTGAATAAATACATCGTAAAATTTAAATAGAAAACGCCACTCTGGATTTTGCCTTCCATTGTAGGATAACTTTTGAAATAATATATTTATATAAATTACAGCAGGGAAAATTTTTTCATTGATGAATTATTGTACTTTACTAATTTTATAAATTCTAAAATTTATAAAATCAGTAAAATATAGTAATTTATCAATGAATTATATCCAAAAGTTATAAAATCATATTTTAGGGTAAAATATCATGAAATGGAATTTTTGCTGTTTTTAAGGTTATAAAAGTGTAAGAAGGTGCTAATTTTGACTTTTTGAATTATAATGTTTACATAGAAAATTGGGTACACAAATTTTGAAGCCATTGAAACGTCGTTAATATTTTTGAAGATTTTTGTCATTTTATACAAATCTACCTTAGCTTTCGAAGAACAAAAATTTTAAGAAATTATAATACGCCTCGGAAATACTTAAAATAATTTTACTCAATGCTGTTTTCAGGAAATAAATGTTTTCACTCTGGTGGTTTTCTGAAAAAAGCAACAGAATTGGGAAGGGGGGGGGACCGCACTTTATTAATAAGCACAAAAGTATAACAACCATAATTTCTTTAGTTGTTAAAACAATACACTTGTTAATTTGCGTGTACGCGTGTTATCAAGATTTGAGTTCTTTACTATTTTTATTTTTCATATTTTCCAGAAAATTTAAAAATTTAGATTTACTAAGATTTTTTTGTCCAAGCTACGCCGAGGGTAATATAATGAACCAAATGAGAAAGTTGTTGTAATTTTCCGTTTTACAGAGGAAGGAAGGGTGCAGTAGCTTCTGAGGGTATGGACTCCTCAGCACAGGGCAGATCACTGACTTTTAGTTTGCACATGTCACAAACTCTTTTTATGGGGCGAGCTTTCATTCATCCCCAGATCATAATTTAGATCTGAAATAGAAAACGATAACCTCTGACCCAGTACCCCCAGTGGTATTACTCTCACATAGAGAATTTTGAGAGTATGACAGCTTTAACGTGCTCCAACCACGACCATACAAGGGGAAATCTTCGACCGGCGGGGCTCAAACTCGTAACTTACGGAATACTAGTCCAATGCTCTACCAACCAGAAAATCCCGGCCATAATGGGAATGTAAAAAGCAGGAAAGACACTTTAAGAAAGTATTCGGATCTTTTAATACCTTTAGGATGGCATTTTAGCATAGGGAGAGCGCGTCATTCATGTGACTTGGGCGTCCTGGGTTCCGGCATGGTTGTTCTTCTGTTCTATTTGCGAGATGTGTGAATGTGCCTCCCTGCTAAAAGGGACTGTGGAAGTGGATATGATGCATGGATATCTAAGATTTATTCTTGACCCTAGTTGGCGCTACTTAAAACAAGAGACGCACACTTAACTTAAAATTACTGAATGCGCCAGTGAGTTTGTAAACGGCAAGTGCTATTAATAACAACTACAAATTTTTAGAGAAGATTTTTTCTACAGGAATTTAGGTCTGTGAGAAAAATAACTTGTGCAACTCAAAAGTTGCAGTGAATCGGAAGTTCAAGCGAATAAAAATTTATCCTTAGAGCATCCATTAATTAAAATTATTACTTATTGTAATTTTTTTCTGGGCTTCTTTATTGATATATTTCCGATCAATAAAAGAACTAATTAAAAAAATTACGAAGTTGCCGAATAAAATTACGAAATAATTGCGTAGGCACTGTTTTCATCAATCACATTTCGTAAGATATTTGACATTCTTGCATTTTAATTTTTTTTTAAGTCACACTCTATAGTGAAGATCATTACTGTGATGAAAACATGACATTTTTATTGCAAACGGCAATTAAAACAAGAAATAAACTTTCTTAAATAAGCGTATTTTAAGGGGAAAAAATTATTCAAGTTTAATAACCCAAAAGTAAAATATTTTAAAATATCAAGTTAAAAGTAAAATATTTTTTAATAAATTTGGAATGAAGTGCTTTATTTATGATCATTTCTTAAAACTGCATTTAATTGTGTATGCTAAAAAATTTAAAAGTTGAATCAATATGAAAGTTTTTATACCTTAATATTTGGTAGTGTGGTCTATTTGGACACTTGCAGTAGATATATAAATTAGCAACAACACATACAACAGTAAAATCTCAATTTAAGAACTTCTAATTTAACACTTTTACTGCCATGGTTCATGCATGTAACTTTGATTCTCAGTTTATTTATATGAGTCCTTCTTTGCTGCATTAAAAAAGTATTCATCGAATTATATGGGCATGAATCACATGTGAGTCACGCAGAAATCAATAGTATGAGCAAATATACAGTATGCGCAGTTAGATATTCAGATACAGGAGTGTTAATTTATTCCGAATGTTTCTATTAATGAAATATCTGATTACGATCAAACAATTTTTTTATGCGAAACCAATTGGACTGTCATGTTCTATTTCATCCTTTAATTGCGCAATTGAAAGACATTTTATTATTAATATGTTATTAAATATTTTACATTTATAATAAGCAACTTAATATTAAGTGAATTGCACTATTTTAGAAATATTATTCCCATAATTTATTAAATTTTATTGGGGTTTTTTAGTTCCAAATAATAATTTCATGCAATCTCACTATTTTTATTTTAATACTTTACACTCGATTGGTACTTCTCACTATTTAAAATGGTGCATCATTGTCGTTCTATTTATTTTTCAGTTTTGGTTGTTAAAAATGCCTACAGAATTGTAATATGACGTAGGTTAATTTTTCAGGGAACTTAACCCTTTTCCGCATATGGCCCATATATGGCAATGCAGTTTTGATTCAATTTTATTTCCAAATTGAGTATTATAAAATAATTCAAATTGTTTTAATGCATCAAATATATATATTTGGCAATAATAAAACGCAAACTAATTGTCTACGATTTTATGACATTTCGAAATAACCTCACTTTTGTGCAAGTGGGCGAAAAAGCAGAATTGAAGTTCGAGTGATTCATTTTCAAAAAACGATAATAGAGTAAAATGTAATTACTTTTTGATTAAAAAAAAGTATTTTCATGCAGTCGATATACTCATCTTTCTCGACGGATAATAATTTTCCCACTTTTCAACTGTAACGGTTTTTGTCTCAGTGCATACGAGTCCATATATGGTTCCGTAAATATATAACTTGTTCATTATTTTTTTTTTAATATGTCTTATTGATAGTTAATTAAAACTATTTCCAACATGAAACATTTTTTTCAACGCTTTATTAATTCATACAGTAAAGGATTAAACAGTTACATTTATTTAGGTTTGGGAAAAATAAACCAATATTTTTATTAAGTGAATAATTAGGCATCGAATTATTTTTCCGACTGCAAAGAGTTCATTATTTTTTTAATACGTCTTATTGATAATTAATTAATATCCACCATGAAATTTTTTTCAACGCTTTATTAATTTATGCAGTAAAGAGTTAAACAGTTACATTTATTTAAGTTTTGGAGAAATAAACCAATATTTTTATTAAGTGAATAATTAGACATGGAATTACGTTTCCGAGTGCAAAGGGTTAATATTGAGATCTTTTAAAATCCAGCTCAATGAGAGTTTACCTCCTCTCATATCATCTTTCCTTTAAAACCAGGCTAAAAAAATAACAAATTCGGTCATCATCATGCATTTTCTATTAAAACCAATAAAAAAGGCTGTGCGCAATTTACGCAGCATCATTTACAAGAAAAATCACGTTTCTCTCAATGTCTTCCCAGACATTCACGTTTTTCTTTTGGGTAGACACATAAAAACCGGGGGGCCCTCACCAGCTTTTCCGCATACACACTCACACACCGGTAGCGTTCCCCCTTTCGAAATAGCACCTACCCTTCTGGGTGCGATCTTGACATTCCTCATAATGGGCGACCCCCATTCCGGAAAGGAAAGTCTCGGGGATGATGGCAGCCAGAACGTGCATGACCTAATGGGGTTTACGTGCGACGCGGTCTAATCGCCTTTATGAAATGGGGAGACGTGGATGTCAAAAGTCTTCATGCGAACATTCCTCCGACTTTGACCCGAGAGCACCAAAGAATGCATATGCAGCTCTCCACTCCACCTCCCCGCTGCCACCATGTTTCGTGTGGAGTAAAATGCATGCAAGGGGCAAAGTGGTGCCGCTGATATCGAAATTCCTAATTTCAGTCAGAGTTAGAGAGGGATTCTTCGGCAGGGTAAGAACGAAGACATCGTTCCCTTGCTTCGGCAAAAGCACACAAACCCCCATATCGTTATGGGAACCATAGAAGAAGTAAGCAGTCGATAGCAAGAAGGATGGGGACAAACGAGAACTATGGAGGGAATTTAGCATACTTTCTGCAATAGATAATAGCGGAGGAATTTCTAATTTAGCTTAATGAGTTTTCAAGTGTTGGGCGTTTATCCTCTCGTTTTCCCAGAAAATATCCTGCTCGTAGTTTGTTTGGTAATTAGCGTTCGGTACCGGTGATTCGAAATTGCACTGTCATGTTCGGCTCGCGCAATTAATAGTTGACGGGGTTCGCTAATATTGTGACGTGTGTTCCCAGTGGAGCTGGTGCTGATGTTTCCTGATTGAAGAACAAGGATGTATTCAGTGAGGCTGCCTCGGAAACTGGTGGTTACCGAAAGGATACTTAATTTTATTAGCTGACAATAGGAGTTCGTCTGGCTGGAGAATAAATGACGAATGACGAATTTAAATAGTTACAGAAACAGACGATTTTAACTGCAAAGAAGAAATTGAAATCTGATTTATCAAATTTCATGTTATGAGCGAACATTGTTTTTAAGTCATTATTTGTCATAATTAATTTGTCATTAACCAGTTTAAACCGGTTTGAAATAATCACAAAACTTCTCTATCGGTATCTATCTCTCTATTATATATATATAGATATGAATATGTAATGATAATTTTTTTTAACTTTCTTTTCCAATTTTTCTGGCCTTCAAAAAAGTTTTAGAGCTCGACCGATTTTGAGATGAAATACCAGCTATGATGTCGTAGTTCTTCACCAGCCTTTTAAAATTCATCTGCTGTCAAAAGAGCATACGTAATAATAAAGCAATACTGGTAAAGGCAGGTCAAATTTTTAAAAATATATCTGTTTTCAAGGAAACATACATGATAATTCAATACTGGTAAAAACAGGTTAAAAAAATTCTTCAACCGATAATTTCCGGCGGCTCATGATCTTTATTTTTTGCCTTAAATTTCGGAGACACCAAAACTTCCTAACAAAAACAGCATCATGTTCTCACATGATAATAAAACTAAGAAAATTGTCTGATAATTTAATTAATTGCTAAAAACTTAATTTGTTACTGGCGTTTTGCATATTTTTAATTAATATCTTGTACTGGGTTAAAGTATTAGTCGTGATTTGAATTATATATTTATTTCATCTCAAAATCTATTTAAAGTTGAATCAATAATTGATTTAAAAGATAAAAAAATCTGTTGGACACGCTAATTTACCTTATTTCCCATCAATATCTGATTAGAATTTCGAATACTCGTATTTAGGCCTTAAAATTTTGAAATAATTAATTTTTTGGCGTGTTTAAAAAAATTAGCTCTTTCCTTTTTTAGAAAAGCGAATAAATGCTTTTTTTTATGTAGTTGTAAATTTTTAAGATTATTTCTTTACTGCGAATAAACATACTGATTTCTTGACATGTACCTTTTCTAAAGATCTATTTTAATATAAACTCTTGATTTAAAACAACCATATCCTTCATTTATTTATTAATTTATCAACACCATTTTGGAATTAAAGAAAATATAGTAATATAAAACTATAATTTAACACCTACAAAAAAGAATTTGCTATTAAAATAAAATTAATTTCAATCAAATAGTTATCCATTAATACACTTCATGTCGCTAACGAGTTTCCTCTTTTTTTTTTTTTTTTTTTTTTTTTTTTTTGCTCCATTTGTTGTTTAGGATTTCTCACGAGGTTTCTCGCTTTAGTTTTTGTTTCTCCTTAAGTGTGTCATAATCTGTAGTTAATATAATTTAAATAAGGTATAGTCTGCCAAAAGGTATTTGGCTCCTTGCGAATGTCTTGCGCCAAACGTTAAAACCTTTTTTAAAAACTCCTCTTCTATCAAATAATTTTTAAAAATCACTAAATAAATTCTGCAAAAGTACATTTCTGTTGATTTAATACTCTTTTGCAAACAAATTTATTTAATCAACTCATATCACTTGATAGTGCACTTTATTTAAGACCTTTATTGTTATTACATCCTAATTACGAAAAAAAAAATCCTATTCGAAATTCTTAAAAACGTCCAAGCGTTTGTACTTTTAAATTGATATCTATTTATGCTTAGAAGCACTCTATTATCAAAAAAATTTATAAAGAATACATTATTTTGAATATATTCAGTAACTATAGCGGAACATTATCCAATATGTCATGGATCTACGTGTTGTTGTTACTAATGGCACTTGCCATGGACAAGCCCGCTGATGCCTCAGCGGATTTAAGCCGAAATAAGATTATCTTGTTTTGAAGTAGTGCCAACTAGGGCCAAGAGTATGACTTTTGCTACACACTCATCGCATTCGCTTGTACAGTCCCTTTTTACAGTGATTCATAGTCACACATCTTATAGATAGTACACAGAAGAACAACCATGCCATAACCGGGACTCGAACCCGGGACGCCCAGATCACGAGGAAGAAGCGCTACCTCTGTGCCAGAACGCCGGCATGGATCTATATAAAACACATGATTACAAAAAGAAAAGGAAATTAAATCCTCACATCATATTTAACGATTTTCTTTTTAACAACTTTCTAATCTTTTTTCCTAGATGAAGCATTTAAATATCTGAAAGTACATCTAACAGTTCAAAAAATTGCTCATTTACGTTATTATTATTTACAGCATTATTAACCATCGCTCAAAAATACTTTAATCCGTGAAACCGTTTAAAACGTTTCAGCACAAAAGTGAAAAATTCCAAATCATCTGTTTTTGTGAAAAAATAAATAAAAATACTGTAGCTTAAAAGCAAAACCATAACAATCTTTTTTACGAAAAGAGATTTGATGAATTATTTAGGGTATTATATCCGTATCAGCAATTGAGATTCATTCATAATGAATGTTGTTCTTTTCATAGAAAATGATAGAAATTTTAAAAAACGGTTTTTAAGAAGCATTAACGAGTTTATGCAAAGCTATTTTCATCCTGATTTTCTTCAAGCTGGAAGCTTATCAAAAAGCTTCAATTTTTGAATTCCTCAAACAACAATTTTTTCAAAAGTAAAGGAGATAATTCTAGTTATTGTTCGGCTTGTATATCTACTAGAATAAAAAAGATGACTTTCTTTAAATAAAATAGCCATTAAGTTCTCTTTCATTTTAATGAAAGTAGAATAAATCTTTTTCGGGTTACACAATCAGACATAAGGGAACATTTTTATTGCAATCAGGTTTGATATTTATCAATTTTTTTAAAAAACAAATTTGAATTCTTAGAAGGAAATAAATCTAATTGAAGATAATTAAAAGAAATTTGTATACTCATTTTTATATATATTAGAAATATGTATTTATAAAAATCATTTTTAAATTAACAAGTTTTAATGTTATTCGTTTAAAAATTATTAACATTTTAATAATAAATTTCATTTTTATCCCAATTATTTAGTTATTCGAATTATCTTAGTTATTTCGGAAAACAGCAGAAATACATTTTAAAATTGTATGAACTGTGAAGTATTGCTTATGGATGAAAAGTAAAACAATTTTGAAGAAAGATAAAATTATGAAACATATCGATAACGTCGCACATTAATATTTAGATTTGAAAATAAAAAAATTTCCTTTCTCATTACGATGTAAGCTTTCTTTTTTTTTCCTTTTCTTTTCTTTCTTTCTTTCTTTCCTTTTTCTTTTCTTTTTTTTTTTTTGCAAATAATGAATTATGAAATATTATTAGCATATCAAGTAAACGCATTATAACAAACTTTTGCTTAGAATCAATTTAGGTTAGTTATATCAACGTCCCGTTTTAAAGAAACACTAGGGCTATTTAGAGACAGTCCTCATAATTTTAAGCAGCGGTCAGATGCCGAGGACGACAAATGAACTTCAGCCTTCTCCCTTATTCAGTAAATGTATAAATTTTCATCAAAAAATTGTTTTTCTCACCAGTTTTGTTGATTTAAATTGTATGTGCTATGAAGATTATTACAAATCAAGTGTTATTTTTTTCCTCCAAAAATTAAAAATTTAGTTTTAAAAGTTTTCAAGTGTTACGATTTAATTTCAGTGCTTGTTATAATGAAGATTTCGCAAATGACAAGTAATCATGTTTAACGAAAATTTGAATCAAAATAATTAAAATCGATTTTTATGGCTGTATTTATATATTTTGAGTTATTTTAATTGATATTTTTTATGAACTGAATTAAAAAGTTTAAATCTTCAACCTTTTTTATATCTAAATCCTCCTTATCAATTTATTTTTGTGCATTACAACTATGTTAAAACCTCTTTTATACATTGTCTTTTTTAGCGTTTGCCAAATTATGTTTGATCACTTCTGCTTTCAATAAAAAAGGATTAAAATGAAATCTGTTATGCATATTTCAAAGTATCATGTCAGAACATGATTTCTTGAACGGCCAAGCACCACGGGCTTATGCAAGCTAATTATATTTTTATTCTTTTTAATTGTTTCATCGAATGAGTCACTTTAGTATTTCAAACGATCCGAAAAGCTTTGTCTCGCATTTATTGTTTAACAAAATATCCCATTTCCTATTTATTTCATTTCATATAATCAAGTGTTGAAAATGACATTTTCTACGTATTATTTGCTATAATAATTTTTTTTTTAATCAGAGCTTTTGTAAATTTGATGATAACGCGTTATTAAAAGCTTTTGAGATGCCTCGTTTAGGTAATAAGAATTTTATTTTTCACCTACGAATTTTTTGTTGACGTCACAAACTTAATTACCAAATCAACATCATGTTCTCACAAGATAAAAATACTAAAAAAACGTAATAAAAAAGTTTGATATATTAAATTTATTGCAATGCTAGTATCAGGTAGTAGCAAAGTACTTCCACTGAAACATGTCAAATATTTGATACATTCCTAGCAGTTTCAATTTCACTGTTTATACTCATTCTCGCATGAAGTCAGAATAAACATAAATCCAAATTATATAAAATATAAATACAGAAAAGCTAACTGCCATCATTAAATTCCCATTTCATAGTTGCGTCTTGTATAGACAATTGTCTTTCCTTTGCGTTTTCTATACAGTCTAGCCGGAACCAGGAAGTCTGGATCGACATCATATCATCATTAAAGATGAATCCTTAAATGCATTTAGAAAATAACTAATCATCTCCTGCAATAAACCGCTTAAAAGCAGGCATCTCACGTTGAGGAGAAAAAAAATGGATAAAACTAAGTCTTCCTCTGACTTCAAGATAACCTGTCGTTACGGAGCCATTTCCAATAACGTTCTCCAAGAATCCTAATAGATTCTGGGCTTTATAGCTTGGATTTCACCTTTAAAGAAAGCGACCTGAATCCCCGAACGTTCAAGGTAACGCAGCTTTAATGAGGAGACACGCAACTTCAAGCTAGCACGACTCCAGTAACCGAAGAAGTGATTCGATATCGATGCAGAAATAGCCACATCGACCGCATCTTCATCGGGAGGGGGGCAATAGTGAATAGGATCGCGTGTTCGCATCCCGCACACGATCACGCAAAGTGTCTGGGACTCCTCGACGTAATGAGATTGCCGAGACCGCTTCCGACCGTCCGGCACGCCACTGCAGGATCCTTGCCTGGATGGTCCGGAAGCAACGCATCAGTTGGTCCGGAGTACAGCTATGTGATGAGATGGGATTTTGCCTAACCAGGGAATGACATAGATAGATCCGGATCTACATAAATGGCAAGGGAGGAAATCTATCAGCGATATGGATACAATCATCCACATCTACTTATCCACGTTTCAAAACATTGAAAAAAGTTTAAAGAAACCAAATTTTGATATTAAAAGCAAAACCCAGGAAAATTAGCAATTTCATTTATACTTCGCATTAGTTAATTAACACTCAGTTTTGTAATAACTAGAGGACTATTTTTGAAATTGGCGTTGCATTTTCAGAAAATGATCAGTTGACGAGCCTGTCATTCACAGTCTGATTCGTAGCCACAAGTGCATGTTTGTGCCACGACGAATTTTATATCAATGAGGATCTATTAAGATATGAAAAACCATCGACATAATTGCACTCTCAACTCTTGAATTGGAACCCACCGTTTTTGAAGTGGAGACCTTAATATAAGGTCAGTGTAAGTATTATTCAAATTCAGAAAGAAATGCAAGTGCCCCATAACGAAATCAGTATTAAAAATCAAAATGTTTAACAATTATTAAATTTTGAAGTATGAGGAATTGCTTGGTGGATTTCAGCGTCACATTTCCTCGGATACCAGATCCAATTATACAAAAGTTCCTTTAGGTATGTAAGGCCATGATTGTCTATTGATAGAGGTTTGTCTAACACAGTGTTCGGCAAAGTGCGGCTCTTTGGCACATGCGCATTGGTACATTGTTCACATTAATATTTATTATGAAATTTAGTTTTATTTAGTGTACTACTTATTTAGTACAATAAAAGTTTACTAAACAAGCAGATTTGGCCCCCATTTTTTTATTTGTTGTAATGTTCATATTTGGCTCTTTGGGTAATAAGTTTGCCGACCACTGTTTAAACAGAAGCATTCACTCGTATTAAGCCAATAAACATGGCATATATTTTGTGTAATCATGTCTCAAAGTTAAAAAAAACTTTCCATAGATAGAATCTCTATCAATAGACTATCATGGCCTTGCATACATAGATGATCTTTTGTATAATTGGAACAAGTATCTGAGGGATTGTGACACAGAATGTCACCAAGCAATAACTCACACTTCAAAATACTTAACAGCCTGCAGACTTTTTTCCATAGTGAAACCTCTATCAATAGACTTTCATTGCCTGACATACATAGAGGAACTTTTGTATAATTGGAACTAGTATCTGAGGGATTGTGACAGTGAAGGTCACCAAGCAATTACTCATACTTCAAAATACTTAACAATTGTCAATAACGTGAATCCTCTATAATTTATATCTTTCCTTAATTAGAAGGTTCCCCTCTCTATTACAATAAAGAAAAGTGAAGAAACTGAACATCTAACTGGATATGACTGATGCTCCACTTAAGCTTGAATCGTAGCAACGAACATATTAAGGTGAATAGTTACTTTAAATTTCAAACCGGAACACTTTAAAATTAGAGCATACATTCCAGATCCTGATGAGTGGCACAAGGTCACGTTAGCTTGGCGGTAAGGTCCCGTCTCGTGAACCGTAGGATTTCAGGTTCAAGAACCGATTCCACCGATGAACCGTCGCGTAAAGGGGTGCACGTTATATCTGTAAGGCGAAATGTCCAACCGCTATTGTGGTGTGCAGAGGGGGTGACATTTAGGTGTCTTCCTCTTCATCTGACCACGGTTCAAAATTATGAGGTCCGTCCCAAAATAGTTCTAGTGTTGCTTTACGACGAGATGTTGATATGACTAAAGTAAAGCTAAAATTAAACCTTGTGAGAGGCATAGGGGTTACATTAGTCAAATTTGAGATATATATAAGTAATCATAATCACTGAAATATTTCATTTTAATTTCTTAACACTAGATTTATGGGTGTCGGCCTTACACCTATTTTTACTGAAATCCGTCTTTTTGATGGATAAATTAAAATACAAGTCTTTGTAATTTTTTTTTAATTTTAAATCAACAGTTTTTTATTCACAGTTGTCTTCAATACATTTTTTACATGTAAACTCTATTTGGGATGCACACATTCCACATACATACTTGTTACATTTAACGCAAATGTTATTTGTGTTTTTATTATTTTTTTACATAACCCAATTTGACAAGATGTTCGCACATTTCGATTTTGTACATCAGACAATGAATTGCAACTTGTATTTTGTTCGTCGCGATGATCACTGCCTAGTTCTTCAGCTAATTGAAAAAATGATGAAATGGTTATTTTTGGTATGACAAGGTTTGCAAATAATGACTCCTAACATATGACTCACACACTTATTGTACACAGCCGTTATTTTTTCATTTTTATTATTTCGCAAGATTTGAAACATTTGGTGGTAAGTTAAGTAACCCGTCAATTTGACTTATTTTCGTAAAAACAGGTATACAACATATATAGAAATAATAAAATGTAGCTATTTCGGAGGATCAAATGGAAAAATGTATTCATTGCATTATATTATTAAAAACCAATATGTCATATCGTAAGTATATTTACATGTTCGAAATTTTAAGGCATGAAATGGTAAACCCGTAAAATTGACGGGTTTCTTAAATCGAGTGCTAAAAGCAAAAATACAATTAGTATCCCAAATAAAATATTTTATTACTACCGTTTCTGTTTTTTATTCAGCTTGATGCATTCGTAATACTCAAATTATTCGTACTAACGGTTAGGTGAATAATTTTCAAGACCTAATTTTATAACAGTTGAATTTTTCTTCTGCTATTCACTAATTAATTTTTTTAAAAATGAATGAACATTTTAATTCCAATCTAAAAATACATCTTCAATTTCGAGTTAACCATAAAAGAAAGAATTTTTCTTTAATTCATTCACTACGTCTGAACTTTTTAGGTGGTCGTAGAATTTTGGAAGGAGAATTTTTATTTTTCTTTTCATCTTACTTTGTTGAAAAAGTTGTAGCCACTCGTTTTTATATGCTTTATTTACATATAGCTACCATTTATTTTAAAATCGGGACACTTCTTAAATCAGGAATAGACAGTTTATACTCAGGCTGCTCTGTTTATCTAAGACATATGATCATTTAAGATCAGTTAATGTATTGGATTGTAATGCATTTTTCATTCTGATGTTAAGCCTAAACTACTTTACTACATTCGAAAAGGAAAGAACATCATATACAAGAAATACGGTGGAATTCCAGAAATCAAGTCTGCGCAAAATGCTCTAAATAACAAATCAGAGAAAAAAGAAGGA
>JAOUZG010038069.1:5186792-5200905 GCA_026289955.1 Argiope argentata | reverse complement strand
GATTGTATTTATCTGAAATTTTTACTTTATTAATTATCCTGTAAATATCTGTAAATAGCTGTAAATAAATTTGTTTGTGCTGTCATCATACAAAGTCCATTCAATCCGAACCCGCTACGCTAAAAACGTAACAATATGATCATTTAAGATCAGTTAATGTATTGGATTGTAATGCATTTTCATTCTGATGTTAAGCCTAAACTACTTTACTACATTCGAAAAGGAAAGAACATTATATACAAGAAATACGGCGGAATTCCAGAAATCAAGTCTGCGCAAAATACTCTAAATAACAAATCAGAGAAAAAAAACGAGATTTATAGCATCAATAAGCAGATGGAAAAACATGTAGCATTAGATCGAAAGTTACTTTGCTAGACGTCGGGGTAGAGAGGCATCGGAATTTATTTAGATGTGCGACGATTCGATACGCACAGGTGGGGAGAGACTACGAAATGTGGGATCTGATGCCAATCCCACATTTTTTATTCATGACAGAAAATTCACTTTGTATGCCATAAAAAAAACGAGTTTGAAGTGCGGGTAATTTGTAACATTACAGAAAAAAATTCGTAAATATTTCTGAAACAAAATTCTTCTCAAAAATTGCAAATATTTTTTTGATTATTTTGTTAGTTGAAGTTTTTAACAATATATTAAACGGGTTTGTATTTATTACCGATGCGTTTTCTTTGCAGGTCTGTTTTAAAAATATAAAACGTTTTCGATACTTGATAATAAAAGACGATTGGATTTACATTTTTATCATGTCAGAACATGATGTCGTTCTTGGGATTAAGTTTTTGATGTAGGAGAGAAATAAAAAATATATATTATCTGCACGAATATCTCAAAAAGTCAGCTTTTAATAACACATTGCTATTATATTTACAAAAGCTCTGATTTAAAAAAAATAAGTTAATGACAACAGCAAATAAAACCTAGAAAAATGTCATTTTGAGTTTGATTATATAAAATGAAATAAGTAGGAAATGAGATATTTTTGAAACAATTAATGCGAGACAAAGTTTTTTGGATCGTTTGCAATACTAAAGGGACTCTTTCAATGAAACAATCAAAATGAATAAAAAATATAATTTAACTCGCACGAGCACGTGGTGCTTGGCCGTTCAAGAAATGATGTTCTGACATGATACAATGAAACATGAATAGCAGATTTCATTTTAATCTTTTTTTTTAGTTTTTAAATTATAAGCAGCTAAAATAATGCCATTTAACACAAAATAATAAGGATTTTAATTTTTTTCCATCCGTCAAAAAATTCTCTCAATGCATCTAAAATTACCTTTTTGAATCTAATTTGTAATTTTGATGTTTTTCATTCATAATTCCGAAGAACATGTTTAAAAAAAGTGCTGTAAGTGCATGTAAAGAAGTTTTTCACGTAAAACTATTCATCAACTATGCCAGGCTGATAATTTCGCTATATTTCTTCTATTTCTACACTTTATGACATTGCATTTGCATCATAGATAAAGGACACATAATTTCATGTGTTAAGTATGTGCGCTGCTTAAAAGATAAAGTGTTTGTTAATTATCACAAAAATGATAAAGATTGTAATATTTTACTTGAATATAGATGACAACATGTGGGTTATAAGGTAAAGTATAAGAATTCATTGGTGAATTTATTTGATGAACAGTAAAATCATGGTGGCAGTACCTCCTGAGACATTAATAAATTTCAAACATTTCCTATAAGCGTAGTGTTGTAGCGAGTGAAGGTCGCGATACGAACCTGCGACGCAAGGGCCTGTAGCCGAGTAACATGACCATAATACAAAAGTCGACTTCAATATCGTAGATGTTATCCAGTTTATAAGGCTAAAACTACAGTACTCTCCCACCAGTGAGTCGGCGAAGAAGCGAACGATTTTTTATTGCGCCAAGCGTTATGGCGAGTTGCTGTTTGCTCGTCAAGTGACTGACGATTTTTGTTTATTTTGCTTGCCTATGTCAAGTGAGTCTGACGATTTTGCTGAGAGTAGATGGCGCCACGATTGCAGCAGGCGGTTGTGTTGTCAAGGTCACCAATGTAACGAGTGAAGGTCGCTTTACGAACGTGCGACGCTAGGGCCTGTAACCGAGTAACGTGAACATAAAACAAAAGTCAATTGCAGTAACGTAGATGTTATCTGGCTTATAAGGCTAGTGTCACAAAGCATAATTATTAAATTAAATGATATAACAGAACGGATTATACCGTTTGCGTCTAAACACGTTCTGTCATCATTTTCATGAGCCTGATGCCTTATTGTTCATCAATGTGTTAACATTATAAGAGCCAAATTTGGGTCCATTGAAAGATAGTGGATGGTCCTCGAAGCTGTAACTAAATGGATAAATAACATCGCCAAAATTTCAAAGAGATGAAACTAGATTAAAATGGAAAGAAATTCTTTTTAAAGATAAAGAATAAATCAATAATTTAACAAACAGTGAAATAGTAAACTTGTGTATCAAATCATTTTGAGTAAACAAGATAAATTCAGCATTAAAAATAATTGGGCAATATAAAACAGATATTAAATTGGGAACATCTGAACCGCCTGCCGACTCGCAACAATATCAAAACAACGAAGTGTTCTTAAAATAGAACATGTCATCAGTTTAAGTAGAAGAAACTTGTATATCAAAAAGTTAATTAGGATGATGCATTGGTTTAAACCGTCCAAAAAAATATATGTTCCAAAAAGGCATTTATCATTGGGAGCTGATGGAAGTCTTCACAGACTTCTTGGAAAACATATCTAAAAGAAGATGAATTGGGTACTTTCACCATTTTTGACCTCCCCCGACCATAAATTTATTGATATACGAGTATTAATGTTTCTTTCGTTTCGAAAAAATATGCAGTAAAATAGTGTCTTCGGAGGCTCGTTCCATAAATTAGGAAGCAGAAAATTAATCCTTAAACCTATAGATTATTTAACCTCTTAATTAAGTGACAATCTATTAGAGGTATTTATTCTTATTACATTCCATTTAAAACGGTAAATGGCACTTGAAATTTACGAAATACACAACAGGAAATATTATTAACAAAAAATAATAACTCTTAAGTTTTGATTATCTCCTCGTTTTAGAATTTTACGTTCTGTTTGCGCGTGAGAGTGATTACTAAATAAACCCACGGAAGTGGGTGGGTATTCAAAACTATCTCCATAAAATAAAACTCTGAATCTTGAGCAAGACCGAAAACGTCACGAGTAATAAGAATTATACATTTAAAACCCAGGTAATTTTAGACTTCGTAGATCAGAAAAAAAAATTCCAAGTAATATATATTTTTTAAAAAAACAGCAAACAATCAGAACAAACAAACAAACAACAACAGAGATTGTAAAAGAAGAACAAGGAACATAAAAAAACCCTCCTTAAAATCAATTCCTGCTTAGGTTAACAAAGAAATTTTTTATTTTAGGTACTTTTTATTAAATAATAACAACTAATACAAATATGACAGAGTCACAATATTAAGAGGCAAAACAGAAAGCGAATTTCCAGGCCATTTGCATTGGCCTCTCTATATATGGTGCTCGAACTTGCAGCACAAGGCATGCAATTCCAACCAGACTATCCCGGCTTAACGATTATAATTACTATAAATAATTGATCAAAAAATTATACTAACGTTGAATTTTCAACTCCAATTGAGGATTCAGACTTTAAATTTGACTTTATGTTTTCAAACTGTAGCATGGAAACGTAAAGTTAGTGTTTCCTATACTCGAAAAACAAAAAGACTTACTGTTAAATATATTTCATTCAAAATTTGATAAGGATGTAGAAATTTGGTGTAAAATCTTGAAGCAAAATTCCATGCCTCTGTTTGAAAGAGCAATGGAAATATTTTGCTCATAAATAGACAAACTTTATTGGGAAAAAGGCGCTTGTCTGATTCTTAAAGATCTAAAATGTAAAAAATCGCCAAAATCTCGAATTCGAATTTTTTGACGATCAAAAATTTGATGAATTCGAATTTTTTGACGATTCTTTCTCTTTATATGCTTCGTTCGCAATAAAGTAAAAGACGTATTGAAATAGAAAAAAAAATATTGCATGTGATGTTGACGGTAAAACTATAAATATGAGTAAAAACATTGCCAGAAGCACAATAATGAGTATTTGATCGTATTCTCTAACAAAAACTGCATCTAGTAAAAATATTCGAAAACTTTTATTGGAGCAATCTTATTGATTGTGTTTAAAATTAATTCACACAATTTTTTTAAATTTTAAATTTTACGTACGTAAAGTTAGTGTTCCGTGTACACGAAAAACAAAAAGACTGACTGTTAAAGGATTTAATTCAAAATTTGATAAGTATGTAGAAACTTGGTGTAAAAATCGGAAGCAAATTTTGTGTTCAAAGAGTAATGAAATTATTTTGCTCATGAATATACAAACATTATTGCGAAAAATGCGTTTGTCTGATTCTGGAAGATCTGAAATGGGAAGAATCGTCAAAAACTCGAATTCGAATTTTTTGACCATCAAAAATTCGATGAATTCGAATTTTTTGACGATTCTTTCTCTTTATATGCTTCGTTCGCAATAAAGTAAAGGACTTATCGAAATAGAAAAGAAATATTGCATGTGATGTTGACGGTAAAACTATAAATATGAGTAAAAACATTGCCAAAAGCACAATAATGAGTATTTGATCGTATTCTCTAGACTATGGAGCGAAGCAAAAACTGCATCTAGTAAAAATATTCGAAAACTCTTATAGGAGCACTCTTATTGATTGTGTTTAAAATTAATTTACACATTTTTGTTAAATTTTAAATTTCAAGTACCAAAACAATGTAATAACTCATTGGGCAAGTCCAGCTTTTTGTTCTATGTTAAGAGCAAACGATCCTAATACTGGACCATGATACTTGAAAATTTCAAGCTTTGCCCTACTTCCAACAAATCTATTTTCGAAAACGAAAAACAGATAGAATATTTCAGAAACTCTCAAGCTCTCTTCTGACTTAAGGTATGACCTCCCGCACCGGAAGACAGAAAGTATCCTGGAAATTCTGCACGTTCATTACCGGGAAGTCACGGCAATCTCGACTTGTTGCTCGTCGTGAGCGGATTTTTCACGCTCGTCCAAATGCTTAACTCGAAGAATTTTTGCCGAGGCACATAAAGGAAGGGAATGGGAGTCGACTCCCTCAAACACAGATGTCACAGTTCGAAACCAACCTAATGAAGACAGGCACGGCGTGAAAGAGAACCGGCGACGTCAGTACACCAAAATAAAGCAATGGGTGAAGCTGACAGATTAAACGACCCCAGGTCTAACGGAAGACGCAGTCTATGTCTATGCATCTGGGAAATGGAATACGACTGTATGGAGCTCTGGTTATAGCGTGACCCCAGACAGGATGTCCGTATGGTAAGAAAAACTGTTTTTAATCGCGTGTGTCACACAAACTGACGAACCCCTCTTCCCCTTTCTCTCAGACGACTTGTTAAGACAGACAGACATAAAAAACGTTAGGGGGGAAAAGAGTGCCTGGCTGGTGGAACATGATGGACAAGAAAAACAAACTATATACGAAATAAACGATCTGTGTGCCATTCACTTTGCTTTTGAGTTAATTATGTCTTACAAGCCGAGAATAGGTGGAGTTTTCAAAATATAACTGATTGTTTCCTTTTTTTTGTAACCGATTTTGTTAAGAATTTTTTTTGTCACATAATATACTAAAAAGTACAAATAAAATTAATGCATATGAAAATATTTTTATAGAAATTTCGAATTTATGTCTGAAATACAATAGCATTTTTTTTAATATCAAGCTAAATGAATTTTCTTAATTTTTAATAGAATGCAAAAATTTCTTTAGAATAATTTGCATTTTTTTAAAAAAAATACTAAAGAAAGAAACCAGTTAATTAAAGCGTAAGTAGATTTTAAATATTTACATCTTGTCCTGAACAAGAAAAAAAAAGATCAAATATCTTAAAATAAGAAATATTTACGTACAGGATATGTACGCATTTTACAAAATTGTTAAAAACGAATCAATAGATTAATATTAATGTGTAAACTAATATCTGTTTCTAAAAATATGGCTAAATAGAAATTTTCATAGTGTTAATTTATTACAATCTAAATAATTGAAAGGATCTCTTGATTTTTGATGTTTTTGTTCAAGGTTTGAATAAAAAATTTAATTAAATTAAAAATTTTTAATAACAGGAAATGGAACAGAAAATATCGAATTACAGTAACATAAAAAGATAACGGTTTTGTAAACTCAAACAAAGCTCTAAAGGAAAATTGCCAACCTCGCTAAGCACCAAATAGTTGTATATCAAAGCTTACAATCCACACAACTGACCTAAAAACATTTTATCTGTAGCGTGAACCTGAAATAAAACAAAACAGCAACCCAATTATTTTAAATCATTATCTTATAAGTCCAAAACAAAATCGAGTCGCGAACACACTGTTCATGAGTGAATTTTCAGCACCAATTGAGGCAATGCAAAATGCGGAATTTTCTACGCCAGTTGCAGTAACGAATACAGATTAGAATTTAATTTTCTTTATTATGTTTTATTTTAATTGAAAAGTACTTCATAATGAATCCGACATGTCAATTAATTAACAATATTTAATTTTAAACGCATCAAACATTTAAAAAAATAAACAGAATTGTTTGAAATAATCGGTCGAAAACCTGTTAAGCCTAACTTCATAAGCGTGAGAAAAAAGAAAAAAAAAAACTGAAGTCTTAAGCATTTGGAGGTGGCGAAATGAAGCTTTTTGGCGAGAAAATTAGTTTTTAATTTATAAAAAAGTAACCACTCAATTAGCTGGAATAAATAGTAGCCTATGACCTATTCTAGACTATAAGCTACCTTTGTGCTAAATTTCATCCGATTTCGTTCATGCATTCTGGCGGGATTGACTAACATCATCCATCCAAACTTTCACATTTATAATAGTAGTATAGATAAAAATTTCTTTTCTGTTGTGCGCAAAATGTTTGGATTTTTTTTTTTTTGGTTTAATTTACAAAACTTGGTTTCAGTTCAAAGATGATCTTCCAAATAGTTGGAATTACTTTGGCAAAAACAAAACAGCAGAAAGTCAAGAGCCGCTTCGATTCTTTATGACCCCATTCGCTCTCGTCCGAGAAAATAAAACATTAAACTTGATTGTGATAACATGGATTTATTGGCTATAAATTTACTGCCTAGCGTAAAAGAAAAAAAATCTCCTTCTAAATTGAAAGCAACAACACAAAGTTAAAAGAAAATTGTCTGTATCTTATGGAATTCCTGAATTTGATTCACATCCTACTCGAAGAATATTTTTAAACAACATAGCAAAGTAGAGTTTATATTATATGAAATATAGGAAAAAAGAAAGTAAGTACATAGCAAGCAGATAAGTTTATTTGTTTATTTGAAAGAAAATTAAAGCATTTTAAAGTTTGCCATAGGAAAAATAGTTTTGATCTAAAAATAAGTTTGTATTGTTTGTATTTATTTGTATTCCTTAAAGAAAAGTATCAAAACATTAAAAAAGCATATTATATATAAAATATTATTGAGTAGAAGTTTAAAAATTGGAATAATTTTTTTTAATATAATAACATTTTAAACATAATAAAGGAAAAAAAAATGTCATACTTTTTTCCATTACCTCAAATATACGTATAAACATGAAAATAAAATGTATGACAAGTTTACACCGAAACTGTAAATCTGGCTCAAATTTCATATCCAATTATTCTAAAGAAAGAGGTCCAAATTTCATATCAAATCTATTCAACGAAATAAAGAGTCGTAGAGATGATATTTCAGTTGGTTTTAATACTGAAATAGACCTTGAGCACAGAGAGAAGTTTGATATCCATTTAATTTCATAATAATAAATAACGAACGATATTAATTATCACAATGAAGTAAACGGAGGACACATGGACATAATATTTCAGATGGTTTGAATTTCAAATTAAACCTTTTACATAAAAAGAAAATCATTTTTAGCTTCAATTTTAGAAATTAACTTTATAAACACAAAATCATTGCACAAAAAATATTGCTGTAAATATTATTTTAATTACAATTGCAATTCACTGAAATTGTAGTTAAAGTACAAAATCAGTCATATAAAATGTTAATTATAATACACGCAAAGTATATCACTGCACAAAAATATCAATGGAAATACTATTTTAATTAGAATTGCTATTCATCGAAATTATATCTAAAGTATAAAATCAATCAATTAAAGTGTTATTTAGAATACCCGCACGATTGTATCATTGAGCAGAAAGGAAATACTATTTTAATTAGAATTGCTATTCATTGAAATTATAATTAAAGTATATAATCAATTATAACAAGTGTTATTTGGAATACACGCAGCGCTTATCATTGAGCAGAAAGGTCTGTGGAAAGGTTATTTTAATTAGAATTGCTATTCATCGAAATGATAACTAAAGTATATAATCAATCATATAAAGTTTTATTTAGAATATACGCAAAACTTATCATTGAGCAGAAAGATAAATACTATTTTAATTAGAGTTGCTATTCATTGAAATTAAAATTAAAGTATAAAGTTAATCACGTATTATGTTATTTAGAATACATGCAGAGCATATCATTCAGCAAAAAGATCAATGGAAATGCTATTTTAATTAGAATTGCTATTCAAATGAAATTTTAATTAAAGTATAAAATCAATCATATTAAGAGTTATTTAGAATGCACGCAGAGCATATCATTGGGCAGGAAAAGCAATGGAAATGCTATTTTAATTAGAATTGCTATTTATTGAAATTATAATTAAAGAATAAAATCAATCACACATGTTATTTAGAATACACACAGAGCTTATCATTGAGCAGAAAGATCAATGGAAATACTATTTTAATTAGAATTGCTATTCATTGAAATAATTAAAGTATATAATCAATTCCCACAAGTATTTTTTATCACGCCTCGCTCCGTTTTTTTTTTCTCGTAACGGATCGAATGATATTTCTTTGCTTCTGTAGTTGGTAAGATCATCAAAGCCGCCGAAATGTATCATTTCAGTTGGTACCTTTTGCATACCCAGCATGAATTCATGCAAAACAGATTCTTTTCAGTTTCCGTTGGAGAGGATCTTTTTTTCTTGGAAGTTGGCGGCCATTTCTCTACTTGGTTGACTTCTTTATGGGGGAGCGCACCAACCGCGCGGAACGTTACACGCAATGCGCCCAATCCCCTTCCCTAAGTAAACAATACTCATTCCCCCCCTTCAATGAAGTGAACTTTTCGAGAATTTATAAACGCTATTCTGGGGATCAGAATTCTCACCACGGGAGGAATATTAATTCCGAGAACTAATTTATACGTGAAATGTTCTGTCACGCGATGAATATTTGCTACAGCGTGGATGCATATAAAATGGCATAAGAAACAGCTCTTAAGTCAAATGTCAGCTTAGCATATGATTTTTTTTATGTCACTAAGGAGAAAAGTAGAGTAGAAATATGAGATTGTTACTTTCACACCAAAAGAAATAATCGTCCATCAAGCGTCTCGTAAAGGTTCTGGGTTGTCATAATTGGACCTAAAAGTGGAAATGTATGGCCTGAGATTAACAGGCAATTCGAGTTAAAAAAAGATCTTTGATACATAATTTTGAATTGTTAAAAGGCGTAGTTTTATTCTTTCGGCGAAAACCTTTAATTATTTCGTTTATCAAGTAAAGAAAAGGCAAATAATATATCGTTGCTTAGATATTGCACTTAATATGGGTATAAATCACAAGATAATTTTTATTGTAGTTGAGAATAGTGGTTTAGTTTTGTTAAAATCCCTTTTAAAACAACACTAGAACTATTTTAGGACGGACTTCTTAATTTTTAACAGAGGACGAATGACAAAGACAACACTTGAAATTATACCCACACGACAAACTTCCATATGAGAAAGGCGAGAGGATGTTTGGCCTCGACATATATAACGTGCACCTAACCCGCTTACATGACAGTTCTTCGGAGGAAACGGATCTCAAACTTGAAACCCCCGGAATCCGAAGCCGGGACCTTACCACTAAAATGCAGCAACAGCGTTGAGAATAACAGAGAACGGGTCTTAAGTAAAAAATTGTAACGATAAATGTGAATATGATTAAAGAAATGTTTTTAAATGCTTATTATATAAAATAAGTTGTAAGAAATACGTCAAGCTAAATAACGACGCATGACGCATGAACAAGGTATCGATAAATAGTGACACAAGAGCAAGAACACAAGAAACAAATGTTTCCCCTTTTCGATGATTTTATAATGAGATTTTAGGGAAAATAATTAGTTCTATTTAAAAGAATTTTGTATGGATTAGGGATTTTTATCCCTCAATTCAGAGAGTGAGAACTTGCTGAATCCAACTGTTTTATAGAACGCGTCCAGAATTAAATTTAAAAAAAAGAATTGAGTCAGGAGAGGAGAGCATTTTAAAATGAAGTTAACATTGCTTAAATAAAAATAAAAATTAAGAAATTAATTAAAATTTAAACGATTACTACACTCCCCCCCCACACACAGCGAGAGAGAGAGAAATATATGTATGTGTGTATTTTAAATTGCCATTGATTCGGAATAATTTAACAGCCATGGAGGCCTGATGTTAACAAATTATTACAACGCAGGAGATTTTAAAAAAAAGGTTTATGACGTATGTGAGCAAGAAGTCAGACTTCTGCAATTGGGTGCTCAGGGGTCCATACCCTCAGAAGCTATTGCAGCCCTCCTTCCGTTGTAAAGAGGAACACAAGAACAACAACAAACAAAAAACGTAATGTTAGCTTTTGAAATTTATTTTAATTGAATTAATGTCCAGTTCAACTATAAGGATTCAATTTTCAAAATATTTCATAATTTCAACCTGGGCTACAGTCGACTTCAAAGTTAATTTAGGCAAAATTCCCTTAATATTACAATAGAAATAGAATTTTCAAACAAAACAAAAGTTTTCAAAGAAACTTGATTACCTATGCAATCAAGCATTAAAACGACTACTTTCTAAATCCTAAGTACAGAATCTGCCAATAAGTCACCAATATTTATCGTCAATTTGAAGACGTTTGACTTATTACGATATTAAAAAATCAAAAGACATAAAAAGCAAATAGATTTAGGATTTAATTTATTCAAATTCCCGATATTTATTGCATATTGAAAATGAAGAGATACTAAAAAGGATTTATAAAAAAATTCTGTTGCATATGAATATCGATGCTAATAGTGTGATCCGTTACGAAGACACAAAAATTATGTATACTTCTAAACTTTTATCTTTCTCGTTTCAGAAAAATAAGTAAGCTACGCTTCTAACGCATTTTTAAGTTCAGATATCTATTTAAAAATGTATTAAAAGTAGTAGTTCCTGACAGAATTTTGAATCTCCAACCGTAGGCTAACATCGTAAGTAAATTCCCCTTAATTTTCAATTTTACTCTTTTTGAAAAAATTATTTCATTTTCCGTTTTCTAATATTTCAAAAACTCCCTTATTTATATGCAAAATTTGATAAGACATGCATTATGAGACACCAACATTAGTATAATTATTCGATCGCGAAATATGAATTATTAAAAAGGAGAGCATTTGATGCGATGGATATTTCTCTGCATATTTCACCCGATCATAACGAGAATATGAGGGAAAATAAAAATGCTATTTTTTTTTTCCTACTCGCATGAGACGTGAACTTGCATGTTGTTCCAAGAATGAAATCACCTTTCACGCTTATGATGGATTGCAATTTTTTTGTACTTAAGTAAACATGTAAGATTTTCTCTATGACTGATAACGTATCCTGTATGTAATGCAGCACACATCGAAGGGAAACGGTTAATAAGCGTTGTGTATTTTAGAGATGAGTTTATATCAGTCACTTAACCAGTCAAAAAGATAAGATCGCAATGAAAGTGAAGTAGCGATGAAATTTCCCAGAAAACTTTATTGCCTTAAAGTTGAGATAACAAAAATAAATAGATGAAAGGCTGCATTTTTTTTAGTTATCTAATGTTTGGATTATTATTGTGAATATTTTAAATTTCCACGCTAATAATATGTTAATATTTAATTTATATGCAATACATTTAGTTTTGTATATAGAGCTATATCGTGATTCTATTTTTTTCTATATATACTAGCCATGTCCGGGAATCAAAGATTTTTTTAATGCTAGATATGGTAAGTAGTAACCTTTGCTTGTCACAACACTTAATGCATTTGCGTACATCTGAATCATGGGATGAGGTTGCCTTCCTCAAGAACTTGATAAAAATAATGCATTTCAATAATTAGAAAATCTATATTTCTAGAATCCAATTTGATCATAAAGAATGATACATCGTTGGAGCATACTTTTGTCGGTACTTATGTATTATACCGTCTTCACCAACGATCGCCAATGGTTTAATAACTTTTTGGAGACGGTTTTTAATTTGGCGATAAAGATCAACGGATTACATTATTGCCGGATTGCCATAATTGTCGGTTTTAACAACTAATTGGCGATTACTTCAAATTTGGCGATTAAGTTAGACGGTCTAATACGTACGTACCCTTTTGTCTATTATTAGATATCAAAGTATTTTAAAAATGAAATTCTTCAAGTATGCATTTTTAACCAGTTAGATTATTGATGGATTACCTCAGAATTTGGCACGTTTGTTATCTTATAAAGGCTTAAACGTTACTCCTCTTAACTTTTTAAAACTAATTCAAATAATATAGATCTGATTGTTTGTGATTAATTAAATATTTTCTTTATTAAAGAAATATGTTTGTTTTTTTATATAAAAGCTATTGCAAAATAGTTTGAAACATTAAATTATCTTTAGTATCGGTTCTTTTTGTTTTGTTACTTAATTGCATTTGGCTTAAAAGTCCACACTGAAATGTGAAACATTTCTAGAAAAATGGTTTGTATAAAACGGTAAAAATACTATCATTTCCTTTTATAAGTTATTTATACATATTTTATATATTATTTCAATGAGTTTCATAAAATCGATCTGCTCTGATGTTGTGAATACAGTACTATCTCAGTCATAATAATACAAATACAACCAAAAGACAGCATATTAAAGAAGAAAAATATGGAGCTCTAATTTTTGTATTCTTAACCATAATTATTTAACACTGCTATGCCATGAGTTACATAGGTGATTCGGATCTTCTAATTAGATTACCCCTTTGCTATCTCGTAATAGCACTAAACAAGGAGTAATCGAATTGGAATGTAGTTATGATGGATAAGTTAGGTAGCAATTAAATGCTTGTTGTGAGTCACGAAGAACCAACGTTTTAAAATACACTGATATAAGCTCCAGAAATGAATCACTCGTTACAGTCAGACTGATCCTGGTTCTTAGTTTTAGGTTTAATTATATAAGAATCCCGATTTAAAGTAACGATATAGTTATTTTGAGACGGGCCTCGTATTTTCGAACTACCATCAAATGACGAGGGCGACCTCTAAGCTGACACCCCATTCTTCAAACTTGCACATCAGCTAGAGAATATTAGGTTCCGATGGATTTAACACTCACCAAACCCATTTACATGACAGTTTTTTGGTGGTATTAGGTGTTGAACCTAAAACCCTCCGTTTAAGCCGAAGCCGAAACCTTATCACGGAACCCGGCTGTACTGAAAATTTTCTCCATATACAAACACAAACGTTGATCGATTGCCCTTTAAATCTTCTAGTAATATAATTTATTGTTCTTATATTGTAATTAAACTTTTTTATTGTACAAATATTGTAACTCCACTTTTATTTGAAATGCCAAATTGTTTGGAACTGAATATAATCAATAGTAGTTAGCTTAATTTCCATCTTCCACTATATTAAGAATAGGAATATCCATTAGTGATAATTCCCGTTCAAAATTAACTATAAATGCATTAATAATTCAAAAAATATCTAATAAATATTAATTCTATAAAATAGTAATAAATATTAATTCTATGAAATAGTAATAAAGATTAATTCTATAAAAAATAATAAAGATTAATTCTATAAAAAATAATAAAGATTAATTCTATAAAAAATAATAAAGA
>JAOUZG010038069.1:5162935-5179714 GCA_026289955.1 Argiope argentata | reverse complement strand
ATATATATATATATATATATATATATATATATATATATATATATACATACATATACAGAGAGAGAAAGATAGAATATCGATGATATGAAGAATAAAATGTTCAAGACGGATGATAGAAGTTTCCATTTTATCTATTTTATGGTTAAACTTAAATGCAGTTCCAACGTTACATAGAAATTTAATGGTTTGTTATTTATACAATAGATCAAAATTCGTCTTTTTCTATACCTTTTTGTGTTTGTGTTATGGTGTCTTCATAATGAGAGACTTAATTCGAAATATGCGTTTTCCAGATTCAACGAGATTTATGTGGAGATTCTTTAATATATCAAGATCAAGTTTTTAAGGTTTGCATTATTTTTTTTACTTGTCGTGCGAGAAAATATTAATGGTTGATTCAGAAGTTTCTAAACATCGGGCGGAAATAAGATGAGTTATAATTATTAAATTATTTCAAATTGTATTACTTTCAAATTGTTTTAACTGTACGATATATTGTCATTCGTTTTTTAAAGTAAAAATGCTAAAGATTTGGAACATTTAGTTTACGTTAAATAACCAGTGAGTTTGAAACCGGACATCCTTTGACATTTATTGAAGCTGAGAACTCACAACCAAGCAAGCTACCAAAACTATTTCTATTCAGCTATAACTATAATATTTTTATTATTCAACTGTGATATTTTTATTTAAAAAGAAACGAGAAGGAATTTTTAACTATATTTTTTTATTCTTTATGAGTTTAAGGAGGGAGTTCAATTTTTATCGATTGTCAAAATTTCTTTGTAAGAACCACGACCATTAGAAAAAGCAACCCAAGAAAAAAGCAGGAAGCTAGAAAAAAGATAGCAGGGTATTTTGAGCTGGCGAATTTAATCTTGGCATTGTTGGAAAATAAGTTAGGAACTGTGCAATTGCGGGGTTAAAATATAACCCGATTTCGAATGATTAGAAAATAAATACTTTTTGAACGCGAATAAATTGAAATTATATATACGAAAGGGGAAAATGGTGAATGAAGGAGCGGGGAAATGAAGATTTTTGGCGAGAACGTTAGTTTTTAATTATTTAAAAAAATTAATAAATCAATATTGGAAAAAACTGTATTAATTTCAAGTGTCATCCACTACAAGTTTTAAAAAATTTACTCGAATTTTATTGGATGGATAGAAAGTATTTTACTAACGATTGAAAATTTGAACAAGATTATATATATTTATAGGGAGAGTGCGAGTTAATTGAAGGAAATGGAAAAAAAGATCTGCGTTTTTTTTTTTGTTCGGATCTGAATTCTTATTTGGAGACACTATTGAGCTCCCTTATACCACTTTTAATTCCGGCACCGAATAATTCCTTTCGGTATTAAAATGCTTCAAGTGCGTTGTTTAATTAGCTTTATTATATCATCTTCAATCTCAAATTAGAAAATATAAATTTTTTCTCCCCCCCCCCAAAAAAAAGGGGGAATTGTGCCATTAAAATGCTCCCACAGTTCAGCCGACGTATGCAGTGTGAAGCTGGTATTTTCTAAAATCCATATGTGCAGGACCCCTTTTTGGAGACTGGCTTTGTAAACGCGGGGAGAACGCCAATCGCCTCGCAATCTCAGCATCGACATGACATTTATGGATTCTGTTGTTAGAAACTTCGTGTTCTTTGGGTCCCGATTTATGAGCTCAAACATCGCTACTCACTTGCCTCAAACGCTAATCGCACGAGGCGACGTCCACTAAAACACAACGAATAATAAAAAAGAAGTGATTCCCAAATAGGTATCTGCAAGTATCTCACAAGATTTCAAACTGCTGTAATGAAATATTTGAAGCAATAATGTTGAGTTTTGTTTCATTTTAACGAAATGTCTTTTCTTCCCAATTTTGTTAGCGAATTGTTCGAAGAATAGATTTGTTAGTTGCTTTATGGCTCAAGATAAACTTTCACTGATAAAGATGAATTGATGATGATGATCTCGTGTCCACTTTACAAAGGAAAGAGGGGATGGAGTAGCTTTTGAGGGTATGGACCCACCCCTAAGCAGAAGTCAGAATTCTAGTTCATATGAGAATGACACAAACACATTCGCTTGCACAGCCCCTTTTTATAGGGGACCACATTCACACAACTCACAGATAGTTCACATTAGAACAATCTTCCCAAACCGAGACTCGAACCCGGGACGCCTAGATAACGAGGAAGAAGTGCTACCTCTGTGCTAGGAATAAGATGAATTGAAGAAATTATTTCAAATACTGCTTCTTCTAGGAAATGGTTCTCATTTCTCTATGGCAAATAACGTGTCATTTTGAAACAATAAAATCCCGTTGTTTTGAACTCCGCTCAGATGACAAAATTGAATCTTACACTTGTACTTCCAAACCTCCTAAATATACAACAAAAGAAGGACGTTTGTTATACGAAAGATTTCAAGTAAGAGTCTGTACGATGATCAGTCGAAACAAAAAAGTTTCTCGTCTCAAGAAAAAAACATTATCTATAAACTCAGGTTTTTCTGATCACCATTTTAGGTGGATTCCTATAACAAGACTCTTTATTTCAATGACTCCTATGGCAAGACAAGGAAAATTACTTCAATTCTTTACTGATCATGGTCCCTTGAACCAAAAAAAATAAATAAATAACTACCTTTAAGGAGTTCGTTTTAGTTATATAAATGTCCCGTTTTAAATCAATACTAGGGCTATTTTTGGATGGACCTCGTAATTTTGAACCACATTCAGATGACGAGGATGACATCTGAGCTGGTACTCTTCTCTCCAAGCTTCCAGAATACATCGGCGAAAAGGCGTTTAGAACTAATGGATTTAACGGCCACCGGACCAACTTACATGTAGGTTCTTTAGTGGAAGCGGTTCTAAATCTTGAAGTCATCCAATTTCGAAGCCAAGACCCCAATTTCCTCAAAAGCTTATTTAAAAAAAAAACGTTTATAACGCTTTGCTTATGTTATCTTGTAAACAGAATAACTAGAGTAATTTTGTTTCAATTTAATTAGCTTGGAATATATTGTTAAAAATATAAACATATCGGACGAGTTCGTGAATGACCTTCAAAGGAGATCGAAATAATGACCCTCAAACGGGGTGACCTAGCTCAAAGGGGGTGGAAATGATGGGTGGTAAAATATTCATCCGCCTCCCATTTTAAAGCAATGCTAGCGCTGTTTTGGGATGGACCTCTTAATTTCTAGCCACATTCAGATGACGATGACACCTGAGTTGGCATCCCTCTCTCAAAACTTCCACACCATACTGGCGAAAGATCGCCTAAGGTGAACCGGACCTTCTTACATGTAGGTTTTTCGGTGGAATTGGATACCATTATATCTATTTAGATATTATTAATTTTCAAGATAGAAAAATAAAATCAAATTAGCCAAATTAGAACCGTAATAAAGATAAACAACTTTCGCATCTAGATTTTTTCGATAACTGTAATATCTTGGAAGTTAGGTGCTGGAAAGGGATTTTGAAGCCCTAATATTGAGTGTTTTTAACATTAGGAATTTATGTTGTCTGGTGTTAACTTGGGAAGTAAAGGAATCTATCTTTGACCTCCCAGCTTTCCGAATTGATTTTTTTATCTCAAATATTTAATGAATGAGTAAAACATACATTTTTATTCCTAGACTGGATGCTTGCTTGTTTTCCATCTATTAAATTCAAATGAGAATGTAATTCAATTTAATAAATTAATTTCCTATTTGGTTTCGAACAATAATGCCAAATTAAACTGCTGATTAAAAGGAAATATTTATGAACCATTCATTAAGTTAACCAAAATCTTGGTAAGGAAGGATTATTTGAAGATCGTTAAAGATACCAGTCACGGATGAAATTATTTTACACGGGAGATAAAGTAAATCTAACAAGCTTAACTAGAAATAATTTGCCGAAGCAACTTCAGATAATTGCTCTGAAAATATTACTTCCACGTATTTGTAATGCACATTTAATCCAAATAGCGTTAGGAGCATTAGGAAATAAGCAAAATGGGATTGTTAAGAAAATAGCTATAATTTTCTGAATCTAATACTATCTCTCCCCTTAGAACAATTACAAGTAATTTTATGTAATGAACATCAGAAATATCCAAAACTATGGAATTTAACTCCCTTTGAAGAAAATTGCATTAGAAATTAACCGTCTTATAAGATATGCTTTGTATTACGAATGCAATCATATCCTCGAATGTGGGAAGACTTGAAATTGTGTCAGGTTTAATGTATATCCTATTTTTGTTGTTGCTAATAGCACTTGCCATGGACAAGCGCACTGACGACGGTCAGCGATTTTAAGCCCAATGAGCGTCTCTTGTTTTTGAAATAGCGTCTACTAGGGCCTAGAGTACTACTTGACTACAAACTCGTCCCATTCGCTTGCACAGTTCCTTTTTACAGGGGGGGATACATTTACACGCCTCACAGATGGTACACAGAAGAAAAACCATGCTTTAACCGTGACTCGAACCCGGGACGTCCAGATCACGAGGAAGACGCGCTACCTCTGTGGCAGGAGGCCGGTATCACATGTATTTATATATTAACAAAAGCGAGATTTGTAAAAAATTGTAAGAAAATCATTCGGAAATTTTCTAACAACAAATTGGGATTAGTATCATAATTCTAATGAAGAGAATGACATATTACATATTGTTAAAATAAAAATGTAGGATACAAGTGTATTTCAGATCCTTAAATGCTGTGAGCAGAAAATTTTACTTGCAAAATATAGTAGTTATTTATAAGTCTCCTTCGATTATAATGCATTAACTTTTGGGAATTGAGATAATATTTCTGATTTGCAATCACGTAGCTTAGGACAAGCAGGTAATGTAGCTGAAAGACAATACCGTAAACAAGGCCTTCACATTAACCAGGCAGAGAGTGTTTGACCACATTGATTGCTTATATTATACCCAGTTAGTCAAGATTTTTGCCTAGACAAAATTCTGCTACTTTGACCGTCGCTATCTTGATAGTTTTGGTTAAAAGTTTTGAGTATATCAATCTCCAGTGGTATGTAATTAATATGTGTCACAAACTCACCTGGTTTGTTTTATATTGTACTGACAAGCCACCTGTATGTCCAAACTCAATATAAAAGATCAGAAAGGAATAGAGCAAGGATAGCCTGGTTGGTAGAGCGTTGGACTGGTATTCCTTAGGTTGCGAGTTCGAACCTCGTGAGTGGAAGACTCTCCGAGTGTATGTGACTGGCGCTAGTTAAATCTGTCGTGGTCACAAATTCCTCCATGTCGAGAGTAATAACCAGAACACAAAGAAGACACTCTACCTCTGGGCAAGAACGCCAACCTGCTATCTTGTAAACTCGATAACTAGAGTTTTTATGTTTAGATTTAAATATTAACAAAGTTGGATTTGGATTTTAATTGGAAAACTACGGAGTAGACCAGTGTTTCACAAACTTTTTTTTGTGTCATGCCCCACTTCAGCCTTTCAAAAGTTTTCACGCCCCCCCATGTAACCTACATAATACTTAACATTAAAAAATTGATTTGTTCACTTACGAAACATAAATGATGGATTCTAGGAATAAATCACTATGAAATGTGTTAACAAAACACAGTAAGTAAAATTTCAAAACACATAATGAAAAACTAATTATTTAAAAATTTGCTTTTTTGTGTACAATTTTGCAGTGATATCCATCATTGCATTTAAATGGCCCGTAGTGAAAGGGTTAAAGTTGTATCAAGTCCATTTTCATATTGCCCTCCTGTGAGACTTCTGTGCCCCCCCGTGGGGTATGGGCCCCACGTTATCAAACACTGCAGTAGACTATCAGGATTTTTGAACCATTTAACATCTATGGTTATAAATTTGATGAAAATATTTATTTTTGTCGTGATGTAAAAGTATCAGCTGCAAATTAATCATTGATAAAGACAAATGCCTTAAATTGCTACGCAAAATTTCAACCTTAAGAGAAATACATCAACGAAATATAATTCTCGACAGTCCAAATATGTACTCATTAAGTTCTTATTTACTTAAAAGGATTCTGCCATTAAAACGCGAACTTGGTTGAGCTCCTACGTTCTGAATTTCCAGAGCGTCCCTTTCGAATCGGTTTTAAAGGCGCCTCGTTCATTTCTAGCGTCGATTGTTATTTGGGCAATTGGAAATGAAAGGGCCACTCTCAGTCCACTTCCGAATCACGGCTAATTTCTAGTCGATCGCTTTTCTGCCAGACTCTTTCGATTAGCATCGCGCCTGCATTAGCCGCTCATTTGGTGGCAGAGCTCCGAACATGAGTGGCCATTGTTCTACAGAGTCCGAATGGGCATGAGCTCGAGTAGAGTGGGAGTCTCCAGGTAGCGTCGGAATGGAGCTTGTTAGGAAAATGCTGTTAACGATGGAACTTCAGCAAGAAATAAAGCAATCGACGCCCGTTTTATGAGTGAATCGTAATTAGGTTTTATGCGTTTGTAGAGTGGCAGCGATCTAGCATGCGTATATGTGAAAGAGTTTCTCAAATTACGGGTTTTGGACATTTAACCAGTTAACTGTATGACGAGTTTACTTGTCATGGGAAAAAAACGAATTTATTCGTCAGGAGAAATAAGTAATGATAATTTGCTGTTTTAATTACAATTTTAGTAGGAAAAAAATGAAATGTACGGTCACAAATGTCAAGTTATCACATGAGAGCATTATTATTTTTAAGTGATTAGTTGATTTAATTTAAATCCTTAGAATGTTTAAACCAGTTTGAAAAAATTACGAGACTTCTCTCTTTATCCAATTATAATTTTTTTAACTTTCATTTTCAATTTTTTTTTTCAAAAAGTTTTGGAGATCGACAGATTTTAAGATTTAAAAAAACCTAGTTATTTCGACGAAAAGTCAACTATTACTGGAAGCTAATGTATATGTGGTAAACTAGAATTAACGTAATGCAGATTGATATTAAAATTTTATTCTACAGTATTTTGAGTTATATAATTAGTAATAATGCGCTTATAATATCATTAAAGAATAAATATAAGTCAAATTTTACAAAATTGCGATAGTTAAAACTAAAAAAAGAATTTAAAATAATCAAATGAAATTTCCTGAGCGCGATTTCCTGATTATTTAAAAGAAAGAAATCGTAAACAAACCGGAAGATGTAATTTTGTAGAAACGACGAACAAAAAATAATTGATTATAAATGTAATTAAATATCAAACAATACTGGCAAAAGAAACCTCAAATGTCATGAGTCAAGTGATTCGCTATCTATCAATGAAAAAATGAATATTTCTTGCCTTCAAAGAAATAAAACGAATATTTCTTTCCTTCAGATTTCGGAGACAAAAAAAAAAAAAAAAAAAAAAAAAACCTTCTAACCAGAACACCAAGTTCTCACAAGATAATAAAATCTTAAACATATTCGTAAATTTCAAGATGTTTAAAATATTTTGAGGCGAAGTGGAAATCAAAGAAACAAAAGATTATTACAATGCTATTATCACTACCATTCTCCAACAGCAAATTAAATTAATTTTTTAATGTTTCTTTTCGCTTATATGAAAAAAATGTATGTTAGTTTAAGAAATAATAATAATAATAATAATAATTGAAAGAAAAGGCATTTTATTACAACATAAAGTCATTAAGACATTACATCATAAAAATTTAATGTCATTTCAAACTGCACATACTCTGTGTTTGACGAGTATACTCATCATTACTAAATTTTTGCAACACAACTTAGGTACGAATTTTCCGAGGAGGTTGGAACAATTAACTGATGAAATGGCTACAGAATTACATTACATGTATGATTTTTCAAAATTAAACCTATGTCATACTAAATTTAGAGGCTCTTTTTACTAAATTTACAAGCTCCTCTCACTCTCTTCAGTTTTATAGACGAAAACAAATTTTGATTTGAAAATTTTTATTAAAATTTTCTACATAAACATATTTGGATGTTATTCTTCAAACAAAATATAAATGTAATAATCTCAGAAACACTGATAATGTATGCCTTTATTAAATTATTCCCTATATAAAACAAAAAAGCCAACCCTCTTGAAGATTTTCCAGTACAATTTTATAAACAATATTTGCATAATCCCGTCCTATTTAAGATAAAGTTTTTAGCTCTTACCAAAGACAAATAACCCCTCAAATATTCCATACAGTCCCAAGTGTTCTATTACAATAAGGCATATAAGGTAAGTGTTCTATTACAATCCCTTTCCAATAAGGTATGTAAATATAGTTTCATGTAAATATTTGGCTTATACATAACCAGCAATATCTAACAATGCCATTTTATATGTAAAAAAAAGTAAACTATTACCACTCGAGGGTAAAAAGTTGCTTCAATTCATTCATATATTTTATTTGTTAAAATTTGGAGATCAAAATTTATGAATATAAAATCACCGAGTTTTTTTTAATCGGAGCATTAAAAAAAAGAAAATTTCAAGCATTGAGTTAAAGAAAAAGAATTTATATAATATTCTTTCTTTATCCAGAAAATGTATGCAAATACATGGAAATGAACATGGTAATTGCATTTTTTTTCAGTTTAAATTATGAAAATTCTGATGTTATTTTAGAGTTTGAGTTATTTTGATACGTTCAATAAAGGGCATATTATAGAGACATTCATTTAAATGATCATTTTTGGAAAGTAAATCCAATCTAGTACAGATGAGGCTTTAAGGCCTAACATAAGTCGCAATTGACGTAATGATATACAATATACATTAAGTACAAAAACGTATCATTACTGTAGTATCAAAATGTTAAATTATTCCCTCTATAAACTAAAAAGCAAACCCTCTTGAAATTCTGATGCAAAATACTTATATTAACTTATAATATGCTAGTTACGATTGTTCTCACTTAGTTTCATATTATATGGAACTGTTTCATAAGCTGCAAAATTTCATAATTCGTTAATTCTAACTGTTACTTCAAAATATTGTATTCATCGTGTTTGTTCAAAGAATGAATGCATTTTGATCATATATTTTTTATTCTGCATTATATTATGAATGAATAACGTATATTCAAATTGCTCTTCAAGTACCCATTTTGTCTATTGTATACTTTAATGTGCTTGGTTTTCTGACAAGTGATATTTTTATAAAACAGAGATTATATATTATTCAAGTTTGTGCAAATATGTAAATTTTTCATATAAAGTTTAATTTTTTATGTTAACATATTTTTAAAGCGAGTAAACTTTTCATTATGAAATTAAAAATATTTTTGCTTCATCTTAAGTTTACTTAAGATGAAGCAAAAATTAAGAGTTTTCTTGTGACTTCCAAAAAAGTTCTGAAAATTTCTTTTCATTTCATAAAACATCCAATAATGTAATCCTTTAAAAAGAAAACTTTCATTCATCCTGAATTTTTATAAAATTTTATTATTTCTAAGAAGAAAAATGCTGGTATTACCATGCTTACTTTAACTTTCCTTGTATAAATATTATTTTTAGAATATACAATTTTTATTTCCAAAATTCAGTTAAATATTTTTATTCAAAATGCACATTTTTTCCAAACACATTAAAATATCATGATTGCTTCAATATTTAATTCTTTAAATATTTATTCTTATGTATTTATTCTTTAAACATTTCATTCTTTATGAAGATTTAATTGAACTCTTTTAATCAATATATGACATATAAACTAATGCAATTTTTAATTATTAAAAGTTCTGCAGTTAAAAATGGAACAAGAATGTGTGGTTCTAAAGAGTTTAAGAATGAATAGAAAGATTATAAAGGGAAAAAATGAAAGAAACATGCGTGAAGTTGTCTAATTACTATGATAAATTTATTTATAAGAAATTCTTATATACAATTTTTCTTAATTCTTCTGATGCAAGATCTTACCAATTCCGTATTTAAAAGCTACTCTATAAAAAGAGATTAATTCTTTCATTTGATAAAATAAGAGACTGGATATTTTTTGTTCAAATAAAAAAATGAAATTTTATGTGCATTTTGAAACATAAAACTCTTATTTCAATTGCTTGAAACTTTTTCACTGGATATTTCATGTATTCGTTCCTTCTGAAAAGTAGTTGGAATGAATAATTTAAATTCATTAGCATTCCAACTATTTTAATATTTATATCTACGGAATGTGGAATTAGAGATAACGAATAAAACTCTGAATTTTTCAATACATAAAAATTTATTATTTAAATAACCCCAAAACACTTAAAATATTCAGTTTAGAAATTCAAAGGAATAAAGAAATCAAAATGCATTTAGACGTTTTCACAACATTTATGTTAATAGGACATTTCTTAGATAAATAAATTCACAGTTCCCTGTGATAATTTGTTCTCAGTGATCTTTTATTGTAAATAGCAAAATTAATGTTAATATGCAATGAAAAGTCTCTTTATATTTCATTTTGTTTTTGTTCTCGTGTTCCAGTTTTACAAAGGAAGGATGGGGGGGGGCAGTATCTTCTGAGGGTATGACTTCTAGCTCACACATGTCACAAACCCTTTTTACGGGGCGGACTTCATTCATTCATTCATCCACAGATCGTAACTTAGATTTAGAACAGAGAAAAATTCCCCCAAACCCAATACACCCAGTGGTATTACTCTCAACATGGAGACTATATTACCACGACAGATTTAACGTGCGCTAGCCACCACATACATGGAGTGTCTTCGGCAGGCGGATCCGAACACGCAGTCCAAGGGAAGCGAATACAACGTTCTTAACAACATGTATCATTAAATTTCAATGACTGTCTTCATTGATAGTAAGAAAATAAATATTTTTTCTGTCATTTCCAACTAAACAAGACAGCGCCAGCCACCACATACATCAAACGATATTTCCAAAAGTCTTCTGTGGCAAGAACGCGCCGGGTATCGGCTAGTAACTCAATGAAGTTTAACTTCAAAACAGTGTCGATATGAGGTTTTAATTTTCTATTCCATCAAATTTTTATCTCAGTTTAATAACTTTTGAAACTTTTAATTATTTCAGTAATTGCGTTATACACATCAAGTTGTAGCGATACTAAACATATTTTATCTCCGTTTTATTCGCTAAAATTATAAGTAAATTTTAAAAACCAAATTAAAATAAATTAGTCCAGCCTAAATATTTTGATACCACGATAGTTCGGAATGAAGATTCGAATCTCCTATAATTTTTTGAGTTCAGCGATTAGAAAAACGTTAACCCCTTAACCGGTTTACCCGTATGCCGTACGTGTATCGATTTATCGAATTTTGATAGTTGTAAACAAAAAATAAAGCATTCATAATAATTATAATTCAATAGTAAAATGACTTCGAATACGTAGATAAGCCAAGTATTCCATGAATTTCCATTTGTATCAAAATAAGAAAATATTTCCAAAATAGAAAATGTCGTCTTATTAGATAGTAAGGAAAATAAACCGGTTAAGGGGTTCAAGTTCATCATATTCGAAATTCATTCTTGGATTATAGCTATATTTTCTATATTTCGATCGAAAAACAAGTAACCTTCTTAATTATTTTTAAGAAATAGAATTTTGATCCTCATGAGTTGAACTTGTTTCCGACATTGAAAAAAGAATAGCAACCATTAAAATATACAAAACCCAAAATAACAGAGATGCATCCATGATACAATAGCTAATATCAGCATCATAATTAATTACTACAGTAAAGTGAAACTTAAAAATAAGCACACAATTCATAAGCGACAATAGTTACAATGTAAACTTTTAATTTTCATCGGAAAAAAAACTTTCCTGATTTACTTTAAAGTACAAATCATAATTAAGAAAATTAGAGATCATAAAATAATTAATTGCGTCTAACAACTTTTGTTCTTCGTCATTAATTACAGGTGGGACAAAATAGGTGTCCCCCGTCATAAATTATTAATCTCAATCAGTCTTACAATTAAGTAGAGGTAAACACAATGCTAGTGTTGACAGCAACAGTGGAAATAAACTAGTAAAAATAATTTACCGACAGAAGCACTATTCTTTTCCGCGCGTCGTCATTAATCATGCTTTGCTTCCACAAGTGAGGATTTTGAACGGACTCAATGAAGAAAAATCCATATTATTAAAAATAATGTCAACCCTTTATTATTAATTACTCCCTTTCCTTTAACAACAGGTTCCATACAGTTTATTATTGATGGTGCCGTCAGCTGAAAGGGGCTTGGAATTTAACTAAGGGTTCCAGTCCGTATTTATTTTCAGGGATTTCGTAGTAGTAGCTGTAATCGATTTATTGAGTAAAATCCGAAGGGGTCTATATTTTCACTGCTCTATTTTTCCAATACTGTCAAAAAGATAAAATGTAACATATTTAAACGCCAATTTGCATCCACTGTATGACGCCATTCCTATACATCTTTGAAGAATGAAAATTGAATGACGTCATGAAAGTGAGAGAACTTGTCGTTTGGCGCTCAATGATTGGTGATTTTTTAGTATTATCTAACGTGTCTTAAATGGAAGCCATTTAAAATTACTCTTATGCTGGGTGTACACTCGGCCAGTAATAAAACGGCAAGTAAGCAGCAAATGCACAGAAAGGGACTAATTTACTTTTGGCATAATTACATAAGATAGACATCCCATACTTGGCTATGAATTGCCGTTTTGGCGTCCTTGAATATATCTTTTTTACTGCATATCGTATTAAAATGGATATTTACACAAGAAAACAGGACAGAATTTAAAGAACTTATCAATATACCTCAAAACTATAAAAAAAAAAAGAAATGACAATAAAAAGGAAAAAGAACACTAACTCGCATCAGAAAGAGCAAAAAATGTTGGAGTTGATCTGATAATTCGCCAACATTTTCTTGCCAAAAAATCCACCAAATTTTACAAACGCATGCGCAGGAAGAAAAAGACTTACTTAAGCGTAAACCCGTATTAATTCAAGAAAAGTACTAAAATTAGGAAACTATGAAACTGAATAATAAGATAATACGAAATACAAAGGCATTAAGGGAAGGAATTCGTGTTTGGTTCCAATATATGTCAACATATATTAAGTAGTTTATTTAAATTTTCATGTAATATTTCACTTTATCAACAATATTTCAATTTTCTTTTTAGATATTACACTCTTGAGAGATAGATATTTCTCTACATAAATAGGAAGTTTATTTCAATTACCATTTTCTTGCATTTTGGATCAATACTCTTCTATTTAATTCCAAAAAATTAGTAAAGATAACTTTTTTTATATAATATTCCATTAAAAAGGAATTAAAATGTTTTAATTTTTATAAATACTTTAGAAAAATAATAGAAAAAATGTAACTTTTGAATTGAAAAAAATTATTTCTTATACCATCATTTACAAATAATTTTAAGTATATTTAGAAAATGTATTCCTAAGAAATCATTATTTGTCTTCCATAACAGATTTTAATCTCTTTTAGATAGCTAATTTTCATATTAAAACTGTAAATATAAGACAGAAAGGGAAATAATCCATTCTTATTCATCAAAATCGGAAAACATCGATTGATTCGAAAAACCGAAAATAGATTCATTTATTTTTTTCTTTTCATTTTTTAAAATTAATTGCATTCCACCTAAAGAAAATTAAATGTTTTCTTAGGAAAAGCTTTTACGAAACTACTAATTAGTTTTCATATAATTATCAAGCACAATCAATATAAATATCTGTATTAAGATACTAATTTCAAACTTGGAAATTTAAGCCGTTAAGTAATGACTTTTCATCCCATACGATTGTTGGAAATAATTTGTTACAATTATAAATGTTTCTTCATACTTTTGCATAATTAATGATTTTCAAACATTCCATGTATACAATAATATGATAGATACTAAACCACTTACGGAGGTCGAATCTTCAGATGCTGGTTGCAAAGTTTCGATTCAAATATAACTTTGAAGTGTAGAAAAATAGCAATTTCTAAATCTTGCTTCATAATACTCAGAATTATTATCGAAGTCCAAAATAATTATTTTTGAAGTCCAATTTAATTTTCTTTTCAAATTGCAGTGCGTCCGAAGGGGGTTAGTAAGATTATTTAAAAACAGTAAACAAATTTCTAAGTAACATTCCGTTGTTTAACCACTTTGACATTAAAACTCAATTCACTGCCACGTCTCAAACATTAAAAGTTGTCAATCCTGTTAAATGACGATGATGCCAACATCATTATAGTTTAATTATAATAATGAACGTCCCAGAACAAAACAGAATGACTAATTTCTTGCAGTGTCAGATGATGAAAATAATGTCTATGTTTCTTTAGCGGGAAGGGTTTGACTCTTGACACAGGTTTAGAGTATATTCAGGTCCAGAAGTATGGTGGATCTTCGGAGATTTGAATTTGAACCCAAAATCCTGAAACCCGCTGAGCTACGACTTTGTCGCCAGACTAGTATGCAAAGGAAAATTTACTTAAGAGTGAATAATTAGGTTTCTTGGGTCTTGTAAAATCAATCCAAAGTTGTCAGTGAAATCTAAATGTATTCATTTGTTGCTCGATCTCTTTTAAGCAATATCCGTTTTCCGGGTTCGAAACCTTGGTATTAGGTGCCAAGTGAAAATTGAAACCTATTAGGCGTGCATCTATTTAATACAGTAAAGTAAATATTTATGATTGCTGGCGTCCTGGTACAGAGGTAGCGCGTCTTCCTCGTGATCTGGGCATCCCGGGTTCGAATCCCAGTTAGGGCATGGTTGTTCTGTGTACTATCTGTGAATTGTATGAATGTGCCACCCCGTAAAAAGGGGCTGTGAAAGCGAGTGGGTGGGTGTGTCAACCTCAAATGAGCTAGAAGTCAGACTTTTACCCTCTGGGCGGGGTTCAGGGGTCCACACCCTTCCGAAGTTGCAGCATCCCATCTTTTCGTTGTAAAGCAGACACGAGATTATTATCATCAAACATTTATGATTTCTAATCAAATTTTGATTAAAACTGAATATCAGAGCTATTCAGGGTCTTTAAGAATCGATTTAAAATTTTCAGAATGGATCTAGGTTGTCAAATAGTGTATACATATATGCTAAATGAATATTCCTTTCTTGATCCTAATGCCCAGACTTGGTACAAAGCTACCGCAATTTCTATTGATATAATTACTTACATAAAAATGTCATATATATTCTCATTAATACAGATTTAGACATAATAAAAAAATTAGTATATCAAATTTTGGCTTGTTTGAAATATAGAAATGGCTTTTATATGAATGACGTTAAGATTCACAATATTTTTTTTTATATTCCCTAATTACTGATTGAATTTTAATTTTTTTATCAGTTAAATCCATCAATTGCAATAATTTTAAAATAGGAAATGAAGAACTGAACCCTAAAACTGCATATCTTTATAAGGTATATATATGTATATAATCCCAATACCTACTTCAAAAAAATTCGAATGATTCAGAACTTGAATCTCTCGATAAAAGGAATGCTTTCAATTGCCGCGACAGGATTCTTTTTTTATTAAAATTTGGAACCCCGGCGAATAAAAATAAAATAACCGAGCCGCATCACTTTAAAAAAAGGCAGACCTTTCAAGGGATTAAATCTCCTCCGTCCTTATATATATGCCCCAGCTATAAGCAAGTGGGGATTGCGGAGTTCACAATTATCAATTCCGAAGTGCACCCCTATCTAACGGATGTGCACCCATCAGAGACGGGCATACGTTATCTATGATTGGATCGAAACAGCGACTCCATCGCGTTTTTCGTACATTGAATTTTATTAGAGCATGATGGCAGTTAAGCAGTTCAACAATGCCCCTTGCCCCTCTAGATCTCCACCCCCAGCCCCCTTTTTCCTTAAGTTTCAATCTCCCTTTCCTTGAGGTTGGTATAAAGCCACCGAGAGGAAACTGATCTCTCCAAATCCATTAAGAAAAGAGAGAGAATCTCTTAAAAACGGAGGACGCGCACATAAGTTCCGCGTCCCCCAATCTCACGACCCCCATTTCCTCCACCCCCTTTGGAAATTTGGGCATCTGATGGATCGGTAGATGTACGAAGAAAAATGATCCAATAACCTAGGTAATGCAGGGCCACTCGCCGCTTTGAAAATGGATTTTTCTCGACTAAGAGCACCCCCTATTGTTAAGCTTGGTGCAATCGTAGCGACAAGGTTTTTAAAAAGTCCAAAGCGATATGATTATTATTCTCCAGGCGAGATTTTTGAGGAGCTTCTATTTCAACTTTCCCTCCCCTATATCCTTTTCTGGGTGGTGTATAAGTGTAAGGGGATTTTGAGAAGAAAAATGAGGGTTTTATTATTTCATTATTTTTTTTTCCTGGCGAAGGGTCTTCTCTCTCTCTCTCTTTTCGGAATATTATTTCTTGTATTTTAACGGTCGCCCACCACGCATAAATTTCCCATTAGAGGAGAAGAATGAAATCGGAAAATGCCCTAGAAGAAGATATTTGTGCTGTTTTGTGGAAGATATATATATATATATATATATATGGAAAGTCATACAACTTAGATTCTATAAGAATGATTTCTTAGAGAAGAAATGCCTTAATATGAATAGTCATGCACTTTTTTGTTTTATTAATTAAGCCAGATATTTTTTTAAATCTTTTGTCTTATAATAATAAGTCTTATTTGCTTCCCTTAATATATTTAATATTAAAAATTATAGTAAAATTATTTTTTTATTTCTTTTTAATTTCCGTACACTCGAAATGGACATTCCCATTAGAGGAGAAGAAGGAAATTGGAAAATGCCCTAGGAGATATCTGTGTTATTTTGTAAAAGATATATA
>JAOUZG010038069.1:5147388-5162535 GCA_026289955.1 Argiope argentata | reverse complement strand
ATATATATATATATTTGGAAAATTTTACATTTCTTAGAGAATAAATGTCTTAATATAAATAGTAATGCGCATTTTTGATTTATTAATTAAGCCAGATATTTTTTATCTTTTAGCATATAATAACAAGTCTTATTTGCTTCACATAATATATTTCATTTTAAAACTATGATAAAATCATTTGTTTTTATTCCTCCTTAATTTAGGTATACTCGAACCCCACAGTCTAGATTCTCCATTAGAGGGGAAGAATGAAATCGGAAAGTGTTCTTTAAGAAGATAATTGCGCCATTTTGTGGTAGCAATACATTTTTTGGAAAGTCATACAACTTGAAGTTCTATAAAAATGTTCTCTCTCATTAAACAAGACTATTATAAATAGTAATGTGTTTTCTTAATTTATTAATTGAAGCAGATATTTTTCACCGGTACTTACGTATTAGACCGTCTTCGCCAACGGTTTAGTAACTCATTGGCGACGGATTTAAATTTGGCAATAAAAATCAACGGATTACACCATTGCCGGATTTCCATAATTGGCGATTTAGAAACTCATTGGCGACGACTTCAAATTTGAGGATAAAGCTGGATGGTCTAATACGTAAGTACCTTTTCATCTTTTCTCTGACAACAACGAGTCTGAGTTGCTTCAGTTGTAAATTTTTTTGTTTTAAAAACTACAAAAAAGTCTTTTGTATTAATTTTTATGTTAATATATTAATGTCTATGTCTTAAAAAGATAAAAGAATGAAATACGAAAATATTCATAGAAGAAAAGATTTTTTTCTATTTTGTAGCAGAAATACATATTTATTTATTTGAACAATCGTAGGACTTGGAATCTATAGATATGGCCTCTCTCAGTTGGAAAAGAAACACTGAATATTCTTCTAGACAGTCCCATTTTTAAAGAATAATATATTTTATTAAATCTATTAACCCAGAAAGACATTTTCAATCCTTTCACGTACAATAACCAGCCCTAATATTCTTTGGTTGCATAATTTTTCACATTAAAAACTACAATAGGGCCATTTGTATTACCTTTTTTATTATTTTAAAATTCCCATCATGTATATATTTTCCATTAGAGGAGCAGAACAAAATTGGAAAATGTACTAGATGAAGATATTGTGCTATTTTACAAGAAAAAGAACTCATTTTTTTAAGGAAGATATGCGATCATATGTTAATTGGGAATTCGTTCTCTTTTTTAAGTGCTATAATTTAACTAGTAGAGCATTTTTATAATGCATTAATTAGGCACTTTTAAGCTTTTAGCGAGTAGTAATGAATCTAATTAGTGTACAAATTGTACAATAACTCATAATGAAAATTTCAAAAAAAATCCTTTATATTTTACAGACATCTACTATGCAAATTCCACTTAACCACTTAATTTTTCTTTTAATATTAAAGAATTACTTACTTACTTATTAAAGGATACTTTCCTTTTAGAAATGTAATATTTCACTGATTTGCTTTAGATTCTTTAGAATAATTTCAATATTTTTAATTAAAATGTTAAAAAATATTGTGAATCAGGGGACTTTTAAAACTATTGGAAACAAATAATTATCATAATAAAATTAGTATTTATTACAATAATATGCAAATTTTGTAAAGAAATTCAGAAATATGTCTTCGTTTGAGCATAACCTTATGCATAGTGAAATCATTGTTTTAAGACCAATAAAAGCATTGTCAAATGTATTAAAGAAAAGAAAAAATAGTGGTAGATTAGTACAAAGTATAAAATTTATGTTAGTTTTTAATTAACCATTTAATTATTTTTTGTACTGAGTTTTGACTGTTTTCCTCATATTTTATGTAGTTAACCTGCAGAAATGTTGAAGTAGTATTGAGTTTATTATCATGTGAGAATATGAATATTGTTTTGGTTAGGAGGTTTTGATGTCTCCGAAATTTACGGCAAAAGTATTTTTACCTGCTTTTAGCAGTATTGCATTATTATTATATATGCTTCTTTGAAAGCAAATGCATTTTTAAAAGACTGGCATAGAAATATGACGTCATATTTGTTATTTCGTATCAAAGTCGTTCGAGCTCTAAAACTTTGTTTCCCAGCAAGAAAAATTTAAAATGAATGTTAAAAAAATTATATATAGAAAGGGGGAATAGAAAAGTCTCGTGATTGTTTCAAACCGGTTTAAATTGGTTAATGACTTAAATTAAATAAAACGATTAATGACCTAAAAATAATGATGCTCTCACAAGATAACTTGAAATTTGCTATCGATGATTTCATTTTTTTCTGTAATTTTTTTATTTCAAATTCTCTCAAATCGTTTAGGCAAAGAAATGGAAATATATGCGCGTATGCATTTTTTTTATTATTTATGTTGAGATTAGATAGAAAAGTAAATGAATCAGTTAAGCGGATAAATAGTATAATTTGGCTTAATAAGCGGTACACAAACTAGCTAACATATCCATGAATTCTCGGAATATATTTTATTTACCATCACTTACTTATTTTATTTCACAATTTAAATCAAACATACATGGAAAATTGGAATTCTTAGAAGTATTTTTACTATTCATAAAAATTGTAAGTTTTTTTTTTTAAATCATTTGTCGAACTAAAAGATTTAACAAGATATTTTTTAAAGAAAAAAGTTTTTGAAATATCTTTTGAATATCTTGGCTATCTTTAAGAACTGATTTAAGTAGTTTTGAAATCAAAAGAATTTTACATAAACCTGGTATAAAGAGTGATTTTTTTTTTCAAAAAAAAGTCTTTAAATCAATTTCAGAATTCTCATTTAGAAGCAAAAATGAAGTGTCATTTTTTTTCTCTGAATCGACTTTTTACAAAAATAAATTAAAGAAAAAAATCCTAAAATTATACATATAAAAAAACACTTAAATAAATTCAATCAGAACTCGCTATTTTCTTAGAATGAAACTTCAAATAAAACGAATAAATACTTTTATTTCTGTAAAATTTTTAGCATATATTAATTATGAAGATTTGCATGATGAATTGAAATTATGCTAGTTTTAAAAATACAGCAATAGTAAGAAAAAATTCGCTATATTTTTCTAGAAATACTTTATTTCTTTTATTTGAAAAAAGTTTAAATTATTCAAACAAATTTTTAAGTTGGAGGTCAATGATCAGGAGTCGAAGTCAATTTTTAACTTGAAGGTCAACATTCCGATTTTTAAACTATAAAAAGTCTTTTGTTCTCTTAGAAAACATCAGAGAAAGACGATCCTTTTTTTATTGTTGATCCATGCAATTTTTGAATAAAATAACAAAAAGCAGATGTTTCTAAAGGGAAACTTTGCTTTAGACGGTAGCTTTAATCATGATATATAAAAGATAAATAATTCATTTTGCAGGCATTTTTTTTTGAATAATAAACACGAATGAAGAAAAAAAATATTTCAGAATTAATTAATTGCAATTAAAGGTGATAAACGGGTTTATTCCAACGATATTTATAAAATAACTTTTTTTTACTGAATATACGTGGGAAAAAAAGAAAGACAATAATTCTCGCTTAATATGCTTCGTAAACACTCCTTAATTGTATCATCGAAAAAAAAAACTAAATAAATGTAGATGCTTCATTATATTATGTTTTATTTTTCATGAACCAACAGATGTTTCTTAATGGAAGAGTCAAGATTTTTAACAAATAGTTTTCGCTTCCGTTTATTTATCGTATACATTCCTTTTAAGAGTTTGCACTTGTGAAAATGCGTAGAAATTTAAATACAAGAATAATCGTAATTTTTAATAATGCAACATGTCAAAAATACAGCGTGATGATGTCACAAAATGAAGAAATGGAATTATACATTTGATTACCATTACGTAAATGAGAATAGATAATAAAAAGCATCAATAGAATTTCATATTGTTATTACAAAAAGATCAACTGCAAAATATCCATATTGAAAACACAAATTCTTGCGGTTTTCTCACTGATGGTAATATTTTTGAAATGAATAAAAAAAAATTAAATCGTTTTCATTTTGCGCAAATTTAATATACGCCATAATACTTTATTCTTTCTTTGTTTTTATTAATTGCAAATAGTTATGTAACTTAGATATGATCTAACTCTAATATTCCATTTTTTTTGTATAAAAACAATACAGACAAACTTTTTCATTTTCATTTTCAATGTCTAATACTTTTAAGGCACTTTTATTTGTTGAATTGTAGTAATTTTAAAATAATATTTATTTGTTGAATGGCAGCAGTCTTTCTCCAGTAATATTTATTTATTGAATAGCAGCGATTTTTCTCAAATAGTATTCATTTGTTGAATAATATTTATAAAATTGCTATGGTTAGTTTCAAATATTATTTATTTTTAAAAATGCAGTCGTTTTTATTAAGTAATATTATTTTATAGAACTAAAAAGAAGCAACAATTTCAAAAGCGAAAAAATATTTATTTGTATAGTTGTCATCATTTGCTTCAAATAAAAATTATTCATAATGCTACAATCGCTTGTTTAAAAATATATAAATAAATATAAAAATTTTTTAATGAAATCTACGGTCGCAAATGTCAAGTTATCATGTCAGAACATTATTATTTTTAAGTGATTATTTGTCTTAATTAATTTAAGTCATTAGCCAGTTTAAACCGGTTTGAAAAAATTACGGAACTTCTCTTTCTCTCTATGCATTGCATCTTGCAGCGGAAGAATTTTTAAAAATTTGAATGGCAATAGAAGCTGTGTGGTTAGTTTTACACGGAACTTCTGATAACTTGTTGATCCAATGCCAATTGAAATTTTTGCACGCTGCAATGGATAAAAAACCCTTCATTAATAGAAGATGGTCCATGACATTTGGCATTTTTTAAACATACATATCAAAATTTAGTTGAAATGTTTCATGAAAATACTTTTTTTGCAGTTTATATACTTTTTTTTTCAGTTAATGTTGCCACAGTTAATTTTTTTAACATTTTTTTAACATTAGTTGTCTAAACATTTATTGAATTTACTTCTCATTTAATATGCAATGTTTTAATTTACATTTTTATATCATTTCGTTTTTATATTTTTTTCAGCTGTAGATTGAACGCATTTAATTAAATAATAAAAATTTCTTTATTTACAATTTTCATCATAAAAAACCATCCTTTTGCATAAAAACTATTGCAGAAGTCAATTAGAAATTATCTTAAAACAATATTTTCTATTTTTAGCTTTTCATCAATATTACATCAAAGAGAATGGATAAGGATATATATACCAAGAATAAAGGATATCAATAATCATTAATAAGTAGACATGAAAAAATTATTTTTTTTATATATGAAAGTCTTTTTGAGAAAAATTAATTGAATATTTACAATGATAAAAAAGTATCAGATTTGGAAGAGAATAAAAACAAATTTAGATACTTTAAATACGGATATAGATGAATAATATCATTAGATATTCGTTTGAGAGAATTAAAAAAATATCGGGGAATAAAAAATTATAAAAACAATTTGTCCATGTCACAAAAAAAATTCTACTCTTGAAAATTTTAGGAAAAAAAATCAATCAATTATTTTTTTGTAAGCATTATTTCAGGTATCCTTTTATAATATATTTTTAAACATATCTATTATTGAATGCTTTTCTTTATGATATTTTTATATTTCTATTTTTGTTTAAAAGTCTTTGTCATTAATTTCCTTAAATGCAAGATAATTATTTTTCGTACTTTAATTATTTAATAATTGCAAGTAAAAATAAATTCAAATACATTGATAATATACAAAAATGTAATGTAATAGCTTAACAAAGTTTACTATCATTTATTATTGTATATAACAAGTAGATCTTACTATTAGAAAAACTAAAGTAACTTAGTAGATAAACTTATCCAATTATATTCGCAAGTAATTAAATTATATTATATTTATATAAATATAATACTATAAACAACTTTGAAATTTTCGAGACCATTCACATAATCTGTCGACAAAAGAATCAAAATATAAATAGAAAAATTTATATTATTCCAATATAATTTCCAAAGAATTATTAATTCATTAACATATAAAATATTTGTGCAAATAATGTAAACATAAATATTATGTTACTTGCAAATACATATATATAAAAAAAATATCCTTTTTCTTTATCCGTACTAGAAACAGTTCTTATTTCAAAACAAGCTTGAAATATTAAATATTTGAATTCATAAAAATGTGAGTTCCCACATTAATAAAGTTACATTCAAAAAATTTTCTTTAAGCAATTACTGGCTTTCTTGAATATTTCATTTTCCATTCGTGAGCACAACCAATCAAATTATCAGCCTCGGCATTCGCATGGATCTCGGCAAGAAAACGGAAATAAATCTTTTCCGCTCTCGCTGAGGTTCGCTTCGTTCGAAAATGCATTAAAATATCGCATTCAAAATTAATATTCTTGAATGACCCTCAAAGAAAGTCGCCCTTTCGGGTTAGATAACGCACGTTAGAAAATACCCTGGAGATTGTGTATGAGGAGAAAACGGAGAATGGTTTTGGATAACGAAAAGGAATGAATTTTTAATTCGAAAAGAGGATTTCTTCTCTCAAAAAGCGAGGCTTCATTAGCTATGCGGAGTGCCAACCTAATAAAGCTAGAGTTAGTCGCGTCGAAGAAAATGAATTTCTGTTTTCAGAAACTGTTTTCCTGCTGTTGCTTTTATTAAAAGTGAATTAAAATAGGTTGAAAACGATATTTTACGGATGTGTCGTTTGACGAATCGCTGCATTCACCAATGGATCTTCAAAAACCACCTGCCCTCTCGAGCGTGACTGCCTAGTTTAAATTATATAAATGCGATGTAGAAATGTGTTACAATTAACGGATGATTAATTTTATCGTTTGCATCAAATATATCAGACGATTTTTCGTGTCACTCTGAAATTAGTGAATAGAATTCGAATGCTATTTATAATTCAATCGTTACCTTGCACACCTGGGGCTGCCAGATGTTTTGGCAAAGCTAACTTTACTTCTGGATACTTGGCCGAGATATGTCATGGTTGAAAAACATTAATAGCAGGAAGTAGAGATGATATTCCATTCTTCAGCTGTGCTCTATATCTTTATTATTTAAAATTTCCAGATTAATGTGAATTTTTTAATGAAATTTCTAAATGCATCACATTATTTTCATCCAATCGAAATCAGATTAAGGATCAATTTCAAGAAAAGAACCTACTCTCTATATAAGAACTGAGTCAGATATCTAACTTATTCTTGACACTTAAACCTCTCTTAAGTTCTGAGTTTCATTCTTTACAAATGAGAATTTAAACTTCATGAATAGTTAGATAGAAAGCTAATTTTTATAAATTATAAGAATTTTGAATTCTTATAATTCTTCTTATAATTTTTTTTAAATTATAAGAATTATAAGAATTTCCATAAATATTTTAATATCTTTTAGATATTAAAATATTTATCGAAATAGAGTATAAGCTAATGAAAAAGTTTCAAATCAAGGCTAGGCTATATTTGTCATACCAAATTAAACAATAAAATATTTTGATGGAAAAAAAGTGACACTAAATTATAAAAATTTGGCCAACATATGATTTTAAAAAAACCTATCACAAGTAATGTATTTATTCGTATATTTGCTTACTAAATTCCGTGATTCGAATTTTGTGATGGCTTCAGATCATGAAAATATTTAATTCCTTTTTAAGTTTTTGATATCTAACTTAAAATATAACTTTGATATTAACTCCAACGTTTTGAGTTTCATTCCTTACTACTGAGAATCTAAACTTCATGAATAAAGAGATAGAAAGCTAATTTTTATAAGTTATAAGAATTCTGTTTTTATTTATCTTTCAGAAACTAAAATATTTATCGAAATAGAGTATAAGCTTATGAAACAGTTTTAAATCCATGATAGGCTATATTTACTATTCAAAATTAAAACAATAAATTATTTTGAAGAGAAAAAACATGGCACCAAATTATAAAAATCTGGCCAATTTATGATTAAAAAAACCTTCCCAAGCAATGCATTTATTCATTTACTTAATTATGTGATTCTAACTTTGTAATTGGTGCAGTATGGCCAATGATGGTTCTTGCGCCATAAAACTAAGCCAACCAAGCAACTAATTTTGTAATAGTTTCAGATTATGACAAAAATTTGGAATTTTTAATTTTTTAAAATCATTATTATTTTTTAAATCTGGGACTAAGATTTAAACACCTTAGAATAAAATCCTTATTATAAGCATCAATATACCGTTATTAGATTTATTTTATTCAATTTTGCTGAAGATAGGCTTTGAGAGATTTAATTCAATTTTGCACTTTTTAATAATTTATTATTTTACATTTATAGAATAACCTTTTCTTTCTCAAAAAATATGATTCTAAATAATAATATGCTAAGCCTTTTTAGAGTAAAAAGTTCCTCACTAGGGCGAACTTTTTCTCTCACAAAAATTTCTTTTTAGATGCAGCCGGAAAGTAAATGACTGATTTAAAGAACTTTAATATGTGTAGATTTTAGAACACACACCCAAAAAAAACTGGGATACTTTTTACAGCCAAAAAGACCAAATCGTCAGAATTTCTTTAAAAATTTCTATTCTTCTCTTCCTTTCCATCTTATTGTTCTTATCTTGCTCGGCTTATTTGTCTGGGCTGGTTTCATTTTGCGCTTCGAATGCGTCGCATGGCCTTTCTTATTTACTTAGAGTACGGGCAAATACCCGAATCTGTCAGTGGAATCGAATTCAAGAAGAAAAGTCTGTTATGAAACACGCACGCTTCCCCACAAGACAGGAGGCTCGCGCGTTTTGTTCTTCAAACAACACCACTGGATCTCTCGCCCCTTCTTTTTCTTGTTTATTTTTATTCTTTTTTTTACAAACGAGATTTCAATTGAATTTCGCTTTCATTGTCCACATGCATCGTCTTTCGGCTAACAAGTAAATGAAAAAAAAAAAAAAAAGAAGGAAAAAGGAAGAAGAAGAGGATGGGGCTTGTTGTATATACGTGGCTGTTCTTCTGGTATGAAGTGAAGAAAAAATTGGCAGAAGAGCAACTACTGCTCAGTATGCAGAGGGTAAATTTCTGCAGAGCGGATTTTTCCTGCTCGTCCTTTCAAGTCACGTGCACCGTCCGTGGCCGAGAAAATGCGGATCAAAGGGTTTAGTTTAGTCACATACTGGATATCGACCCACTCTGGGTATCAGGAAAAAGAGGAGGAGCCTCCCCCCTTATCATTCTGGAGCGATAAATGCCTCAGAATAAGGGACGCTTTTTTTCCCAGCTACATTATATTCCCGTTTTTCCATCTCAATAGAAGATGAAGGTTCCATCGTCTTTTGCCTGCAGCTGCTTTTATTTATTTATTTATTTATTTCTCGTCACTTTCCCCTTCCTCCCCCCCCTTGGTGACGTGCTACCTCCGTCCATCCGAAATCTAATAAAGTTCAAATGATTCGGAAAGGAAATATTCGACGTTTTATAGTACTTCTCCCGAAAAGATCTGCATATAAAACTGTGGTGAATGAATTGATTACTGAGTGGAGCGTCGCGGGTTTGGAAAGATTCAATCAAGGGTGGATTCGGAAGTATTCGGTGGACGGAAATTAAGGTGATCTTCATACGTTCTGGCATGTTTTTCGGTAACTAATTAAATTTAATTTCTCGATGCCATGCCGCATCCACGAGGTATATGATGAATGAATTGATTTCTGAATGGATATGTTTGAACTTGATTCAAAATTTCTTAATGGAAACTTTGACTAACATTTTGTTACTATCTAAATAGAATTTTTAAAAATTAATTTAAACATTCTTTTTTAAAAATCTCGGCAGGCCTTAGAAATTTTTTATTTGAAGAACGCACTCGATCAACAGAAAAAAAGAATTATGCTATTATAATGGGGAAATATTTATTGTATTTTGACCCTTTGCACTCTGAAAAATAATTAGATGCAAAATTATTCACCTAATACAAAGATTTGTTTATTGCTATGTAAAAACAATATATATAATTCTTTTCAGTCGAATTTCTTTGAAAAATTAATCTACATCTCTTAACCATTATGTAGGTCCTTTTAACCATTAAATTTGAAAAATAGCAACAAAAAAAAAAACGTCAAAATGATGCACAGTCTTGAATGGTGAGTCAGAGGCACCATAGGAGAGCAAAGGGTTAAATTGCGTAAAGGAATATCTTTCACTTTTTTATTTTTTATTAAATGAATACGATTTCAGTAAAAGGTGATACAGGTGGCAAAGCTCGCCTTTCATTTGCTGCTTATACTTGTCACTTTTGTGCAGAGCCATTTTTGGTATTAGTGACCTATAAGGACCATCTAGAATCACTTGCAACAAAGGAAATTACTCCAAAAAATAAAAGTACTGTTTTCTTTTTTTTTTATGGCATTCCACTTTTTATAACGAATTTTAAATTGTAACACATGTTTAATTGAAATCACTGTCACTTCTTACCTAGAAATTTGGAATAATTTGAATGGCCATCAGCGCTAAACCATAGACGAAAAATCAGAGTGAAGTGGTAATAGACACCTCTGCCAATACTCAAATCCTGCCCTTTTTATTTATTTATTTTTATATTTAAAGATGGATTCAGTAATAGATGATACAGGTAGCAAATCTCATCTTTCACTTGCAGTTACTCTTATTTAAGGTTATTTTTAGAATTAAGATACCTATGAGGACCATCTAGAGTCAATTGCAACAAAGAAAATTACACCAAAAGCTAAAAGTACTGTTTTCTTTTTTGTAGCTGGCATTCCACTTTTTATAACGAATTTTAAATTGTAACATGTGTTAAATTGAAATCACTGTCACTCTTACCTAGATATCTGGAATAATTTGAATGACCATCAGCGCTAAACCATAGACGAAAAATCAGGATGAAGTAGTAACAGGCACCTCCGGCCATACTCAATTCCTGCCCTTGGGAAGTATATTTCATCAAAGAAAAGTACTCGAAAAGCACAAAGAAAAGCCCTACACAATTGCTATATCTATCAGAAAATCTGTCTATGAGGCAACTTCTTTTCCAAAGTGGTGATCTTAGGAGCTTAATAAAGTAATATTAATTTAGTTAATGAACTCTTGATATCTAAATACAAGCTAGTGAGTATTACTGAATGTTTTAATTTTAGCTTAATTTAAATGATTAGTTAATTAAAAAGAGCAAATATTTATTTTTAAAAAATGTGTATATTCGACTGTGTTATGTTTATGATTTTAGTAAAAAAAAGATCACATGTCATATTTTATTTACTCAAATCGCTCTGTCTTTGAATTGTCATGTTTACATGCATGCGAGAGTGCAAACTAACCCATGTTTTACTTGTTGATAGATTTTATCTAAAATTAAATACATATATGTAATTTAGAAGCCAGAACTGTTTACCAAATTTGATTTATCTAGTTTTTTTCCTTTTTGTTTTTCTAGTTTTTCACTTGCTTGAAGAGACGTGAAGTGATTTCGTTTAAATTCAGAGAGAAATTTGGGAATTTTATATAAAAAATCATATCAAATTTCCTCCCTTCAGATCAAAGCGTATTGGAATTATCGTGTTCATAGAGAAACAGACAGATTTGTAGAATTCAAATTGGGAAGTTCCAATTTTTTGACGGTTAAAATACTTTCTAAATTTTTCTATACTAAGTATACGAGGAGAAGAAAGCTTATAAACTTTTAATCTCAATATTTAAGTAATATTTTTTAATGAAAATATTGTAGAAACCGAGTAAAAACTCCAGGCTAGCTTCAATTCTGTCTACGGCGCTAGATTCATAAGCCAGATAACATCCCTCGGAACGAAGTGCACTTTTAGTCTAATATATATATATATTTCTCGGCTACAAATACAAAAATTGTTGGTTCATACCGTGACCTTCAATCGCTAAATGGATGGCCCGGACGTGATCTGAACACGCAACCTTCTGATCTGAAGTCAGCCATACTTGACGCAGCAACCGAAAAAAACTATTGGTCATACTCACTTGACGCATTAACTCACTCATACGCTTGCCATAATGCTTGGTACAATAAAATTGTTTGCCTATCTACTGACTCACTGGTGGGGGAGTATTGTGGTGCTTTCTTCATAAGCCAGATAACGTCTCGTGGACCATGGTGCACTTTTAGTCAGATTGATATGTTACTCGGCTACAAACACTAGCGTTGGGGATTCATACCGAGAACTTCAATCTTTACAAGTCGTCCTAATAATCTGGCTTTCTGATTCGGTGAATAGAGACTGTTAACAGCGCACGTCAGCAATCTTGGCTTATTGTAAATAAAAGGTTGCAATTTAAATTTTAAATCGATATTTTTTTGTAATTTTTTAAATAAAATTTGTATAATTTTGTTAGAGCAATACGTCAAACATAGAGTTAATAACTTTTTCACTTATATTTAACTAATCCATACTTTGTTATATTGATAGCGCCTTGGACTGCTATCTATCTGATATCTACCGGATTGTTAATTGCATATAAGTAATTACATAATTCGGAACACTGATACTGTTATGAAACTGTGATATAACTTTCCCAAAAAGTGTCTCTTTGTAAAACTGATTATTTCCTAGATATTGTAATATTTGCTTCATGGTCGCCTGGCCAATGATTCGAAGTTTAGTAGACAAATATTAAGGATTTCGAGTATTCTATAAATTTTGCCGTAACTCATTTAGAATTCCAGTTAAGGTTTTTTCCTCATTCATTCGATTCCCTGTCATGGAGGCTATAAAAAAACACAAATACGACTTAATACTAAGTAGTCAACAGTTGAATTGAGTTCAAGCGAACAGTTGAGCGAAGTCTTCAATGAGCTCTCTCTTGGCACTTTTTACTGTTACGTTGCTTTACAGGTATTTACTGAAAGTGTTACTCCTGTGTAGCTACAAGCTCTGTTTTATTAATGTTTATTCATGTCATTGTGTGTATAATGCGTCTTATATGTTATTGAGCTCGTTGGACTCTAAACACTTGTAAGGGTATGAAAAAAAACCTGATATCATGTTGATCATAAATGAGATATGATTAATTTGAAATTTATAGTACATTTTTCAAATGCTTTGCTTTAGAAGAATTTGAACCGCATTACTTTAACTTTATCCAAGTTACAAAAAAAACATTAAAAAAACGGAGTTGTATATCCTAAAAAACAACATACGACAACCCTTTTTTTTCATCAACTGTCAACTTTTGAAAATATTTATTTTATACTGTAATGATTTCCAATGGATTGTTATCATCATACGTTCAAAAGATTTATAAATGCCAATATATTTCTTTATCTAAAATGCTTTTGAAATTCTTAAGATCCATTAATCAATTTTCCATCTTCTCGATCATAAAAGAATTTGCATATTTGCATAAACATTATTTTTTCATACATCCATTTATACTATTCCCTGGCATTATTTGATATCCCTTTGTCTTTTCCCATATAAGAAATAAATAAAAAGTGTTGTCATTTTCAAAAATATCAGTGTCAAAATTCTGATAAATCGCATTTCAGATCTCGCCGCAAAATTTTTCTGAGGTTACAACAGTCTGTTTGTCTGAAAGTACAATAAATCACAAACGCAACAAGTATAATTAATTTAACGTATTAATCTTGATATTAAAGTGTTTTTGTATATTGAATTCTAGGCGATATATCAAAAGGCAGTAGAAAATACATAATCAATCTTACAAAGAAATTAAATACTAAATGCTTCATAATACTGATGTTTAGAGGAGGAGGGGATGTCGCATTGGATTAAGAATGTTGTTTCTCATAAAAACTGCATATAAATTAGAAGAGTGTTGATAATATGGTAAACAATATTTTAAATTAAAGTCATTGACGACTCTTAGACGAATAGCTGATAAATTCACTACTCGCTTCAGATGATTTAATGTTCTCTCTTCCAAATATTGAATTCCCGTAGTCTCAGGCATGTAAAATTTTGCAAAACATTCGTTCATCAACAAGCAGCGACTCTTCTCATCTACGGCACAGATGAAATTCCATTGCATTCATCACACAGAGATCAATCAACCAGCCATATATAATTTTATGAATTCCTCAACAATTACTTCAAGTCAAGATTTATGGATTAATAAAGTGGAAAACAATATTCTAAATGAAAGTCATTGACGACTCTTAGATGAACAGCTAACAAATTCACAACTATTACTCGCTTCAGTTAATTTATCGTTATCTCTTCCAAATGTAAAACTTTTGTAGTTCTAGTCATGTAAAATCTTGTAATCATTCGTTCATCAACAAATAGAGCCTTTTCTCATCTGCGGCACAGATGAAATTCCACTGCACTCATCACCCAGAGATCAATCTGCCAGCCAAATAAAATTTTACGGATTCCTCATCAATTGCAGTCCAGATTTATGGATTAATAATGTGGTGAACAATATTTTAAATAAAAGTGATTGAAGACTCATAGACGAACTGCCGACAAATTCACAAATAATACATTCTTACTCGCTTCAGATAATTTATAGGATTCTCTTCCAATTGTCGAATTACTGTATTTCCAGCCATGAATAATATTGTAAAACATTCGTTCATCAACAAACAGCGCCTTTTCTCATCTACGGAACAAATGAAATTACATTGCACTCATCAACTAAAGTTCAATCAGCCAGCTATACATAATTTTACAGATTCTTCAACAATTACTTCGAGATTTATGGATTAATAATGTGGTAAACATTATTTTAAATTAAAGTCATTGACGACTCTTAGATGAATAGCTGACAAATTTGCAACTCTTACTCGCTTCAGATAATTTATTGTTCTCTCTTCCAAATATCGAATTCTTGTAATTCTAGCCATGTGAAATCTTGTAAAACATTCGTTTATCAACAAATAGCGCTTTTTCTTATCAATGCCACAGATGAAATTTCATTGCATTCATCACCCAAAGATCAATTAGCCAGTCATATATAATTTTATGAATTCCTCAACAATTACTTCAAGTCAAGATTTATGGATTAATAATGTGGTAAACAATATTTTAAATAAAAGTCATTGACGACTCTTAGATGAACAGCTGACAAATTCACAATTGTAACTCGCTTCAGTTAATTTATTGTTCTCTCTTCCAAATGCAAAACTCTTGTAGTTCTAGT
>JAOUZG010038069.1:5112602-5130407 GCA_026289955.1 Argiope argentata | reverse complement strand
ATAGTTTTACAATATTTATTGCATTTTATTCATAAATGATTGATAGTTTTACAATATATATTGCATTTTATTCATAAATGATTGATAGTTTTAAGATACATTTATTTATTTATTTATTCATAGGAAATCTATTTCGCTTTAACTAGTAGTGAATAAAGATATACATAACGAATTGGACGGGATAATTAGGAACTCCGATTATTTGCCTTAGATTTAATATATATTTCATGAATTTCATCTGAGCTCAATTTTAAAAAAAAACCCAAGTTGTCTCGAATTTTACTCAAAACATATAGCACATATAAAATCAAATATTTACTTCATTTAATATTTTAAAGAATAAAATAAGAAGTAGTAATTTCGAATATCAAACTCTTGCGATATGTACAATACACTGAGAAATAATGAATCAACTGAGGTAGAACACATTTCTGAGCCTTTGTACGTAATCAGGCTTTTTTTAATAAATATATTGTAAGTTTTAAAGTTAGCTCCTGAAAATTTCGGATTTTAATATGTATAAAATATAGCTACATTAATATGACAAACATCCGTTAATCAACCTAAAGAAAAAGTAATACAAAATATATAATTCATGCTACTTTATCTTTTCATAAAGAGATTGTCTCTGGTTGATAATTTTAAATATCCAAGCGGAAATTAGTAAACTGTGAGCTGTGTTCGTTGAAGTTAAAAACTTCTCTGCATAAGCATATTTTCTAAGTTATTAATGCGGAATATCTTTCTCAATTAAATAATAAAAATTAAAAAGTAATCTAATAAGGAATTAAAGCTCTGAAATGTCTTCTTTTAATAAAGATAAAATATAACCACAATAATATGACAAATACTTATTAATCAACCTGAGGAAAAAGCAATACAAAATATATAATTCACGCTACTTTATTTTTTTCAACAGTATACGATTTTATTTTTCTTAGCTTTAATTTAATAGCTTAATATGAGTTAAATAATGAGTTTAGGTAATAATTAACTTTAAAAAATGTTGAATTAAAATAATAGTTATAGCAACTTTTCTTAAACTAAATTTCATAAAATTTGATCGTTCCAAATTAGACCCTTTTTCCACTTGAGAAAAATGAAATAATGAATAATAAAATGAAAATTGAGAATAATGAATTGAGATAAAAAATCACCATTTGAATATTTATTTGTTAAATTAAAATCTCATTTATAATAATATAAAATTATAAAGTGTTATAATTATAAAGTGTTAATTATAACACTTTATAATTATAAGTGTTTTAATTATAAAGTGTTAATATAACACTTTATAATTAAAGTGTTAATTATAAAGTGCCATCCCTAAGGCAGCAGTGTTTAAATATCAAAATGTAGGTCGCTAAAGTTAGCTGTCTTGAAATTTTGGGAGTTCAAATTACTGACATAGAAATTATGTACATCTATAGAGATGATGGCTCAGCTTATCCTTAATTTAGAGCAAATATCTATGAAAAAAATAATCCATGTAGGATAAATAGATGAGCTGACATAAAAAGAAAAGTAACTTGATACTGGAAGGCTGTCTAAGTAGGTAAGCGGTATCCTTTAGGAATTTAAATAAAACGGCAACACCTGATGAGGACAAATCCCCACAGACAGGTTGAAACTCGCTGTCTTATTAGATCTTTAATATTAGGGTTAGCCCTTTCTGGCTAATTATGGGTATTGCTAAATTTCAGCCGTCTAATAATTATATATTCAAGTCAAATAAGACTTACAAGTGTGCAATTATTATAGTAAAGATATGTACGTAATAGTGAATTATAGTAAAGATTTGTATCTCAGACAAGTTAATTGTCCCAATATTACCAGAAATGTTTGGGACATTTTCTTAATTTTCACTTGCGCTATTTGAAACGATAATGTGTTTAAATCATTTCGTTCCATATAATCTATCTTAGATACGCCATCGGGTCAACTGCTCTTAATATCATTGTTGAATACTCAAAATAGTATTCAGAAAGTAACAAAGACATTTATTTATAAGAAAAATGCAAACATTTTAGTTTTGTACACTATAAATGCAAAAACTGAAGGTCAATTTTAACCATCTACATTTTTAAAAATTCGTGTAAAAAAGACATTTAAAGGAAAATTAGGAATTTGGGATTCAGTGTCTTTATCTATATTTCAATCAATTTTACAAATTAATAATTATAACGTAACATTTATTAAGTACAATTTAGCAATAATCTTTATTTTTTTTAAATCTGACTCTTTGAAAAGTAAATGGTAAAAAATTGCAGCAAAACTTTTTTTAATGCACATACTAAACATAATATGTATAATATATTTAAATGTTTAAACCGACGCACAGAGGTAGCGCGTCTTCCTCATAATTTGGGCGTCCCGGTTAGAGCATAGTTGTTCTTCTGTATTCTATCTGTGAGGTGTGTGAGTGTCCCCTTCTGTGAAAAGGGGCTCTACAAGTGAATGTAATGAGTGAGTAGCTAAGTCGTACTCTTGGCCTTAATTGGCGCTACTTCAAAAACAAGAGACGCTCATTGGGCTTAAAATCGCTAATGGTCGTCAGCTCCCTTGTCCATGAATTAATAACAACAATAAGTTAAAAAATTATTTTATTTATTTATTTTTAATTAATTTAATTATTAGAAATTTATTTTAATTACTTAATTATTACCAAGAATTTTAATTAATTATTAATTCCAATTAGCTATTACTTTAATTATTACCCAGAAATCTATGCATGTAGTCTTGCTTATAATACTGATAAAAAAACATTTGGAATTATTAGTCCCCCCTCAAAAGATTATGAAAAATGTAGGTTACTTCATAACAAACGTGTGAAATAAATGTTAATTAGTTGTGGAGATATTTACATTAAAAATAGAAGGGATTGGGAGATCATTCACATCAAATTCTAAAGGGAAATAATAAAATAAAATTGCAGCTCATGCTATATCCTATAGGTACCATCTATGACTACCATTTTTAATCGAGTTCGTTCGGCTACCAAGCAAGATTTTTTTTTTTCTTTCTAAAACTCTTGACACATTATTGCAATGGGATCAGAATTTAGCATTCTTTTGTAATTTTTCTTTTAGGAAAAAAATTATACAACTTGTTAGATAGTTGCTTATTTTTTATTATCTCTTGATATATCAATGATTATTAATTAATTTTTGAGTTAAAACCAGAAGAAAAGCTTCCAACTGGTTCCTAAAATGATTCACTGGCACACAATCCAACTTCCAACCCATTAACCAAATGCATGCATCAAAAATACATCCCGGATAGGAAAAGTTATAAAATTCCTGAGAAGCATTTTTTTAAATCAACTGGAAACATTTATCTTAAATCCAAATAGCAGGCCCTTTCCTTATTTCTATCTTACCCGGAACCGTGGCTGAGGAGCACAAGGTGGTAAGGAAAGTTTTCTCAAAGAAAATCTTGAAGTTCAATATCATTCGCTGAAGCACAAGAGGGAAACCGTGTCCCTTTCGCTTTTGATTAAAAGACAGGGAAGCTGAGGACCCTGGGGCTGGCTTTTTCGAAAGAAACAGACCCAAAAGCAGGGGGAACAAATTGCAAAAGCGTATAAGCCCCGGGGCCTGCTTCTGATGAGGCCACTTACGAGTCAGGAAATGAGACCACGGATAGCGGTCATGGGGCTGACTCCTTTTGCTGCCCTCCCCCCACTGTTCCCCAAGAGAAAGAAAGGGGGAATGGGGAGGGCATCGATCGGTTTTTGTGGTGTGTGGGTGGGCTCTTCGACCCTTCCGGTTGAATCTTCACTATCTTGAGACCCGGGTGAATAGTTTTTTGACGATAAGAGTCTTATCGCATTTTTCATTGGCGGAGAAGTCGAGTCTTATAGAAAATGATATTAACTTAAAAGAGACCAGGCTGGGTCTGAGATCTTCTGCCTTACTTACTTGAGAAAGGACGAAGATATCGTTTGTCGTAAAATCTCTGTAAGTATTAGAGCATGCGTGATTTAGAGTGTACAACCGATACTTATAATCTTTGATTTTATTTTGAGGAATTAACAATATTTTTCTGGATCACTAGATGCTAGTGAGTTTAACATGTCTATGCACTAAAGTCTCAGATTGAACCTTCAATCAGAGGATTCTTAACATTTGACCTTGAGACGCATCCATATTTCGAAGCCAAATTGAAACCTCTGGTAGAATTACAGGAAAGATCAACGCTAATCTGCCTGAAGTGTGCAATGCACCCCAAAAAGAATTGAAAGACTTTTCTTTTAAAGATATGATCTTTTAGATTTTCTTTAGAAGTTATCTACCGCAAAATGCGAATTAAAAAGTAATATCTGATAATCATGGAATTGTCGTTATATATCGAATACTTCAACCTTAAAAAATTCATATTATTACAGTTTTGACTAAAAGTCTTCCTAGATTAGCCAAAGAAAACTCTGGATCAAACTCTATTGCTTATAAAGTTTTATCTATAGTCTTTCAGTCTCGACTATTCGTACATAATATTTCATTAAGTAAAAAAAAATGACAGTAATTATCTGCAAATCTTTCAAAATCAGATTAATGAAAGAAACACTAATAACACAGAAAATAAGTATAACGATCTATCTTCTAAACAAAAAGTAAATTTTGAACAATACTTTTGAAAATTATAATCTGCTATTTCAATTTAACTAATAAATTACTTATTAATGCTGTTTACTTCAAAATAATGAAAATAAATAACTTTGGAACACATTCGTTGTAACAAGCACAACTCATAAATTAGGGACCCACTTGTTGATTCTGACAAAGTTATTTGTGCTTATAAATCAAACTGCTCAGAAGTTTTCAAGTAAATAATCACATATAGCTAATGTCATTTATATAGAGAGATATTTAAATATATTTATATATTTGTACATAACATATGTGCATTTATATTCAAAGGTACATGATAAGATAAACCAAAGGAAGGGAATTCATGACACAATTATACAATAGTTATATTGCACATGTGGTTTTGTAATAAAGCAAAGAGTATTGTGTACATATTTGGAACATTTTTCTTTTGGCTGCTTTTATTCAAACTTTAAAACCTTGGTGTCACGCTCATATCCCAAATTTCATTTATTATCTTGCTGCGTTTATTAGTTATCTTGTTCTTATTGTAATATGCTCGTCAAGAAGATATTGAACGATTTCGCAAATTTGTTAAAGATGGCACTCAGATAATCATAGCAGGTGGCAGAAATAACCAAATGTCATTGGGAATGATTATAGACTTTGCTAAATGTGACTTGACGTTGACACTAGAGTTGGATTCACGAATCAAACATATATTCTATGAGCATTCAATGGCGAAAAATTTATGTCTTGAAATTCTGACGAACTTGAACCCGTACATGGGGACTAACAATATCCAAGCAAATTCACGTGAATTTTTTTACATTTTAGATTCAATTTCTGCAAACATTCAGGGATTGTCTTGCTAACCGAGATTATTATCACAGCGTATGCAAAATTAGAAAAAAAAAGCAGCTCGCAGAATGATAGATTAAGGTCCAACTACAAAGTGACAAAACAAAATATAGAAATTTGTCTTTAATTTTAATGCTAAAACTTATTTACCTTGCTTTATTGCGACATTGATTTATTTATGTATTAACGCATTAATATACTAAAAGGCAGCCAATGTCATAAATTGATAAGTCTTCAAATTTGAAACAGAGATAGAACTCTTTCCCTAAAACTACATTTCAAAATTTCCTCCACCCATCCAGATGCGCTATCAATTACTGTTTTGCATGTCTGTTCATGATAGGATATGTAGATATAATTCCAAATATGGTTTCATTTTGAACCAAGGACATATTGTTAGTTTAGTTATCGATTCTCAGTCTATTTCTCCTGGCATTTTAAAATTTATATTCTAAGTTTCATTTTAACTTTTGCATTGCGCCGAGTTTTGACTTTACCTCTTCTGTTGCTGTTACTAATATTACTTGCCATGGACAAGCGTGGTGATGGCCGTCATCGATTTTAAGCCGTTTGAGAGTCTCTTGTTTTTCAATAGCACCAACTAGGGACAAAAATACGATTTAGCTACTTCATGCGTCTCATTCGCATGCACAACCCCTTTTTACAGAGGGCATATTCATATACCTCACAGATAGAACATAGAACAACCATGCCCGAACCGGGACTCCCTGATCACGGGAAAGTCGAGTTACCCCTAAATCAGGATGCCGGCACTTTAAATCTTCAATCTGCAAGTCTGCAAGTGAGTAAAATAAGTTGTGCTGAGCTACAATCCAGAAAAAACTCTCTACGAAAGCTATATAAGCTCAAAAATATTCCCACCGTTATCTTGGCATAAGTGTAGCGCGTCTTCCCCATTATCTGAGCGTCTAGATTTCAAGTCCCGGTTAGGGCATGGTTGTTCTATCCGTAAGGTGTGTGAATGTGCCCCTACCCCTGTAAAAATGTGATTATTGAGTAGCGAATGTGATGAGTGAGTAGCAAAAGTCATACTCTTGGCCCTAGTTGGCGCAACTACAAAACAAGAGACGTTGATTTGGCTTAAATCGCTAATTACCTCAGCGAGCTGGTCCATGGCAAGTGCCAAAAACAACAATAAAATATTCCCGCGGTTTCCGATTCAATTTTCTACTTGGAACTACCAGAAGCAGCGGCAGGAATTTGCCGAGGGAGAGGCAAGACAAATCCGACAGGGGAGCAAGCACAATATCTCTCATTTGGCTTCAAAATAACTCAAAATAGCTTCATTAAAGAAAATCAAGTATTATTTAGATTCTTTTTTTAATTCAAATACAGACCCTTCCTTTCATTGTTCATTGTACATTTGTAAAAAAAAAAATGTTGTTATGCGATATGATGCGATATCTCATTCACTTGTTGGATATATTGCCAAAATAAGTGCAAATTATAAGTTAAATGAACGCCTATTTAATCAAATGTCGGATATATTCAAACTTCTTCGACACTCGTCGCATTGAGCTCATAGTCGATTGTTCAAAAATTGTCAATAAATTAGCTTATCACCTTTGTCGGTTATATTATCAAAAGTAGTACAAATTATAAGCTGAATAAACGACATTTGAATTAGATGTCTGAAAATCTGCTTAACATTTGTGTTCGACATCCATTATTTTCAAATTTTAGACCTATCAAAAATTGTCGATGAAAATACGGCATATTATTGATCTATCACCCTATCGAATATTTTGCCAAATATAGTCTAAAACAATTTGACCATTACTTGGATATTTCGATTGTTAACAATATATTAATTTCAAGGAGGTTTTTATCTAATCATATTCGATAATGCGCGGCTCTCTACAACCATCCTGAATTAGTGAACATTTTTGTCGACGAAACTCTAAATATCTCACCGACAGGAGGGGGGGCAAGAGGCTACTGACAAGGTCCCCCTCGCCGCCTCTAGGAACTACGTCTTTCATTGGTCATGGCTTGAACAAAGAAATCATGATAATAGATAGAAAATTAGTTATTTCCTTAGCAACATGAAGAATAAAAGATATTGTTAAAAACTCCACATTATCTTTTTAAATCAAAGAATGTTATGCATATAAATATAATGTAAAAGCACAAAAAGATCAAATAAGGACAACATTTTAAAATATCAAATTGATTCTATATTATACTTCGACAATTGCCCATGCCATAAAATATCAAATTGATTCTATATTATACATCGACAATTGCCCATACCATAAAGTATCAAATTGATTCTATATTATACATCGACAATTGCTCATGCCATAAAATATCAAATTGATTCTATATTATACATCAACAATTGCTTATGCCATAAAATATCAAATTGATTCTATATTATACATCGACAAATGCCCATGCCATAAAATATCAAATTGATTCTATATTATACATCGACAAATGCCCATGCCATAAAACCGTTTCTTCGTCCCCACTCTTTTCTGCCCGTACACTTCAATTACACTTTGCTAAAAAGTAATATCTTTCCAATTCCCCAAAGTTCAATTCACTCAGTTCGATTTAGAGAGCACTTCAAATTTCGTGCCAAGAAAGCGTTCTTCGAACGGCATCATAACTTCTGTAATGAATACAAGCGAGAGTTTTAATCCTCTTTTACAACAAATGACATGTTTCTGGGATTTTGCCCTCACCTTCGGAATACCAAGTGTCGCTTTATTCTTATTCTAGAAGCAGAGATATTGACTGTAAGAATTTCATACAATCGCTTGCTAAATTTCGAAGCCGACAGACGCATTCCAAACTAAGAATTTCTGTCGTGATTTTCCGGGAAGCGGAAGAATTATTTACGGAACGTTTTGTTAGTGAAGTTCCCTTTAAATTCCGCTCTTTATTCTGCCCCCACCCCGTCTCCAGGGGGAAGGGGGTAGGGAAGTGCGAGGACAAGAAAAAGAAATGGAACCGAACTTTGCAACGACTGCCAAATCGACCGCACGGAAACATTTCGGGTAACTAGAGGAGAAGAAATTGTCCTGAAATATATACGAATAAAAGAGTGACACTTACCGAAGAGGGCGAAAAAAAAAAAAAAGAGCAGGATAAAAAAAAGAAGGTGAAAAATAAGATGGGAAAAACAAAATTGTCTATATCCTGTAGCAACGACGAGATCTTAATGAGAAACGTGCGTTAAAACTCTGCCAAGTTCTGTCGTACCGCCATGTTTGAACACCTTCCGATTTTTTTGCTATATTGAGATAAGCAAAGATACACTAAGCTTTTTATTCTTTCTTAGAGATAGTTTCATTTTGTATTTATACGAAAGTTTATTAAAATATCTTATCAATTCTAAACGTATATATTTAAAGAGATTTCGTTAAATTTCAGGATTTTATGTAACTTAAGTTAGGTATAAAGTTATCCGGAATGGCATAATACGTATTTAAATAATTCAAATAGAATTTTCAAAAACTGCACGAACACAAACTGAGAAGCGAACAAACAATCAACACGTAGACCGATTAAATACAAAAATTGACTCAGGTTTTTGATTTTGGTGTGAAATATTATACGCTAAAATTAATTTATTTAACTTGGGCTTTTGAAAGACCGTTTTCACATAAATTCGAATAGACATCAACAGATTCAACTATTTGAAGTATTTGTCCTAAAATTTGACATGCATTTACATTGGAATAACGTTTTCATAGGATTTCGAACAGACAACGACAGACACTCAATGATTTGACGGGTTTCGTCTAAAATTTGACATATATTTATAATAGAATATAATTTTTATATACATTCGAACAGACATCAACAGAGTCAACCGTTGGAAGGATTTGTCCTGAAATTTGACATACATTTATATTGGAATATCGTTTTCATATGAATTCGAACTGACAACTCAATCATTTGATGGGTTTCGCGTAAAATTTGATATATATTTATAATGAAATTTATTTTTTAAATATATTCGAGCAGACATCTACAGACAGTCGACCATTGATGGAATTTAACTAAAATTTGGCACCCATCTACAAAGTAGTAAGCAAATCATATACTGAATTCTATTTATGTAACTCAAAGCATTCTTATGTGCAATTCTTTCAATTCATTGGTTTTATTCTCAGCTAGATGCAGACCTACAATTTTGGTATCAAGGTCATACGTCAAATCTCATTCGCTTAACTTTGTCCATTTTCAAGATATTGTGTTCTCAGAAAATGTAACCATTCTCCTGAGTACTTTGGGTGTTGGAATTCCTGGTCTCATCATAACATGATGTAAAACTTCCGCGCAAGCGTATTGGTGACGTCAGGGAAAAATCCCATGATCCCACAGTAACAGATGTTATGTTCAAGTTTCGGTTTCAATTCAGTTTAGTTATGATTGGATTCAGAGTACGAACGAATCCAAAGATGGCTGTATGCGATAGAAATGATTCGTACAACTAAAATGATTTATGTAAATATTTGTATATAATTATCTGTGCCTGTACCCTAGCCCAACAAATAAACAAAGATGAAACTGAAAACCCTGGATTAATGATTTCGATCTTGTGATCTAATTCATGTTGGAGTACCTCGATTCTATCTGATTCAGGAATTCACGGAACTACAAGGTAAGAGGGAATTTTCTCATATTTTTGGATATTTGAACTTGGGGTCTAGAAATTCCAAAATTGATGGAATCTAAAAAAATGAAGACATCACAATAGTGTGTTCGATATTTTTTTTCCCCTTCAAAATCATAATACTATTTTTCCCTATATGAAAAGGTAAAAAGATTTTACCCAAAAGAGAAGAAATTCCTTGTCATTTCCATTTTTTTTTCAAGCACGTCACCACGTCATCCCCCTCAAATATATTCCTCAAACAAATCAAGCCATAAAATGCCATAAAAGAGTCGCTCTTTCTTTTATCCAACAATATGCCCAGTAAATCTGTAAATCCACCTTATTAGTTTGTAAATTATCCCCTGTCCAATGCTAACAAGCCCGAAGTGATTCACGGCACTCACGAATTTAAATGGAAAGAGGTGCTCGATCTTAATGTCTGTAAATGAGTTTCACATGTGAAGGAATAGGCTCTTGCAGGGGTTCTATTTTCGATCGATGTCTCTCCCCTCTTGTTCCACTTTCCACTTTAATCCGAGCAGAGGGAAGGCCTATCCATGCAAATACGGTAGGGAGAGGTGGAAAGGAATACAAAAAATTTGCCAGAAACAGCTCGGTTTCACTCGTGAGGAAGTCAACTTGGGTCCCACCGCGATGGCGTATGAGTTTGAACACCGTCTACTTATTCCTCGTGTGACTCAACTAATTCAGTGCATAGATTATTTGATGAATCAATGAAAACATTCCAGAAGGATCAGGGCGAGGGAAACTAATGAACTAATTCGTGTCGGATTATGTATGGTGGGTTTTTGAAGGCAGAAAAGCAAGAGAAATAATTGAGGGTTGCTATTTATTTATCAAGCGTGGGTTCAATCGTGTTTTAAATAAAAGTTGATGAAGTGATTTTAAGAATAAAAATTTCGAATAAATTTCATTAATATATTGTGCATACATTTTATTTTTCTTCGAAAATTTTTTGCTAACGATATTTGATTCAGTAAGAAAGAAAAACTTTTGTTCAAATTTCCAACCGTTAATAAAATACTTTTTATTTAACCAATCAATTTCAAGTAAACTTTTTAAAACTTCTAGTGGATGACATTTGATGTTAACCCTTTGCACTCGAGGCCTTTTTCGCTTGCGCGAACCAGCAACTCGAAACGATTTTGGCCAAATTCGGCGAACATATTACAAGTAATTCATATTTTTAGGGTTCAAATACTTTTTAGATGCTATATTTACTGCCAAGACTGTTTCAAGCGAATGCTACGCTGAGACTAACTAAATTGAGCTAAGATTTGGCTATAATGTAAACAGAGCCTAGTCCACGAAAACTATCTTATCGCATATTGTAAATAAGGAGATCCAGTTACAAAACACCATAGCGTCGTAGCAGCGTAGTTCGATTTAAAGTTTTAAAACACTCGGGCGCCGCAGCAGCGCCGCTCGAGTTGCCAATTCGAATCGGCCGGACGCCGTATCGGTGCTCCTCGAGTGCAAAGGGTTAATATAGTTTTTCAGGTATTAATTAATTAATATATTTTTAATTAATTAAAAACTAAATTCCACATCAAAAATTTTCATTTGTCCACCGCTAAATGAGTAAAGAATTTAGTTTGTTTCCCCCCCCCATGCTAATGAGATTAGGCTTAACATGTTTTCGACCGATTATTTCAAACGATTCTATTTATTTTCTTAATATTGGATGAAGTTAAAATTAAATATTGTTAATGAATCGATTTTTTCGGATTCATTTTGAAGTACTTCTCGAATTAAAATTATACGGATTAAAGAAATTTAAAAATTTCTAATCTGTATTGCGTTTTGATTTATTCGAACAGATTCGAACTTGATTTTTTTGGACAGGTATAATTTTTTGATCAAATATTAATATTAATTGTAATTATTTAATAAAAAATAACTAAAATGAAAATATTTTTTGTTGACCTAAGTAGGAATTGATTTAGTTTTTTTATATTGCTTATTTATTTAAATTTCCACAGCAGCTTTCAAAGGAGAAGTATGACCTTATTTAGTTAATATATCAAATAATGTAAATTAAAAGATACATTCAAAAAATTTAGTATTTCTTTTTAGGCAATAAGAAAGCCTCACAAGGTAGGAACTTGCTCAAAAATTTGAGGTGATAGAAATATGAGAAAAAAAAATAGCTTTATTGGATGAAACAAAATAATTTACAACAAATTTTAAGTAGTAATGAAATTTATTTAATCCAGGAAAATATTGACTCTTTAATACAAGAAAAAACGAAAAATGAGAAGATTAAAAGCAAAAAAAAATAGCAAAAAGTTTATTTTTTTAAAGAGTAAATGGAATTAATAGTTTGTATAGTAATTTTTAGAATAAATTGAACTAAGAATTATTCTAACTATGAATTGCTTTCCATTTTCCTTAAAATAAGTTTCTATAAATTTAATTTAATGGCATACATAAACTTAGATTAAAAAATTTTCAATAATATTTTATGTAATGAAGAAAAGTATTATCGATGCAAAATATTTTAAGTAAATCCAGAAGTTTTATAGAATTTCCATTGAATTAAACAATAAAGGAACATAAATCTGAAAAATTGAAAACTTTTTTGTTTCATCTTCAAAATAATTTCTTTACTCGTTCTATAAATTCTACACTTGACGGAAAATTCCAGAATTAAAACATCGAAAACTGTCTTTTTATATAATACAATTAATTCAGAGTACAGATTATTTGATGATCAATGAAAACATTCGAGAAGGAACCATGCAAGAAAATAATGAACTAACTTTACGGATTATGCATTGTGTTGTTTTAAAGAATGAAAAGTAATTGATTTATTATTTATAATGAAAGACAACTAAATAAGAAGTTTCATTATAAATGAAACAAAAGATGAGATAATGTTACTATGTATTATAAAAATCAAGACGCTTTTCTAATTATGAAATTGGTTCAATTTTTCATTAAAAATTTTTCTTTCAAATAATATTTAAATTGATAAGAGGAAAAGGTCTTTTCATTTAAAAATGTCTTTCAACAGATTTGGAAAGAATCAAAGAATTTTCAATTTTAGTAGCCATGTCCTTTAAAGAACATGAGATCACAAAATTGAAATCGCATTTTCTATTCTATCCGCATTTTTTTTCTTTGAAGTTATTTACTTCCTATGTATCGATTTTCTATGTACGAATTCAGAAATAAAATATACCTTTATAGATGAATAAACCTTTAGTTCGCTTTACGTATTCATTTCAAACAACATGATGGTTATTCAGAGAAGGACTTTAGAATTTTTTAACTATGGATTGATGACAATGTTGATATTTTGGACAGTATCTCACTCTTCCATTTTGAAGCCAAATCAGCCCAATAATAAAATGGAAATTGAAAAATTATTCCTTCAAAATGTTTCTGGGAATTGTAAGACCGTTAAAAAAACCCTAAATAATTTACGATAAAATAATATTGGAATGTTCTTAATTTTTCTGTCTCCGTAATGTGATTAGAGAGAACTTTGCTTTTGAAGTGATTTATTTTAAACTTTATGAATGTATTATTCTATAATAATTTTCGTTGTCGACGTCGCTACAATAGAAAATGTATGCAAATATTACATTCAGTATCTTAAACACGTCGTAGTATTTATATTATTTTCTTTCAAAAACCGGAACACCTTTCTACCCGGCAATAAATAAATAAATAAATGATTAAAATGAAATCTGCTATGCATATTTCAATGTATCATGTCAGAACATCATTTCTTAAACGGCCAAGCACCACGTTCTCGTACAAGTTAAATTATATTTTTATTAGTCTTTTATTAGTCTTTTTTTTATTAGAATAAATCTTAATTTATTCATTTTAAAAAATGATTTATTAAAAAATGAGTTAATTGCGAATATTTTTATCTATTTCATCATATTTTGTTATTAAATAGTATATTTCCATATTAAAGGCCAATATGGGATTTTCAATTGGTTTATGCATTTTGTACTTTCGTTTTAGAGTATAATAATAATCTTAAAATACGAGTTTATATGATAAAATGCTGTTAATTTTCTAACGAATTTTGAGTAAGAATATTCATAATAATTTTTATTATTTAAATATAACAAACTCTCAATTATATGAATTGGAGATTATTCGCAATTTTCATAGGATACAATTCTGCTAAAGTATTTAATTATAAATTTTAGAAAAAGAAATGTTTTAGAATACACATACAAACTGAATTGGCATCTTTTTTTATAAAACTGAACTAATAAGCTTGAAAGATTAAGAATTATTTGGTAGAAAAGTGTGTTATTTTATTAAATATTCAATTCTGAAAACGGGAGAGCATTAATTACTATGGTTCTAATAAAGAATTTTAATGAACTTTTTTATTTCGTATAAGATACTTATGAAAAATACTATGGATAAAATTAAATACCTTTAAATATCAATATATAAAACTCAAATTTGACTACAAAATAAGTCATTTATTATTGATATTTATAAATTAATTTATATAGTTATTACTATATATGCTTTTTAGAAATTCATGGGACCACGAGTACATGTTAACAAAAATTAATTCTTCAGCTTAATTAATATTAATAATTAGATTTTATGTATAATTTAAATTAAATAGTTGTAATATTTGTGTTTCATGTGCTGTTTTATAAATTAATTTTATTACTAATATTCATATAAAAAATCATACATAGCAAATGCATTCATTAGTCTTGATTTTGTAATATATATATGCATGTTTGTAAAATATATTTCAATAATAGAGAATAAATGATATTTATGTTTCGTTATTTCTAAAAAAATTAATTTTAATTACAAAATACAAAAGCAGACAATTTTAAAATGACTAGAAAATATTTATTTGGAAATCATATATTTAAGCACAGCTTCCTTAACTATACTCCGAGAATATTCATTTTCAGTCAAACTTGAATTTTAACATTTTTCAGACAGTTTAAAAAAGACTATTTGGAAATCATATATTTAAGCATAGTTTTATTAACTATATTCGGAGAATATTAATTATCAGACAATCTTGGATTTTAACATTTTTCAGACAGTTTTAAAATGATTAGAAAATGTATTATTTGGAAATCATATATTTAAGCATAGTTTCATTAACTATATTCGGAGCATATTAATTTTCAGTCAGTCTTAAATTTTAGCATTTTTTTTGCATAAAATAAGCAGTTCAACTTTTTAATACATAAAAAAAAACTTATAATTAAGTTAATCTTTTTATTAGTTAAAACTTTTCTAGAAATAAAAAAAAAATATTTTAGTAACATTAGAAATAAAAATTTAAAAATGTGCACAATATTTGATAGGCAATCGTACGCGAAATTGTGCAATTTTTATCATAAACATTATAGGTTCCGAAAACGTAACCACTTTAATTAAATCGCCTTCTAAAATTGTAGTTCAGAGTCAATTTTGTATTTCAAAAACTTCGTCTAAATATTCTATCTTCAATTTCTGATCTTTTATTGACAAAAATAGCATAGAAAAACTTCTTGATTTGAGGTACTTCATTAAAATTTACGACCAACAACTTAAAAGCATTTTTTAATCATTAATAAATGCTTCATTTTCTTATTAATACTTCTACTAGAAAGTCACACCAAAACAGTTATGGAAAAACAAAACTGAATACATTTGTACAGTAACTAAATGAAAATTTAACAAGCCATGCTAAAATTATGCAACGATTCAAAACGTTAGACGTTGCTATTATTCACATAAAGCACATTCAAAGCATGCTTTGATAAATACTTTGTCCATAAAAAAAAGAAACTATGTATATTCTTTGAAAGAAATGAAGATAACAAATATGAATACAACGACTGTTGTAACGATAAGTTAATTAGTATTCCGAAGCTGTTGGATTAAAATTGTCAGCGATATTTACCTATTCAGTATTCATCATATTCGTATTCTCATACGGGAAAAATATATTAATTGGAAGGGAAAAAAGGGAAAAGGCGGGGATTTTTTAAAGATAAACTGATTGTCGGCCAAAAGAAAGGTTATTTATCAAAATTTAAATCGCTTTTAATCTTTGATCGTTTAGAATTTTATCTTTCTCATAAAGAAATGTAAATTAATTAGTCAGAAAATAGAGAGATAGTGGGCATTTTTGAATCAGAAAGAATTATTACCCTTCTAAAAAAAGGAACGATTCGAAACTGTTTATAGAAAAAAGAACATTGTTATGCAAATTTAATTAAGTCACTTTAGTAAAATACTACAACGTACTTAGAAAAATAATTTATTAAATACATTTATCTATATTTCATTTAGATTTTAAAACGGATAAAGAGTTTGATTAGATCTGTTTCATAATTGAATTTATTTCTTATGCTCTATATAATTTGTTAATCACCGAATACAACGATGCATGTTATTAAAATTTGCATGCGATAGCTAATGACTACTAAAATACACAGAACAAGAAAGTATGAGCAATGTAGCATTACATGCTGTTAATTAATACCGATTTGATATTAATGTATATAAAATAACTACAGGCATTCTATTTTCAACACCAATAATTTACCTTTTGTGTAGTAAAATTAAATTATATTTATTAGAATAAAAGTTTTTTTCTTCTTTATGGTTAAATATAATAGTACTTAGCTCATAAAAATATAGGTATTCACCAAACATGCGATCATTTGTAAAATTCAATGTATTGGCAATTTTAATTGTCACAAAACCTAGAAAGCATCACAAGACGAACATGAAAGAAATCAAAATATCACACATTTATTTGTTACAAAAGGAAGCCATATCTTTAAGAAACATCCAAAGCATGCTGATAGAACAAGCAGGAAACAATTTGTATGTAAATCAATGTAAAAAGCCACAAATGTAAGTGCAAAAAGCGATACAAAAAAGCATGTCTGTATACGCATGGATCATCGTTTATTTATAAATAAATGAAAGTTTGCTTTTGTAATTTTTATTTCTTGGCTGATTTTGTAGCATTGTATTTTTATGGTATTGCAAAAAATGGTTCTTTATGTTGTATAAGGAAAAAAATTAAAAAGAAACTTATCGACGAATTTTATTTCAAACTAATTTTAAGAATGAAGACTGAAATATATTCATGCACAGACGAAATGAAACTTCGTCCGCAAAGCAATTGTTTTTCCATTAAAAAAATTGCATGCCATGTGAACATTTTGGAATGAAAAACACGGATTTTTTTGAGCATAACAGCCTTTGCGTGTGAAAGCACAATCAACAACATTAACAATTTTGTTGCAACGATTCTCCGTTGTCATTATCATATCTCTTTTGTCCATTCTGTGTGTGAAACTGTGTGTTACAACAAATCAATATTGGAATGAATAACACATTCCCTCACGTGTTCGTGTGTGATTGTTTACTCGGGGGTTGGCAGCGTGCACGTGACAAACATCTAGACAACACCAACAAAGTTGTACTTACGCCAGCCACGGATTCGTAGCTCGACGAATGGCGGGAAGCCGTTTCTTATGGAACAGCCTCCCCTTCGATTGCCCCACCAAGCGATATATTTTTCAGTATCGATGATGGTTTTGATGCGACTGCGAGCGAGCGAAGTGAACAGAGGACTGAGAACGATCAGAACAAAATCGCAAGTACCGTCGATATGCGCGCGGAGATTTTGAGGAGAATCGAGTGGCGACGCTGATTGGTTGGCGGACGGGCGAGTTCATTGTTGCG
>JAOUZG010038069.1:5084224-5099295 GCA_026289955.1 Argiope argentata | reverse complement strand
AATTTTTGCTTTCAGAACCAAACTGAAGTGTAATGCTTATTGTTTATCACCGAATCACCTTATTGTGTCATCGAAATCCTAGTTACTAGCTCCATTTTTTTGGGGGGGGATTATTTACACTTTCTTAGTTTATCTCTTTTCATGGAGCGTTACAACTCCCTAATCCATAAATAAGAAAATACCATAGTCCCATTACCATAAAAGAGCTCAATCTCAAAACTATCAGCAACTGCAACTGGCCCATAAATTAAAACTTTTACTTATGACGAAACAAGCTTCCAGATAGATAATTTTTTCCAAAGCCACATTTTAATTTTTGCTTTAAGAACCAAATTTAAGTTTAATGCTTATTGTTTATACATCTACGAGTGCTACCGGAATCATAGTTATTAGTTCTATTCCTTTCTTTGGATTCTATCACTTTCTTAGTTTATCTCTTTTCATGGAGCGTTGCAACTCCCTAATCCATAAATAAGAAAATACCATAGTCTCATTACCATAAAAGAGCTTAATCTCACAACTATCAGCGACTGCCACTGGCCCATAAATTAAAACTTTTACTTATGACAAAACAAACTTCCAGATAGATAATTTCTTCCGAAGCCACATTTTAATTTTCGGTTAAGAACCAAATTAAAGTTTTCTTTCCATAAGGAGCCGGGTTGAGCGAGAACACCGCCATCCATTACGCGGCAGCGGCCCAAGAAGAAAGAACGGATTTGTTTTCCAAGACAATCATTTCGTAATTACTAACCTTATCTCAACTTTTCTTTTTAAAAAAAGTTTAAGGTACAGACGCGGATTTAAGCTGTATGAGCTTATTAACCCTTCCTCCCTGAACCGAAAAGCCGGGTGGGGAATGTTTTTCTAATAAAGAAATCGAGTTTTTGATAGATCATCCATTCTTGCCCTCCCCCTTTCCAATCTAAAATAGGAAATTACAGCGACACGGAAGGTAAAAAACTAAACAAAAAGCCACCGCGTTAGGCAAATGACTTTTAAATGGGCTCCGGTATTTCAAAAAGGAACCAGTTAGCCTATGTACATATTTGTTATTCAGATCTCTCGCTCTTTCCCCATTTCTTATGCAATGCAGATGTAAAGTGATGGATCGCGTCACTTGCAACGGAGACGTCGATAGTCATTGAAATATGAAATTTTCAACGCACCGGCGACTATTAAAGTTTAAGCTGTATCGATAGGAGATATTCGAAAGGAAAAGTAATAACATTTCCAGTGAGTTCACGAGTTACTTTGAATTACTTCAACAATTTATAATTTTTTTTGTTAATTTGATGCTTATTTTATAAAGTTTATTATCATGTGAGAACATGATGTCATTTAGGTTAGGATGTTTTGGTGTCTCCGAAATTTACGGACAAAAAATATTCCTTTTTTTTTTTTTCATTGGTAGATAGTAAGTCACCTGACCCGTGACATTTGAGGTTTGTTTTACCTCTATTGCTTGAAATATTTAATTAAAGTTACTATACTGTAAATTGCTTTTTGTTTGTCGCTTCTAGAAAATGACGTCATCTTCAATTTTTTTTTACGATTTTTTACTTTTAAATAAATCTCGTGCTCAGATGATTATCGTTTTTTTTTCTTTCACTTTTAACTATCGTAATTTTGTAAAACGTGACTTATATATATTTTTTAATGATATTATTAGCGCAATCTTACAAATTGTATTTCTAAAAATTCTGTAAATATTAGAATATAATTTTAATATAAATCTGAATTATATTCATTTTATTTTATTTTATATGCGAAGCTTCCAATAATAGTGAACTTTTCGAAGAAATTACTGGATTTTTTCACCTCAAAATCGGTCGAGCTCCAAAACTTTGTTTGCAAGCTAGAAAAATTGAAAATGAAAGATTTAAAAAAATTATCATAACATAGAGAGAGAGAGAGGTCTCGCAATTTTTTCAAACCGGTTTCAACTGGTTAAGAACTTATTTTAATGAAGACAAATAATTATTAAAAATAATGATGTCCTCACATGATACCTTGAAAGTTGATTTCATCATATCATAATTTCATTTTCATTTTTTTTAAATTTCGTTTTATGTTGTTTTTTTGAAATTTGCGACCGTAGCTTTTATTTTTTCAGTTTCATTTTCTTTTTATAGTTCATTCCATTATAGATCATCTTAGTAGTTCGAATTAGTTGTTCGAGAAGGCCTGTGCACTAGCCGCTTAAGGCAGTAATAGTAATTATAATCCATCTTATAATACATAAATTAATACATACATACATCTAATACTTAATAATCATAATGTTTTATTCTAATGAATATGCCAGCAAGAATAATTTATTTTGTTATAACTTGTTCTGGTAGTTTGAATTCGCTGTGCAAACTTTTAGTTCTAATGTGAAAAATGATTAATAAAGGCAAGTAAGTAAGCCGCCGTTTGAGGCACTAATTTTAAATGTAACCCTTTTTCTAATACATACATCAAATACATAAAAACAGTTATGTTTTATTCTAGTGAAAGTTCTAGTTAGTTTTTTTCTTATTCCCGTTTCTAATTTTATGTGGATGTAAAGTAATGAATAGTATCACTTACAATAAAAATATCAAGAATTGAAATTTCAAATTTTAAAATTACTTCTTATTCTAAAATTTAAAATGTAGAAAGAGACGTTAATTTTTAATAATAATAATAATAATTTTTATTGTATTGAATGTATAAATCATTTTCAATTAGTTGATTAATTATCCATATTTATATAAATGTATGCAATACTAACCAAATAATGTTTTTACTTGCAAGAATAATTCATCTTACTCAGATTATAATCAGCTGCAATCTTATTTTCCACCATTTACAACAATTTTTGGAATTATCAATTTTTCTAAAGACCAGTTGTTTTAAAGCCCTCGAATTTACGTACCAAATTGTATCTTTCCCAATATTTAAACCACATCAAGCAGCTTCAGAGGCAAGAAATTAAAGTAAAATGTTGTCGTCAGAAATGCTTCGAGTAACGGTGGTCTAGTTACTGAAATTCCTATTCCATTTGAAAAAAGATAAGGTAGGAAAAAGTAGAAACAATTTTAATAATATTTATCAAATAAAGGATAAACAGATGATGTCATAATTAGAGATAAATCGAAATCCACTATGCATTATATATTTTAGTAGAAAGCAGTAACTGTGTTATTATTCTGGAATAAAGTTTTCTTAGTATTTCAAATAAAATTCAAATATATTTGTTATCAAAATAAAAAAATTTCGTGTAAAAAAAGCATTTTTTAAAAGAACATATTACTTAATAGTATTTAACTGCCTCACACTAAGATAATGCACAAGCAATATTATAATAGCTGAGTATTATCAGCAATTAATTTGAAGTAGATATTTTTTAAATTATGTACCAGAATTTTAAAAAAAAACATAATTTTTTGATGATAATAATACCTGCTGTGAAAAAATTCGATTTTTATCCAGTTCATTTTCAGCGATTTCCTGTCATTTACCTCGCAATTCCTTGTAAAGATTCATCCCCCTTGCCCTGAGACCTCTGTTGACCACTGTATCGTTCATTGGATCCTACACTTGATAATTGGCATTTCCGGCCAGCTGTGTCATCAACAGTGTAACACCCTCACATTGTTGAGTGCCTCCAGACTGCCAGATGAGGGATTCCTTTCACCTAGTCGGATCATCTGGTCATTAGTTGTGTCCAGATAAAGAACTACAAATACCTTTTTCGCTTCTCCAAGGAAATGAATCGTATCTTCAAAAGGGAAGAGTGTCAAACTCTTCGGATGTAAATCCTTACTTTTTTCATTGTGAAGGGTCAGCTACTCAGGCTGACGGCGAGTCACTAATGTACTTTCCCATTCACGACTGGAAACCATTGAGGGACAGCTATTGGGTAACAGGGAGCTCAAAATGCACCAATGTGATAATGAGAGGCGGAGTTTCGAAAGAAAATAAAATGTGAATATATATTTTTTTATTTTTGAAAATTATCGTTTTGAAGGAAGTGAGTGAAGGAAGTAAGTTCGTATGATTTGGCCTTCTGAGTTAAGATGCACCCGCTGAAGATCGGTGGATTCCTTGAGATACCCCTGTAAATAGTCAGATGAACTAACAGCCTGTTAGCTTTTCTTCTGAGGTTGATTCTCCGAAGTTAATTAATAAACTATTCATCTATAACTGTTAACTGTGATGTAAATGTTATCCGTATTAAGCTAGATGAGAACGAGTGGCTTTATGTATATACGGCTGTATATAAAGAATTTTTTATAAAAGATCTACCTTCTTATTTGATCAGACAGAATCAAATCATTACATCCTCTAACTCCATAAAAAAGTAGAAAGGAGGATTGTAGTTATGGATCTCAGTCTTTTGATTAAATATGTCTAAGATTGTTTAAGGTTTGGATATATTTAATCAAAGCCAGAGAGAGTAAGAGCAAGCCAGTGGACAGGACGATTAAGATAGCAAAATTTGAGTACTTATTTATTCTAGTGAAAACTACAGTCGATTTCTTGCCGCTGTTTCTATTGTTATGTAGATATGAAGTGATAGATTGCATCATTTGTAACAGGTAAAATCACTGAAATAAGAAATTTTGAAAAACTTTGGACATTTAAAGTTTAAATGGCAACCATAGTTGACCGTTTCTTCCGGAATAAAGTTGAGATAATTTTGAAGTTTCGATGTAATGAAAAAAATTCCTACTTAATCAAAAATTTGAGCAAAAAAATGTTTTCACTTTTTAACCGTTTTAATAGACAACATACAATAATGAAACTAAATAATTTATTGAGTAAATGGATATTAATCATAAAAACATTTTTATAAGTTTAAAGATCATAATTTATTTTATTAAAAATTAAAAATAATAGAAGCTATAAGTGAAGAAAACAAGAATATCAGAGAGCAGAAAACATTTTTCTATCAGTTCACAAATTTCCAGTTTAGCGGCCCTTTAAATTCGATATAGGACTACAAAGTTTTTTTCACATCATAAAGGGTTCATCTTACTTTTTTAATGAGAAAATAATAATTAAATATTATAATTTATTTACTACTAATGGCATTCAATTAAAAAAGTAATCAAATAAAATAATAGCATACGTCCCTTTTAAAAACAAAATTTGTACAAAAACAACTAGGATTATTTTTATTTCCAGTTAAAATAAATCTATTCCTTAATATGGTCTATTTTTATTTAAAATTCAATCTTATATTAAATATTTTTTTCTAAATATTTAGTTCTTATTATAGAATTGATGTGTAAAAAGAAAACAACTAATTTTCCATTTATTGAATTTCTTCCCCAATGTTCAATGAAATCTAAAAATAGCTTAATTTAAAAATTAGCTGGATACAGGCAACAAAATAAATGCCCATATGCTCAACAAATGTACATTTTACAAAGCAAAAATTTATTTATATGTTTTCATATATACCAGAATCTGGAGAATGTTCTTCTTGTAATATAAGCTTTTTTTTGTTCTTTTTCACTGTATTAAAAGGAAAAGCGAATAGCCATTTTTTAAATTTTTTTTGACAAATCGAATGTACAATTAATCTCAAATCAATGATATAAACCTTTCATATAAATCAGAACCGAGACAATGTTTTTACTGTAATGTGTGTGTGTGCGTTTTTTTTTAAAAAACTATATTGTAAGGAGAAGCGAGTATCCATTTCAATTTTTTGACAAACTAAATGTACAATTAATCTGAAATGAATAAGATAAACCTTTCATTTAAACCAGAACCGGGACATAGTTTTCGCTGTAATATAAACATTTTTTAAAATTCTTTTTTACTATATTGTAAGGAGAAGCGAGTATCAAGTTTAATTTTTTGACAATTAGAATGTACAATTAATCTCAAATCTATAATTTTATTGTCAAAAATATGCGAAATTTCTCTTATTTATTTTCTATTATTTTGGAATAATCACATTCATAAACAATAGTACACTTAAATTGAAAAATAATCAAGTCATTAATTATGCTGTTTGGAAATTTGAATTCGAATTGCAAATTTGATGATAAAATCATACCATAACTTTTATCCATTTAATTCATTTCGTTTTTTAGTCGCTCTATCATGAACACAGGTGGACAGACAGACAGACAGACGTACTTCTTTTTTATGTATTTCGTCCATTTATTCTTCAAATCTACAGCTTTAATCGAGAGTCCAAAAACCAATTTTCAAACTTATTTACTTCCGTCTAACCTATTCAAGTTTTTGAATTATATTCTTCAGAAACAAATGGACATAATTTAAAAGTTTTTTTTAAAAGTTAAAAGGAATTCCAAGGCATGAAGATACATCAAAATTTCAAGATTTAATCTTCTGATAGTTCACTTTTTCTGCCTTGATCTTTTTTCGTACGCGATAAAAGTAAAGCAGTAAAAAATATTTCTTACAAATTTGTGAGTTTTTGTATGTGCTTATAAATCAAGGCAATTCATCATTTATATTACAAATTGTCTCTAAAGATTGCTTGTTGTGCATCAATAACGTACGGTCTAAAGAATTTTAATATCTCTAGTTATTTTTATATATATATTCGTTCAGGTTTCCATGATAATTTTTTAAATTGTGTTCTCTATAGGTTTCATTAAATAAAATAGAATATTAAATCGAAAATTTCATTCTTTATGAATCTTAAATGAAAATGAATAACTGTTTCCGAGAATACACCTTATTAAATCTAATTTCTTAAATTCCAATATTTCTTTTTAAATAATTAATTAGCTCCAAGATGTAATTTGAATTAAATGCATAAATTTTCAATGTAACTAATCTTTATTCGATAGCATTAATAATCTTGTAATAAAAAGATGAAATGTGTTCTGTTGAATTGTACGAAATATTTTCAAATTATCGTCTGCAAACGGTCTTTATATATTTTAATTACATTCCCTCATGAGCGTGCATTAATAAAAATTTTCTGTTGAATTTTAAACTTGAAATGAAAAATTAATTATTTAGAAAGACATATTTTAATTTTTTAATTTAAAAAAACAGACATTGATTGATCACTATCGGGAAACGACGCTTTTGTGTTGACCTTCTCTTACCCTTAAAAAAACCTTTAGAAATGGAAAGGTCAAAGCTGAATTATTGGATAGAAATATCAATTATTATCAAATACAGCATTGTTATTTTAATAACTTACTTACCCTACTTTAAGCGCTAACACCAGGACACTTTTTTAAATATTAAACATTGAAATATATTCTTGTAACTCTGAATTTTTTTCGAAGAAATCCAAAATTTCTTAGATATATAGAGAATTGAAAGTAAATTTGTATTGAGATATTTTCAAACGTATTAACCAGAATTAATTCTTTAAATTAATATAATTTTAATGGAGCTGTATAATGACTAATTTAATTATAGCACATATGTAATATACTGGCATTACACACTTCCCGATTATTATTTTTCTTTGTTTTTTGGTTAAAGAATAAATTGGAGTACGCAATTTTGGCATCTTTCTTTCATTTGGAACAAAAAATTTAATCCAATTTTGTATTAATGATACACTATTCTTCTTACTTATTGCACCTTTATCTTATAATGCTCTTATATCACTGATAGACAGGCAGATAAAAAGATAACTATTCGAGTCTAACAAAAATTTGATAGATAATGACAGTTGTTGTTATAAATCAGCATGCTATTATCATTTTACTGCCTTATTGCATTATTGAGTTATTAGTTTTTACATTTATATTAAAAAATATATCTTTTTGAGGAATTTCAATCAATATTTGAATAATATTCTACAATTTAATTCAAAACCTCATACCAAATTTATTGAATCCAGATCTACAATGAAATGGCAACACCAAAATTCTCTCAAATTTCCGAAATTTTCTAAAATGTGAAAGTTCGTAAAAAATTCGGTGTCCACTTTTTTGTTATTTACAAAATTTATTCTTTACTCTACTGTGAACAAAAAATAAACGGGGTGGTTTTTTTTAAAAAAAATACATCTACAATAGATATGATCTTCAAACTTTATAAAACATTCTTACCATTTCTATACTTCTCTTATAAGAGTTATTATTTTACGATTGCTAAAAGTGGTGAATGTACAGGGTGTCCAAAAAGTTCCCGTATTGATGATTTCTGAATTTATTTTACAAAAACAATAGGTTTAAAAAGAATCATTTTTATACCAATGATAAAAAGCACTTTTAACATAACTGAGGAAAAAATACTGAACTTACATTTATAATAAATGTTCAAAATGTCCACCCCTTTCTTGGAGACAAAGCTGAACTCGTTTGCGCATGTTTTTCGAAACGCGTTTTAACAAGCTAGGAGTGATTTCTTGTATTCTTTGGGTAATTGCGATTTTAAAATCATCTATTGTTTGAGGATCACCTTCATAAATTTTGTCCTTTAAATATCCCCACAGAAAAAAGTCCGGGATGGTCAGATCAGGGGATCGAGGTGGCCAAAGATTTTTTGAGATAAGTCGATCGCCGAAAAAAAGCTTCAAGCATGTCCATGGTTTCATTACTCGTCTGGCAAAATTTAATATACTTGAAAAAAAATCATGGACAATGATTTTTTTTTAATTTGGAATACGGGAACTTTTTGGACACCCGGTATAATTAAATAAAGATCATGGGCTAAAAATTTTTAAACAAAGATATTCTTGAAACAAAAATATTTTAAATGAGCACCTTTGGTGAAAAACCTTTTGAAGGAAGTTATTTATCAAAAATAAATTAGTGTTTTTAAAAGACTTTACATGCCGACAGTTACATGTCGAAAATAATGGAATTATTTGATTAAAATAAAATATTCAAAGTTAAATGAATCAAAGTATGGACGATTACAAACTTCGTCTTATCAACAACACTTTGACGATCAAAGAAGCGATGCTTAGTGACCGTCATTTAGCAAGCACCATTGAACAGATTCTTAGACGGAAAACGTCAAAAATAGTAAAATTGTGTAGAAATAACTCACGGACTTTGAAAAAGGATAATGCATCTTTTTATGATACCATTAAACAACAACAATAACAACAAAAAGAAGATCTAATATTACTTCATAAGTTCTGTATTCACTTGATATCGCATCTTGGGATTTTTTTCACATTTGAAACCCCATGTTGGAGTTTATTAATTTAATAAAATAAAAAATTCCTACGAATTCTAACTATCATATCAAATAAAAACAACATGGAAAAAAACCTAAGCAAATTACATGAACCATTATATCAAAAAGAACATTGTATTTAGAGAGCGCTAATACTGCTACAACTAGAACACAAATGAAATGAACTAAATTAGCAAAAAAGGTTTAAGTTGAAATTCGAAATCGATAGATGAAAAAAAATTAATCCGGCCTGATGACTTTTTCAAGGGTCACCATCAGTCAGGGATTTTTTCTGTGAGAGATCTGACATTTCGTCAAAATATCGATCCCTAGTGACCCGTAATCTCAGGAAAATGTGGTTTTACTACGAATTCTAAATAGGTTTCACAAAAACGATTTTGAAGCATATTTTGATGACTGGGAAAAACATTGCAAGAAGTGTATTATATTAAGAGGAAATCCGTTTGATGGAGACACAATAAGTATTGGCAAAAATTTTTTATTTTATTTTATACTACCATTATGAATACTTTTTGTTGACAATAATATTTTAAAATATGTTAATTGCTATTATGAAAAATGTATAGTGCTCTATTTTTATTGATCAATAGCAAAATAGCATCAAGAAGGATTTGCATTTATTTGTTTGTTTCTACTGTTAAAAGGATATTCATATTAGAATACGAAAAATTTGAAGAGGAAGTGTATTCAGTCCTTGTTTATTTAATTTTTAAAAGCTTAATTTTTAAATTTTATAGCTAGAAACATTCCTTAATGTTTTAACTAAAACAGTTCACAAAACGATTTGTTTCTTCTTACATTAAATCTATAACAGCAAATAAATTAACTCGTTACAATGCGAATGGTGCCTGAAAAGTGTTTAATTAAGCACGATATAATAAAGATGCTCGGCTCATTATATAAAACGGTGCTTTTAAAAATTAGATATTTCATCTTGAGAATGTAGAGTAAGGTAGCTTACCTCAGCTCTGTTATCACGATTTTCTTGCGCATAAAATTGATATATATGCATATTTATTCTGAACTCTTTCTTAAATGATTAATGAGTAATTTCCTATGAATTATTTATACGCAAAACTGAAAATAGGCCCCGCTTTATTGAGGAGATTAAACACTCTTCGTTTCTGTGGATTTATTAGATGATAAATAGCATTTAATTTTGGTTGAATAAGCGGCTATCTTCCTGCTTTTGTCTTGGTTCCTGAAAAATGATTCCACCTTAATTAATGAAGAGGTTTAAGTTGTAATAAATAGTCTAATTGTACATGGTAATATAGTTCTGAGACATTTTTAATGCGACACGTTTTGTTCCGAAATTAATTTAAATAATTCAAATGGATGATTTTGTAAATTTATTTGGGGAAAAGGGGAAAAAAATTATTGAATGCCTCTCAAATACTAGGCTCAGTCAAAAAGTTAGTTGCACTGCTCAAGAAAACAAAACAGGAATAGAAATTCTACAATTAATTTATTGGCATCTTAGAGTTCCATTTAAAATCTACTTTTCAACGTAACCACCTCCGTTATTTAAGCATTTGTCGAGGCTTGGTACAAGTTTTTCGATGCTTTCTGCAAAGAAATCCCGTCCATTGTCCCATAACCATTGTTGTGTTGCAGCTTTCATTTTGTCATCCAAATGGTATCATTGAAAGTTTTTGTTTCATGGTACCAAAAATATGAAAGTCAGGGGGTCAAATGTCTGGGCTATAAGGATGATGATCCCATACTTCTTACCTCAACTTTTTCAGAAGTCCTCACGTTAGTTTTGCTGCTCGCGGTCTTGTCAGCACAATGTCTTTCGACAGTTTACCAGCTGTCGATTTTTAAGTGATTGTCGCAATCATTTTGGTGTTTCCCAATAAGAAGATGCATTAATTGTAGCACTTTTCTGCATGAACTCTGTATGCTCCAATTTTGACGCTACTTGCAGCTGTCGAGATATATTTGAGACTGATTTTGAGAAAAACTAAACTTACGTCACGCGATAAAGGTACTTATCTAAAGTGTTGCCACAAAGTGTCATCAAAATAGTCTTAGACGGAACATATTTATGAAGTATTGCAACTAACTTTCCGACTGACCTACGTATAAATGCAGTCTATTTAAACTAACAAATTTGTGCCATCATAATAACAACAATAATACAACCATTGATTTCATATTCAAAATCCCTTTTACAAAATAAGGATTTTTCAATGGAGAAGACAGAATTCTTCCCCTGTTCTTTTTTAACCATTAAATTTCCATTGGCGTATCTATTCAATTCTTTCTGACACGAGATAGAAATTAAAAACAATGAAATGCATTTCTCAATCACATATTGCCAACATTTTATAGAAATAATCAAGTATTACAAATTATACACCAAAATCACAATAAAATTTATTCAATTAATTTCTACTGTACTAAAGTTTTTAGTGTTATAGTAACGAAAGGTATACCATATATGGTTCACAACAGACTAAAAAAATTACGATACAATTTACTGAAAAAGTGCACAAAAGGATATTATAGATACATCATAATCTTCTTTTGATCATTCGATTTGTTCAAATAACATTTTTCAAGAGTTATAAGTTTATAGCTTAAAATTATGGCTACTAGTGGTTTTTTTACAGTAATTTTTGAGGTAGGGATAAATAGAATATTGTAAGTTCTCAAAAATTGGTAAATTAGAAGAATAAATTATCTTTACTTTTAGTTTACTTATAGAATTTAACTTCGTACGAAAAGCTTTTAAGAAATACGCGAGATAATAGATGAGAATGAAAAGAAATGAAGAGTTTAAAATTACTAATTAACTACTGGAATGAAGTTCAGAAACCTCATCTGATAAGGGTGAACTACAAATTGAAAATTATCTTATCTATATCATTTTACAATTTATTGTTACTAAAATAATTTCGATGAATGTATAGTGAGCAATCCACCAAACTTGGCAACATGTGATGAAAATTTATTTCACAAGAAAGGATGAAAACACAGCCGACGGTTTTAGAAATACCTCCGATCAAAAGTCAATAATACGCAATCAAATAATAGCTAATTGAAGAAAAAATAGCTCAAGGAAACAACTATGCAGTTTACTTTGAGACGGTAACTCAAGAGTGAAAATCCATGTGACTCCCTTGGTCTAATTTTCTGGCATTTACTAAGTACAATTTTTTTACAGGGTATAGAATATTCTAGAAGAATCTACGAATCACAATAAATCTTATATTCACGAAATTCGTTATTAAAGGTGGAAATCTATGATATAACATTCAGTTTTGTTTCGGAGCTCTCCAAATTCTCTATTAAAGGTGGACATCTATGATATAACACCCATTTTGTTTCTAAACTCTCCAAATTCATTATCAAAAGGTATAAATCTATGATATAACATCCAGTTTTGTTTCGGGACTTTCGAAATTCGTTATTAATAGAAATCTATGATATAACATCCAGTTTTGTTTCGGAAATTTCCAAATTCGTTATTAAAGGTGGAAATCTATGAAATAACATCCGGCTTTGTTTCGAAAGTTTCCAAATTCGTTATTAATAGAAATCTATGATATAACATCCAGTTTTGTTTCGGAAGTCTCCAAATTCGTTATCAAAAGGTATTAATCTTTGATAAAATATACAATTAGTATTTATTAAAATATCTATAGGCAACTCATCTAAGCCATACGAGTAACTGGGGAGGGAAGCAATATCGAGATATTTGTTCAGACTCATACCGTACTAACTTATATTTAGAAAATAAATTATCTATGACTAGCTTTAAAGGTAGTACAAAAAAGGATAATCTTGATAATATCAAAAACTAAGCATAAGAAAGGCAGGATCTGGAGAACTGCGAATCAAAATTTTTATATTTAAGTACTTTGCCAAGTCTAAAATAACTTATTTTAAATTTTAAAAATGTATCAATTGCAAACTTAACAAACAAAGTATTTTGAAATAGTTCGCACTTAAAAAGGAACTATTAATACATTTATTTTAAATATTTAATAACTTAGTATAAAATAAGATTTAACACTATGTATATAGATAAAAAATTGTTTTATCTTATAAAATGTTTTTAAAATAGAATTAAAGTCTTAAAAATCCCTAAAAGAGAGATGATTTAATCTGATTATCCAAAAGAAGGCGCCTCTGAAGTAGACATAGAAGATAAGATTAAATATAAAAAAAGGTAGATGTATCTGAATTTCATATCAACTCTTCATTAATTATTTGTGTAAAATGATAAAAATAGTTCTCACTTGATAACTTCAAAAGAAAGGAATTTTATTATCTTGCATCTGAAATTGTGAAAATTTCATTTTCCTGTATTATGTATGTGGAATTTGAAATCAAAATTCCACATCATAAATATAATGCTCAAAAAGTATTAGTATCATAATAAAAAAAATGCAATTTTCTGTCTAATGCATTTCTGCTTTATTTCATTTTATTTCCTAAGCACCAAAAAAGGTAATTTTAATAAAAATTGGTTATTTCCGAATGTAAAAGAAAATGCAATTATTTCGCTACTATTATTATTATTTCCTTCCAGAACGAAATTGATGTGAGCTCTTTTCATCCAACATCCTTTAGACTTTCTTTCCTTAATAATAAGCTAAATATTTTATTGATGAATCGAGTTTTAAGCGGAAGCTGCAAAAAAGTTCTTTATAATTGCTTTTCCATCAGCTATAATTTTATTATTATTATTTTTTTCCCTCTGCCTCGCCGTCTGAGCATTAGTTTTATACATTTTTTCGAACATACATATTTTTTTTCTTTCCCGTTATTTCATTGGAGGATCCTTTCAGTGTGTCAACGTCTCTTAATACGCATGCGCGTCATATTCCTGCTCATCCATCTCCTAGAAATGACAACTAGAACAGAGGATCTAACGTCTAAAGAAGGGGGAGGGGGCAGCGTGCAAGGAAAAAAGGGAAGGGGAGGGGGTAATAGGAATCTTCCAGTTTCTCTTATCGGCAGCAAAAGCTCCTGGACCCCAATTCCGGTCGCGTGCCAGCGCATTCATTAAAGCTTTTATTAGAATTTCGAACGAGGAAATAAACAAAAATGGCGATAAAAAAGTAAGACATGAAGGGTAATGTTCCTTGTGACATCTTCGGGACACATTTTAGCCGTATATTTTTTTACTTGCTTTAGCTACGGCGAGAAGAATTTGTTTTATGTTGCTTTTTGTTTGCCTTATACAGAATGAAAAAAATAATAATAAAATATGTCGCCGCCTTGTTATTAAGTTTTTGCTTGAATTCAGTATCTAATCAGTAGGCAAGTGATGCTTCCCAAATAAGGATAGAAGCTAAAGAACATAGAATTCTTAATAATTCTAAGTTCCCGAACAACAACCGCCATTTTCCCAATTAAAAATTTCTGCAGTCCTATTTTTTTTGTCCAGGTACTACTGGTTGTATTTCGTGAAAATAACCGAAAATATTCATCTAATACTAAATAAACAAACAGGTTTATTTTATAAGGATGAGTATATTTCATTTTTTGAGGTTTTTACTTGATTTCTGACTCTAATCATTATGCAAGGGGTATATACAAGATGAATCTAGAAATTAAAAAAGAAGAATTCATAATAATTCTAAATTCCTAATCAACAACCGCCAGTTTGATGATTATATACAAGTTTTTACTTGACTTTTGAGTCTAATCATTATGCAAGAGGTATATACATGATGAATCTAGAAACTAGTAAAGTAGAATTCTTAATTAATATAAATTCCTAAACAACAACTTCCATTTTGATGATTATTAGTATATACAAGTTTTTGCTTGACTTTCGAGGCTAATCATTTTGCAAGTGGTATATACAAGATGAATCTAGAAAGTAAGAAAGAAGAATTCTTAATAATTCTAAATTACTAAACAACAACCGCTATTTTGATGATTATTAGTATATACAAGTTTTTGCTTGACTTTTGAGT
>JAOUZG010038069.1:5063279-5084214 GCA_026289955.1 Argiope argentata | reverse complement strand
ATTTTGATGATTATTAGTATATACAAGTTTTTGCTTGACTTTTGAGTGTAACCATTATGCTAGTGGCATATACAAGATGAATCTAGAAACTAAGAAAGAAGAATTCTTAATAATTCTAAATTCCTAAACAACAACCGATATTTTGATGATGATTATTTTATAAAATTTCATGGTTTTTTTTATTGTTGCTAATGTTGCTGTGTTCTCGGAAAATAATTAAAAACATCCATCCAATTCAAAACTCCCATTAAGAATTCTTTTATATCTTTCAATTGTCATTTATTAAGCCAATATTATACTTTTTTTGTCTAATCAATAGGCAAATGATGTTTCCGAAATAATGACAGGAATGAATGGAAACAATATTCTTTGCAATAGTTAATTCCTAACCGCTAATTCGTCAATTATTGAATTTTTTTGAAATTTTTTTAAGTGGCTCGTGCTAAATATCCATAAAAATGCTGCACCGTAAAGTCTGTCTTATACGTTGGTATATTGATTATTTCTGAAAAAGCTATGCCGTTTTTTTAAAATTAATTTTGAAAGGTGAGCACTTTGACAATAGAAATGATTAGTGGATTTTTGACTTGTTGATAATTATTTTAATCAAAGAAATTTTTCATTAAATAAATTTATTATTTAATCAAAGAAATATTCCCATTAATTTAAAAATAAATTTTTCAATTATTTTTCAACAAAAATTTAACGTTATTAGAAGTTATATGATTGCACTTTGAAGATTAAAGAAATTGAAAAATACAAAATATACAAAAAAGTTTTCAATTTAAATAAAAACGGATAAATATAATTTAATTTATTATCATCATCAATAAAAGTTATTTAAAATAAAATATCTTCTGATTTTATTTTGTGAGAAAAAAGCCAATGGCTTTGTTTTTAATGTCCTTGTGATTATAAAATCTCACAGAAATGAGTATAGATGAATCGATGGATAGACAGATATAATGGATTTTTGTTTAAAGGATTTTAACCAATTGAAAAAAATTCATATTCTATGTAGTAAGCATAGAAATACAATACTAGAAAAGTTTCATTTAATATTGTTTGCTTGAAAAAAATAAAATAACATTGTCAAAAATTAAAGAGTTTTGACCTATAGATTAGAAGGAAAAGAAAATGTAGTTATCTATAAATGTAATAATTTTGTTTGAAAAATACATAAAAGTGTCTTTAAAATTGTTTTTACATCCATACTACTATTACAAACGTTAAAATTTAGATCTATGGATGGATGATGTTAGTCAATCATGTCGAAACGGCTGAACGAATGAAACTGGATGAAATTTAGCACAGATATAGATTATAGTCTAGAACAGGACATAAGCTAATATTTATTCCGGTTAAAAGAGTTAAATTTTTATTAATTAAAAACTAACTTTACTGCCGAATATCTTCATTTCCCCACCGCCAAATGAGTAAGAATCCAATTTGCATTTTCCCCATCCTAATGAAGATAGGCTTAACCAGTTATTTCAAACGATTCTGTTTAATTTTTTTAATTTTTTATGCATTTAAAACGAAGCATTGTTAATGAATTCATTTTGAATGAAAATAAAAGGTATTAAAGAAAAATAAACGTTTCTAATCTGTATTACATTACCCCAACTGGCGTAGAAATTTCACGCATTTGAGTTAGCCCAATTGACGTTAGAGCTTCAGTTCTTATATATAAACAACAAAATTTCCACGCTTATGAAATTGCACGTAAAAGCTAGTTTAATATAAATTTACGAAAGTAGTAAATGAAAATTACTAGTAGATGAAAATTAAACTTTATTGAAATAGATTACTAATAGACGAAAATTAAACTTTATTGAAAAAGATTACTAGTAGATGAAAATTTTAGAGCTTTAAAGAACTTTATTGTAAAGATTATTTATTAAGCAACACTTAAAATATCCAATCGACCTCTTTTCAGAAATTAAATATTCACTCTTATCCTTTTTTAATCATACCATGGGAACATAACAAACAATGTCCAAGAAAAGAATCGCACAAATATGTCCGACAATTTTACAAGTAAGATCTCTTTACATACGAAAGACAGATTATTCCTTACCTCCAAAATATTATTCTAACTCCTTTCGTTTGCCGTGTGCTTGGACAAGTCATATTCTGACTCTACTCCAGAATTTCTTATCTCCCGCATCTGGCCAAGAAAAACACGAAGCGACACTGAAGGAGTTTATTTTTCAGAAAAGGCAAATGGCGGTCGACAGCGTAACTCAAACATCCAACAACAACAGGGCCGGGGCCCAAACCCAATTAGGGCCGGTGGTCTGTCATCGGTGATTAGGGCCAAGATTTTGGATGACACGGCAAACATAAGATGGACGACGAGGTCTTTTAATTGCCAGAGCAAACCTCGCCTCACAATTGATCTCATCTCACCGAAGGCAAAGAGTTCTGCAAACATCCCCATCGCAGGTATACAACGCCACTAGAAATAGCTCGTCTTTCTAGCACTTTATTGAGATTTAATGAAAGAAAGCGTGGAGGGCTTTGAATAGGAAACGAGTACATGTTGGGGTATTATTCGCGGGAATAAATTTTGCGTGGAAAGTAGATTAAGTATGTCTATAGAGTTTTTTTTTCATGTTTCCCATTAATGCGGGGTATATTAAATTCAATACTGTTTCAAGTATTTTTACTTTTTAGATACTTAAAACAACTATAATTTAAATATAAGTAATCCAGATTGACATGAACAAAACCGAAGCAATATAAACAAAAAAACTTTTTTTAATCAATTCCTACTTAAGGTATCCGTCTACGTCTAAAAGGGCACTTTTGGTCAAAATTCACAATTTCTTTTTATTTTTTAAATTTAAAGTACATTTATTTAGCTTTCAAAATCTATAATTATTTTTCTTCTACGGTTAGTAGAAATGGAGATATGGAGATTTGAGTAATTCAAAGTAGTCGAAAACGAAACCGGAAGTGCTCACCGGAAGTTGATATTTTTCGTCTTTTTATCAAATATCGCTGCTTAAATCATAAATTAATTCGTTTTTTTTTTTTTTGCAGACTATATGCGCCACTTAAGTTCGTATTAGTTTTCAGCTCTTAATATACAAAAGAGATTGGCAACAGTTGTTTCTCGAATATTGTTCATGTTTGAAAACATCTGCTCGCTTCCTGCTATATAAATATATATCTTTTTCAAGTGAAAATTGCTTAATTTGACCTTAATACTTTTTTTTACTGTTTAACAAGTGTTTTGAATTTAAAAAGTGTTCATACATGCCCATATATGATAAGCAGTCCATATATGGGCAGTGTCTAACAATAAATTAAAGTTAGTGTAAATACCAACGTGGACTTTCCTGTAGAAAAAAAAGTTGAAAGAAGGCAACAGGTCTTCTAAAAACATTCTTAAAATCATTAAATCAAAATACATGCAGCTATATACGAACAAATTTATTTAAAAAATGCTTGCACGGTAAGACTCAAAATGCTAATGAAAGCTTCAATAATCTTTTGTGGACGATTTTTCCGAAAGGTATATTTATGGAGCTGCAGACCTTACACTTAAGGGCATCGATATTAGTAATAACTTTTAATCATATATTTTATGGTCTCTACATTTTTTTCTGTACTGGGATTAACTTCTGGGAATTATACACTGATAAACTTTCTTTCTCTTGATAAAGAAAGAATCGTCACGTCAAAAAGGCAATCATTAAGTGCCAGAAAAGTTGCCAGAAAAAAATTAAAAGCAATGAAAAACATTAAAACATATAAAATTGTTAACAAAGATGTATTCTATAAATGTGGTACATTTTAAAAAAAAGATAAATAAAAATATTTTTCATAAAACAAAAATAAAATCTTTAAATGCATTTTTTAAGAAACTTCTTTTTATAAAAATTTTGATACGCAAAACATGATATCCGAAAAAATTATGAATATTTTTGCATGAAATGCTTTATGCATGTTATTTATACTCTCCTAAAGGCAATGAACTAGGATTATAGTTCTGAGATTAGCAGTTTTTTTGTTTAGAGCCATTTAATGTTGTTTATATGTGTGAATTTTGATAAATTTTGAGTTGGGAAATACTCGAACTGCTATAACTTTTTTATAAATGCAAATATTTCTTAGATCCTAGTTCATTGCCTTCACTAAAGTTGTACAAATGTTTTCTAAAAAAAGAATGTAAAAATATTGATTAGAATTTCTGCTAGGATGTTTTGCATTTTACACTAATTTTCTCTATTTTTTAAGCTAAATTCCCCCATTTCACAAAGTTGCAAATCAAATAAAACTTTTTTAATGGCATTAATCCTTGTTCTGAATTGCAATGACCTAGAAAACCAAGTAAAATTTATAAATAAAGGGTTTTTTCAAAAATTTTTCTCCGAACGTAGACGGATACCTTAAGTTAACAAAGAATTTTTTTTAATTTTAGTTACTTTTTATTATATAATTACAAGTAATATAAATATATATAGATATATGGAAGAGTCACAATATTAAGCGTCCAAATAGAAAGCAAATTTTATGTTCATGGTGTCCGAACTCACCGCCCAAGGGAAGGGAATCCAACGCCATACCAACCAGACTATCCCAATTTAACGATTACAATTACTATAAATAATGGGTAAAAAATTATGCTATCATTTAATTTTTAATTGAGGACTTGAATCCAATTGTAGCAAAACAAAATGCGCAATTTTTCTACATAAATTGGGATACGCAATACAGATTAGAAATTTCTAATTTTCTTTATTCTGTATTATTTTAATTCGAAAATAAATCGGAAAAATCGATTAATTAATAATGTTTGATTTTAAATGCATCATTCATTATGAAAATAATCATAATTGTTTAAAATAATCCGCCGAAAACATTTCAAGTCTAACCTCATTGGCATTGATAAAAAACAAACTGAATTGGTTACTTATTTGACGGCGGGGAAATGAAAATTAAGGCGAGAAAGTTAATTTCTGATTATAATAAAAATTAATGAATTAATATTAGAAAAAATTGTATTAACATCAAATGTCATCCACTACAAGTTTTAAAAAATTTACTTTAATTAGATTAGATGAATGAACAGCATTTTATTAATGATTGAAAATTTGTACAAGGTATTATATATATATATATATATATATACCTTGTACAAATTTCTCTCTCTCTCCAATGATAATTATTTTAAACTTTCATTTTCCATTTTTCTAGCTGGCAAACAAAGTTTTGGAGCTCGGCCAATTTTAAGATTAAAAAAAAAAGCAGTAATTTCGACGAAAAGTTCACTATTACTGGAAACTTGATTTTGTGGTAAAATAAAATGAATGTAATATAGATTGATATTTAAATTATATACTAATATTTACAGTATTTTGAGAAAGGCAAGAAAAATAAATATAAATCGTATTTTACAAAATAGCGATAGTTAAAACTGAAAGAAAATTAAAAAACAAAAAACGATAACCTTCTGAGAGCGAGATTAATTATTTAAAAGTAAGAAATCGTAAATAAACAGGGAAATGACATCATCATCATTAATGGCATTATTGCAAACTTCCCTTTACTGGATCTAATATGCGCGTACAGTCTGAAATATATGTTCAAATATTTCCTTTTTTTTTTCAGGAAACATTTGCAGAGAATGACAGACAGATATGATTCGATAAACGGGTTTTTAGGCAGGAGAAGGCTTAAAAGAAAAATAATCAATAGGCATCATGATATTGAAAGGTTTGACCTTTTACAATACCTTGTTTTTTTCATTATTCGATTTTACAAAGTAAAATACAATTTTTTAAAATAAGTAAACTAATAATAATATTACACAAAGAAATGCCAAATGGAGATGCTACAGGATAAATCATTGAATAGCAATATAAAATTTAATAGAAAACTATTCCAAAGTACTAAAGTTTGTTATTTCAAATAAACATCGACAAAATTACCTTCGGGCCATTTTTAGTTCATAAAACAATTACGAAACAAATAAAACAGCTTAAAATCCTTATAAAGCCCTACTCCAGCATGCTAAAACAAACTGTTATCAGGCAGCATGCGAGGATTGTTGAAAACTAATTATTCCCTTGATGTCACCATTTATTCCTTTCAAAAACTATAATTCTTCAAAACACATCAGAATGTTTCCTTTAATTTGCTACTTGCTGCTGAAGTCAGTAAAGAGAAACGTGAACCTCCGCTTTATAGAGCTCCACATCGTCATTCCAGAGAACAATTGACGAAGCGGGATTACTCTTTAAAACGAAATTAATTAATAATTCAAAAGTTCTTTTATTCCGACTGTCAGAGCACATTTGAAAGAGAGAAATGGTGGTAGAGAAAATCGGATGAGTGGCACAGTAGGTCCCTTTGTTCCCATAAGGACAAAGGTTTTGGGAAATAAAAGGAGTCTTAGTTTTGCTATATTTTGCCTGAAAATGAAAACTGGATACCACTTTTTTTTCCTTTCTGAAGTTTAATTACCACCTCGGAATAAGGCTTTTCTTGTATTACCCTTTTAAATGCATATTATTTTGGTACTATAAAACGGATTTTTGAAGAAACTCCATAAATAATGACTCCATCATAAATATTTGAGCAATTATTTTTTGGCAAGTCTGAGACAAAATGATTTCTTATTGTAGAGAAATGAGATCGAGAGGGAGGGAGTGAAAGTTAGTTCGACGCCCGACTTATTTCATTCTATAGAATGCTCATTTTAATTTTAATAATTTTTAAAAACTTATAAGTAAAGGTGTATATTCAAATAAAATATGTCGGTCATGGAGAAGTAATCTTATTGGTTTGATTATTTCGTAACCAGAAGTAGGGAGTACTTCCGGATCAATTGTAATTGGTTGCTGCTTGGTTGAACTTGTATATTTAACATTATTGATTGTGTTTTAAAATGTGAAGAACATACACCAACTTGTGTGTTCTGTTTAATGCAATATGTAGAAATTTTAATTTATTAATGATGTTATTTTTAAATCACATGAAGAAAACCAATAAAAGGAAAGAATCAAATAAATTTAAAAAAACCACAACAAAAAGAAAATGAGACCGATCTTAAATTTCAAGTTATCATGTGTGAGCCTTATTATTTTTTAAGTTATTATTTATCTTAATTAATTTAAATCATTAACCAATTTATACTGGTTTGAGACAACCACGAGACTTCTCTATCAATTTCTATCCCTCTATAATATCTATATAGGTATATAAATATAATGACATTTTTTTCAAGTTTCATTCCCAATTTTTCTAGCTGGCAAACAAAGTTTTGGAGCTCGACCGACTTTAAGAGGAAATAACAGCTATGATGTCACAGTTTTTAGTCAGCTTTTAAAAAACCCATCTGCTGTCAAAGAAGCATACGTAATTAGGCAATATTCGGTAAAAGCAGGTCAACCTTTTATAAACCCATCTGCTGTCAAAGAAGCATACATGATAATAATGCAATATTGATTTAAAAAAAACAGGGAAAAAATACCTTTTGGCCTTGAATTTCGGTGACATGAAATGCTCCTAACCAAAACAACATCATGTTCTCTCATGATAAAAAAAATTTATCTTCAAAAGGTTCCCGTTTAAAAGTATTTCATAATAATTTATCTATATTCAAAATTGAATTTACTTTTGTTTGAACTTTATTAAATTCCATACCAGGACATAATCGAATAATATTAGGTATGCATCTTTATTAGCCTATAGAAAATATTTATTATGTTATTAAAAATTTCTGTGGTCACTAAGGAGAATTAAATGAGCTTATATATCTCACATATCACACTTTTCTTTCAATAAAATTTCATAAAATGCGGCTAATTATTAGAAACATTAATGAAAAACAAAAAATGAAATCTTTTATCATTGTACCTGTACAGGTAGAATGCTGAGGGTACAAGGTCATTTAAACAGGTAGAATGACCCTGTATATATGTATATAGGGTCATTCTATACAGTTGTTTAAGAAATTTATTCAATTGTATTTGATTTTAAAATTTAACAGGCATCTAAAATTTTGTAGCCAAGATCAAATACCGAATTTCCTTTATCTTGCTGATTCTACTTTTGAATGATTTTGTTCTGACACACATGGGTTAACACACAAATAACGATTGAAAAATTTAATTAGCAATCAATAATTACGAATTTAATTTCAATGTAATATTTTTCTACTTTTTGAAAGTAGATCAATAGATAATCAGTCTTTCATACAACTTCTTTATTGATATGATTCAGATCGTTAAATTTTTATCCGAAATTTCGATTTTAACTAGTAATTTTTTTATAATTATGGACACAAATATGATTGTTCAGACTAATAGATTTCCCGTAAATAAACTTTGTCCAAAATCGATAGATATTAATATATTTGTCTAAAAAATATATCGAATTTCACTTTCTGATTTATTAGAAAAAGTTTTCACAGACAGACATAATTCCTTAAAATTCTTAAATCATCTTTCACGGATAGACATATTTCCTGAAAATTCTGAAATTATCTTTCACCGATAGACATAATTTTTAAATTAATATATACTCCATTAGTCTATTATTTATAATTATAGACACAAATATGGTTGGTCAGACAAATAGATGTCCCAAAAATAAACTTTGTCCAAAATTTGATAGATATTAACATATTTGTCGAAAAAATATGTCAAATTTCACTTCCTGATTTATTATGAAGTGTTTTTCCAAATAGATATAATTCCTTAAAATTCTTAAATCATCTTTCACAAATAGACATAATTCCTTAAAATTCATAAATTATCTTTCATAGATAGACATAATTCTTAAATTCATATAGTATACTCCATTCGTATATATGGAATAAAATCCGAAAATTTTTGTTGCATACATACGAAACTTTAAATAAGATATAACACAAAAAAAGGTAATATAAACAGTTTATAAGAAACTATATATAACTTGTACAAAAGTTTATAAAAGCAAAATATGTGTTTAATCAAAAATTGTAACAATATTTCATCAAAACTTGTACAAGAATTCCGGGAGAGAACTGTATGTAAGTGAAAGAATAACAACTGGGAGCTAACTCTCCCTTTTATAAAAACCATTCCTCTCTTGACAATCTTCTTGGAACGTTTATTTTGATAGTTTGTCTTCTTCTAGAAGAAGTTGAGAAAATATAAACGGGCCTAAGATTAGGGTTTTTCGTTCCGTTGAGAGAAATATCTCACTGACAAGGAGTCATCTTCCAGTACTCGGATATTTTTCTCTCTTCTTTGATGATTCTTCTGACAGAATTATTGCACATATCCATCAGTTGGCTCATTTGTAAACAGAGGGCAGCTCATTTTTCATAATTTTGGAGAAGGAATTGATAAAGTTTGAAACTTAGAATAGAAAAAAAGTGTTGCGAAGTTGATTAAAAGTTATGAGAAATATTAATTTAAGAATATAAACGACACTTTAGAATAGTATTTATTTGGATAAATAACAAAGATTTATGACTCTTGTGCTTTTTTTTTGTATCGGAATTTATTCTTTGTATATCTGAAATATATTTAAAAGAAAAATATGACTTCTCAGATATAATATCACATTTAAGTTTAAAAAATAAATTCAGAAAAGCTTTGCAAAAAAAAAAAAAAAGAAGAAGAAGAAATTATGGCAATTTCACGGTTAAAGTATAGGACAGTAGGATAACTCAACAAACGCAGCAAACTAAATAGATGAAATTTGGGCCTGTGATTTTATTATACCAGAATTCTGGATCTGTATCAAATTTTAGACAAAATTCGTCAATTGAACGGGATTTTGTCCTCCTATTTAGTTGGTATATAAATGTATTAATAGAATAGCAAAAAAATGGAAGGGTAAATTTTAGTATATGATGTGAATAAATATAGATATGGGTATAAATATTTAGTATATGGGTAAATTTTACTATGATATGGGTAAATATAGATAAATGTAGTATACGGGTAAACTTTACTATATGATATGGATAAATCTTATTTATGGATACATTTTACTATATGATATGGATTAATATAATATATAGGTTAAATGTTACTATATGATATGGATAAATGTAGTATATGGATAAATTTTACTATATGATAAGGATAAATTTAGTATATGATATGGATAAATATACATAAATTTGGTATATAGGTAAATTTTAGAATAATGCATGGATATGTTTATATAGATAAATTTAAATAGATAGAATAGTTTATAATATGTGTAAATATAGATAAATTTAGTATTCAACATGGGTAAATATAGACAAATTTAATATATGACTACATTTAAGTATTAAATTATATATTATTATTATTATATAGGTAAATATAGACACATTTAATATATGATTACATTTAAGTATTAAATTATAAATTACTGTATAATTCTGACGCATATATTTTTTGATAGATTTTATATATGTCTATGCTCACAAGATAAATGTAGAACACAATTAGTATAATAAATGAATTTTGAATAAGATCTTGATATCAAAACACAGCTTCTGAAACCAGTAATTAGGCAAGAAGTGATGTCAAACTCATATTCCATTCTTTTAACCATACTATGAAGCTAAACATAAAACGTTTCGGAATGTACAAGAATGTTGTGGAGTACCTACCGCTAGATTTGAGGAAAAACTATAGAGGGATAAATTCTTAAGAATTATGTTTAGCAATACTGCTTGAATTTGAATTAAAGAACTTGACATTTGCACCACGTAAGTTCAATAACTTATTTGATGCGTGGTAACTTTAACTTTTGCAAAAAATATAAGTTATATTATAGTACTTTAAATTTCCCAAGAAAAAAGGCGGTGCTATGGTCAGTGACGGTCACAGTTTCAGCCAGTGTTGCTGTTGCGGCGGTCCGTGGGCAGACGGACTTGTCGGAGAAGTCACTTAGTGGTATAAGAACTTTAAATTTTGCCTTTAAAAAGTAGAGTGTGAAATGTAACAAAGGTTTTAATGATGGTTTATGATAGTGAATTACGTAGTTTATATCTATCTATTAAATAATTTATTCCTCTTCAAAGAAAGTAATCTGTCAGGGCATTTTTTTTTGAAGCCTGAATAGAACTTCTAACTTTATACTTATTTTATTCTGAAAATTTTACTTCAGTTTTCTTTTCTTTTTAATATTAAGCATTTTTTCATATATATTTTAAAGATATTTTATTAATTTTAAATATGATTTGCGTGTTTTAATGTATATTACCTTGAGTTTTGATGATTTATTTCTAATATTTCATATCATATATTCTGAAGTAAGCATTACTAAAAATGAACCAAATTGCATATATTAAAAGGTTTTTGTGTATTATATTTAAAACAATTATATTAAATACATCAGATATAAAAATATTTAATTAACGCTCTGTCTGATAGCCCTTAATGAAACTTCCTTTTTTGACAGCAGAATAAAAGCACTTTTACCAGGAAAACCATCAGGTAATTAGACCAGCCTCTAAATTTGTATAGGTTTTGGAATTTTTTGGTTAAAAGGAAAGAATTAAAATTCAAACGGAATTTTCTTTACAAGGAATCTAAACACGAAACAAAACCATTGTCGAAACCTTTCATTAATAAATAAAAGTAATATATAACATAAATATGCACATCCCATTATTAAATTAACGCAATTATTATCGCAATCAACAATGCTTTGACCCTTAATTTAATGTTCTCCAATTGGTGAATAAGAAAAATGTACAATCATCCTATTTATTATATAAATGCTTGTTATAAAAATTAATTTTATGTTTAAAAGCATTGTTTGCCGGAGAAACTACAAGTGTACTATTCATTATATTTCATCAATTGGTAAGCAAGAACCTCACATTTTTTTAACAATAAATGAGGATTGAAGTTTATAAATATATAAAAAAGCGTTTAAGATAACTAGATGTAACTGACCTTTATAAGCAAAATATATATATATATATAATTTTTGGTATTTGATTAATATATTCCAGCTTCTGATTTAAAACCTGGGGAAGAAGGAATTTTAAACAATAAACCTGCCTAGTTATTGTTCTTTTCAAAGAAAGTGAATGAAAAAATAGTATAAAATACGTCGAACAAGTGAAAAGAGTATGAACACTGCATTCATAAACTCCAAAAAATTCTTTTTTGTTTTATCTAATCTCATAAATTTTGATTACTGCTGCTTTACTGAACTGATTTTTTATGTACTTTATCTATTTAAACTATAATTTCTCACGTGGTATCATCTTAAGCCATATGATTGACACAGTATAGCCTACTTTTGGCTCTTGCACCATTAAACTTAAATCAATCAACCAACCAACCCAACGAATTTTTATTTACATAAAAATAAATTCATTTGCATAATCTTATTAATAATTAATCTAATAAATAATATAATAATCAATATAATAAATAATAGCTAATATAATAATCAATCTAATAAATAACAAAAATTAACCAATATAACAATCAACCTAATAAATAATAAATAATATAATATTCAAACTAATAAATAATAAATAATTTAATATTCAATCGAATAAATTATTACTAATATAATAATCATTCATATAAATAATTATTAATCTAATAAATAATGATAAATAATTAATAAGCTGAGTTATGAGCACTACATATCTTTAAGATAAAGGATATTTAAAAGGAAAATCAAATATCAAATGATAAAAAGTTACATTGAATTAATTAAAAAGATTCCAGATTTTTTAAATCTAAGACCCCCTTTTTTTAAAATGAAAGCAGCACATCTTTCCTGATTTTTTTTTATTAAAAAAATATTGTCTTTTCAATGTTGCTTTATATTTGCTTATTGCATAAGAATCCTTATGTAACACATCAGAAATTCTTCAGTCCGTTGAGTTTTTAATGACCGCATAGCAACACCAAAAAAAGAAAGAAAGAAAGAAAAGAATAATTTATATTCGCATTAAGAATCATCATTTTAGTCGAATAAATGGAATAATTTATGCGTCATTGTAAACTTCCTTTTTTTTTTTTGCCTATATCAGAAGAACAGTTCAGGCGAATGGATGCATATTATTAGATTAACCCACCATCGTTTTTAGATAAAATTTAAAATGGCGATAAAAACAAATAACTGGTTAGTAGCAGTAGCTTGCTCTTTGATAGTTGCTTTAAATTTCAGCTTTATAAGAATAGCCGGATTACTTTATGTAGCTACAATGGAACGGTATAATGTCTCAAAAAATCAAGCATCGCTTCCTTATTTTTGGTGTAATTTAATAAAAAGCTTTACAGGTACGTATTTATTTGGTTAATTGTAAGGTAAGCATTAAATAGATCTTATTAATTATCATTTAGGATTTTTTATGCATCTTCCAATCGTTGATTGAATTTAATATTGCCTTATTGTTTTTAATCATTGCTTGTGTTTATATATTCAACTAAAATATAATTTTAATTTTTTTGTATTAGTTATTTTTTAATGTTTTATTAGATTTTATCTGATATCGTTTTCTATTTATATTAAAATGCATCATTTTTGCTAGTATTTAAATAGTATATATCTTTTTGAATGTATTATAAGTTTTATTACTTTTATTTAATCTATTTACTATTAGTATATTCTTATTTTACATAAACTTACTAATATATATATATATATACAGCAGTATTTTAACCCTTTGCACTCGGAAAAGTAATTCGATGCATAATTATTCAATATACAAGAGCTTGTTTATTGCTCCAAAATAGTGTATTTGTGTTTAAAATTGAATTTATCCATCTTTTTAAAATTCTGTAGTTATTTTCAATAATCAGAATTGAAAAATAAATAAACAAAACGTCAAAATGATGTACCGTCTTGAATGGTGCCCGAGAGGCACTATAGAGTACAAAGGGTTAACAATGTTTTCATGCCTCAAACAGCAAAGGAGATAATATATTATAAATTTATAAATGATATTCCAAATTTTCAAAGCCTATCTGCAACCGCTAATTCGAGATTAGTATATTAAAACATTCTCATACATCTTCTGATTTCTTTTATTGCACTTGATGTCCTAATAATAAGAATTTGCTCTACAGAAAAATATTCTAGATGCAGTAGACTATTATAATATTAAACAAGAAAATACTCGATTGCAACTTTATTTGACATCATGTATTAAGCTTATTTGGTACAATGATCAATAAAATACTTGAGCTTGTAATAAAATCTATTTATTTTAATTAGTTTTTAATTTTTTTATCATGTCAGAACATGATGTTGTGTTTGGGATGAGGGTTTTGGTGTGAACAGAAATCCGTACGCTAAAGATAAATATTTTAATCCGTAGGGCAAAAAATACAAATTGTATTATCTGCACGAGCATCTCAAAAAAAATCAGCTATTAATAACGTGTTGTCATCGCAGTTACAAAAGCTCTGATTTTTTTTTAAAAATAAGTTAGTGATGATCGCAAATAAAGCCTAGAAAAATGTCATTTTGAGCACGTGATTATATGAAGTGAAATAAATAGGAAATGCGATATTTTTTTAAACAATAAATGCAAAATAAAGTTTTTTTTTGGATCGTTTGCAATGCTAAAGTGACTGATTCAATGAAACCATTAAAATGAATAAAAAATATAATTCAACTTGCACGAGCATGTGGGGCTTGGCCGTTCAAGAAACGATGTTCTGACATGATACACTGAAGTATGCATAACAGATTTCATTTTAACCTTTATTAAAATTAGGTCCCCTATTTGGATGCTTAGCCAAAACATACGGATCAAGGGAGATCACAACCGCAGGAGCAGCAGTTTCGGCACTGGGAATAGGAATGTGTTTCTTCGTTGAACACATCACGCTTTTGATTATCTTGTGGGGAGGCATGTTTGGTAAGTAGATGATAGCTACGAATATAGAAGCTCTAAAAATTACTGTTAATATTATTTAATAATGTGGTAATAAAGGATAATTTTCAATGAAATTTCAAAATTATGCATTTTATTGCCCATTTGGTTGCAGTAGATCTCAATGTTAAAAATGACAAAGTTGAATGAACTTCCCATAAAGATAATAAAATTGAGCTCTCTTCTACAATAATTGATGATCTTTACATGAGTAATACAATATATCTTATTATAGATATGTGGCGAGTGAATGTCGAGGTTAGAAACCACAATACTGGCATCAGTAGTCGAGGAACATAACCCCAATACTAAAAGTATACTTGAATATCGTAGACGTTAACTGGCTTATGAAGCTAGTGCCACAGTATTCTCCCACCAGTGAGTCGGTGGACAGACGAACGATTTTGAAGTGCCAGCATTATGGCGAGCATGTGAGTGCGCTGATGCGTCAAATGAGTTTAAAGGCTTTGTTCGGTTACTGCGTCAAGTGTGTTTGATGGCCCAGATTAGTAGCCGCGTCAAATGTGTCTGGCGGCTTTTTGTTTTTGGATGCTGCATCAAGTGTATCTGACGGTTATGTTTTTTTGGTAGCTGTGTCAAGTGTCTCTGACGGCTATGTTTTTTTGGTTGTAGCGTCAAGTGAGTCTGACTACTTTTGCTGAGGGTAGACGGAGCCACGACACTTGCACGAGCTTCGTTGTCTAGGTCACCAATCTGACAGATGTAAGTCGAGGTACGAACCTGTTGCGCTAGGGCATGTAGCCGTGTAACATAACTACAATACCAAAAGTATACTTGAGTATCGTAAATGTTATCTGGCTTATGAAATTAGCTCTACAGATATATATAATAAAATATATATTTAAATATATCTTGTCTTCTAAAAATGGATAATTGAAGCTAAATACTTCAGTATAAAATTGATCTAGAAGCCTACACTTTGAGGGCATTTAGAGTGACACCAAAGATAAGTTTTGAAGGAAAAGTTTACTTGAATTTATATTTGTTGAATAGATTTTATAGTTATATTTGTAGAATTTATGTTCGTATAGTTGATTTTTATAGTTGTATTAGTAGAATTTATATTTGTAAAGGAGATATTCCATATGGTCTTTCGAGAATTAAATGAAGAGAAATGCAATCAGGCCTATTTTAAAGTTCGTATTTTTCATTTGGGGATTGACAACTCTACTCAAAAAAGGTATAATTATCTCAAAATTGAGACCTTCATTTTACAGCATATATATACCCTGGTACTATATCTGAAAACATCCACACTGATTTAAAAGTAGAAAAGCCGAAACAAAATGTCACAAAATTGGTTAGAAATCTCGTAATATTACCTGTAGATTATCCACATCTATATTTCTTCTTGAACTTTCATTAGTTGATTGACAGCAATGGTAAAGACAACTTCCTCTTCAATACCATCTTTTGCTCTCAACACCTTATTTTAATAAGGCGCAGTAATGACTTTACTTTCAAAGCCCCTGGAATTTTCTAAGACCTGGAAAACAATGTATCATTCACAATAATTATATTTTCTAAATAGCTGTTAACATTCCCTTCATATTTTTAAGCATAATTCTAATCACCAATTATACTGATTTCAGTGTTGGTAATTTTCCGTTAGCCGGGCGCAAGCGAAAAATCGCCATATAAATTTGGCGGATTTCCACATTATTTGGCGATTTTCGCTTAAAAATAGCTGCTAGAAATTTGGCGAAATTTTACATTATTTGGCAATTTTTCGCTTCTGCCCAGCTAACGGGAAAGTACTGAAGTTTGCTCATATTTTTTTGTGATTTAACAGAAATTCATATTAAACAGAAGAGCTTGATACAGATATTCAAATATATAATTTAATTTTCTTTAATAAAATGAAAGTTAATAAATATTCTTATATTATTCCAGGGATTGGTGTTTCAATGTGCTCTTCACTTATTGGAGATATTTTGAATGACCACTTTGATGAAAGTCACATCGCAACTGCATCTGGAATTTCTTTTGGTGGTGCTGGTATCGGAAGTTTCGTATTTGTTTACTTGTGTGACTTCTTACTAAATCAGTACCACTTGTCTGGTACATTTTTAATTCTGTCAGGTCTTATCTTAAATGGTTTGCCGCTAGGTATGATCCTGATTTATTCTAAAGTTCCAGATGATGTCGTCAATACAAAACAATACCCAGAAACTCTGAATGACAATGATATTAATATTAAGGCCACTAAAACAGGTTTGATTTCATTCACACTTAACAACGAATCAGCACATTCAGCACTTAGAAGATCAAATGAAAGTAATTGTGATATCGAATTAGATGAAATGCCAGCAGATAAGACTGTGAGAGAAATGGTATTAAAGGAACCCTCTCATCATTTGCCACTGGATAGAGAAAATATCGAAAAACCTTTAAATAACTGCTATTCTGAAGTAGAAGAAGTGAATAACTCAACAGTATCTGAAAAACTTATAAATACTGTCATTAACAGTACACAATTTTCTAAAAAGAAATTTCTGACTAATATTATTTTGCGGTTTCAAATATTTTGGAATCCGACCTTTTTGGTCATATGCCTGACTCAAAGTAGTTTAGTTTTTATGGGGAATACATTAATCACTATAATCGTAGATGTTGCAAAAGATAAAAAGGTGGAGTCGAGCCTGCAAATTTATTTACTATCTTGCTTCCATATAACTGACACAATCGGACGTCTTGGACTAGGATGGGTGACAGATTGCAATTTCTTGAGCACTGTTAACTTCAGCGCCTTTTTATTTGTTTTCTTAGGAATATGCTTTGGTGCAATAACACTTTTCGCCGATTTCAGTGTATTAATTGTTATAATCAGCATATTAGGCATAGCCTGTGGAGCAGAACTGGTCGTATTTACTGGCATTATTTGCGAATTTATTGAAAAGGATCAACTGACCATGGCTATGTCCGCGAGGATTTTTATGAGTGTCCCTATGTTCCTATCCGCTGGCCCCATGATAAGTAAGTATAAAGTACAACAAGTGTATTTTAGCGAAATGTTATGATATATGTTTCTAATTATAACGCCTAAGACTAAAGGACTTAGCTCGCTCGTCTCTGAGTTGTACGGAAATATTTTTTGCTTGTCTGATTTTGAGGACAGGATTTTCTAACGCTCAATTTCAAACAATTTTCTGCTATACCTAACAATTCGGAATCCAAAGATTTTTAACTTGATTTGATATCTCTCTTTTGAAATTTATATCAATTTTTTGTAAACGCTTTATGAGCATCCGAAATATAAACAAAACAACGACAATTTATCAATGTTTTAAAATTTCGTTTTAAATGCTTAAAACACTCTGGACCTTTTAGGAATCCAATAAGGATACCAAACTATCAGAGTTAATATTATGGGATGGTGCGTTTTGTTGGTTGTAAATTTACTATCAGAATTCAAAGAGTTTCATGGGCTTGAGATCAGAGTCTGCTGTCTGCATATCCATCTGAATAGCCGCATGTCTTCCCTATGGTGTGGCGTAAAGAGAACAGGACTCTGCTGGATCTGGTTTCATTCTTATAATCTGACCAAGATTCAAAATTAGGAGGTTACGCACACTTCCAAAGGAATAGTTATTATGAATGAACGAAATCAGAAATTTTAGATAACAAATCTTTGACAGCTATAGTTATGGAGATTAACATAATCAACAAGTAATATGAAAAAAAAATGAAGTCAATTCCGACTTAGGTCCTCGAAGAAAATATTTATTTTAGTTATTTTTTATTAAATAATTATAATTAATATAACTTATTTATCAAAAAATTATTGATTATCGCAAGAATTGAAATCACATTCTTCACCTTCACTTGAAAAATACTGAAATCCTTGCCTTTTACCGAATGAGCTACTGCTTGTTGATTTCAATTTTCATTACAAACTGTTAAAACTCTATTTAAAGTGTTAAAACCTAAATAAAATTAATTATTGAATTAATCTTTGAAAAATTGCATTACCATCAAGTATCAAACACTACAAGTTTTAAAATATTGTATTTGAACTTGAATGGATCGATAAAAAGTATTTTATTGACTATTGAAAATTTGAACAATATATAAGGAGATTGTGAGCTAACTGAAAAATAGACAAATCCATGACAGTCAAAGAGTTCGATTCCAAGACTTACACTTGTGATTAGAACTATTGTTGTTGTTACTTATGGCAGTTGTCATGGACAAGCCCCCGCTGATACAGCAGAAGATTTAAGCCGAAAGGGTCATCGCTTTTTTTTTGAAGTAGCGCCAACTAGGGCCAAGAGTATGAACTAGCTACACACTCACCACATTTGATTGCACAGCCCCTTTTTACAGGAGGGGGGAACAGTCACACACCTCACAGATAGCACACAGAAGAACAACCATGCCCTAACCGGGATTCGAACCCGGGACTCCCAGAACACGAGGAAGACGCGCTACCTCCAACCAGAAAGCCGAAAATCTATATAATTAGATGTCATCTAATTATCTATATAATTAGATTCCCCTTTTTTGCTATTTTATAAACTATATTAGTGAAAGCATTATCTAAATGGAAAACAGGTATGAATCACAAATGAATCAAGTGGCAACAACGTGTTAATACTAAAAAACAAGTAGGAAAATGTTCGATGAAACTTTTTACTCCCAAACGTTATTATACTTTTCGTATACCCGCTAATAAATGTACTTGCATTATTAGTCGCATGTTATAGGCGAATTCAGCTGTAAAAGATCTTATTAGCGTGTGGTCTTAAGCATTTTTTGGTTGTCGCTGGAATGCGTTTGTTGCAGAAGTAATAGAACATCGAACATGAATTATTTAGTTGTTTTTATGAAACCAATTTTGAGCCAAACCGATTGAAACCAAAATTTCGTCCTGAACTACGATTAGAGTCACATAGTAAAATTGAAATATTAAAGTCACTGTATTTTTTAGTTAATGCGTTTAAATAACGTATGCGTAATGGTACATAAGCTCTAACAGGTGGTCAGCACCAGATAGTTAATAACTCGAAGAAATTAATTCTAAATTTAATAGGGATTTACAATTTGGATATTAAATCAAGTACCAATATTTTATTGATCAAACTCTATTTTATTTGTAATTATCGTGTTAACTAATATTCGTAGCCGGAAAGATATACTTTCTCAGATTAGATTTCGCTCAAAATAAGCAATTAATCTACAAACTTGCCATAAAATCTATATACCAGATTTTATCCTACAAGCCCAAAGTGTTTTTTAGATATCGTGTTTATAGACACAGAACCAATTTCAAAATTTTATATTTTGGAATCATGGAGATCTGATAAGTGTAGATTCGTGAAATTCTTTATTCGATTTTTCAACGATTACAATATTTTCCTTTTATATACTTTCTATTGAGAGAAAATAAAAACGATTTAAGGTTAGTAAGAAGTAATAATAAAAAATCAATTACTGTTAATGTTACAAAGTATGATTTACATAGCATTTAATTTTATATTGCATCTCAGTTTCTACCTGAAAAGAATTTCTTACCCTACGTTCAAAGCTAAGTATACTCGAACCCATCAATACTTTGGAGCAGTTTGCTTAGTATATTTGTCAGTAATAAGTCCCTCAGTGGATGGCTCCATAATCTTGCTTAATGAAGACTGAAGGAAAGCCCTCCGTCTCAAGGAATCTGGCAAATAATCAATAATATCTTGTCGCCCATTTTAAGAGATTGTTGACTTGAGATTGGAGGGGATATTGACGAGTTGGAAATTTGAAGAGCATATTATTATTGCCGGCTAATTAATGCCAGCTATTGGTCACTTAAAATCTTGACTGATGTCGGAATATTGAGGCCCTTCATATCCAGACATCATTAAATAAAAATAATTATATTATTGTTCAATACAATTATCAGTATAGGATTGTTCAGCACAATTATCAGTATAGGATTTCTGATAATTGCATTGAACAATATGAATTCGAAATATTTTAATCGTTTTCTTGATAATTAAGTGCATATTTCAAAAGAGTGACAAAAATAGTTGCCTATTTTTTCAATTCATTCTATATATTCTCTCTCTC
>JAOUZG010038069.1:5032470-5053919 GCA_026289955.1 Argiope argentata | reverse complement strand
TATTATTAGAATATCAATACTTAATTCTTAGCTTTCTCAGAATAGCTTCATTAATATTTAACTCGTTTTATTAAATTATTTTTCAATTAGCAAGTTCATTTAGACAATTGTTTGGGATTAATTAACTACATTTTTTATAAACTTCCAGATGTTTTTGATTGCCTAAACAAATATCTGCTTAAGAATCAAATTATAATAGACATTACAACCATTTTATTATAACAGCCTTATACCTTTACTATTTATTGTATACATGAAATTCCCAACTCCCTGGGCATCGTAATAAAAGTAAAAAATGCAACTCTCCGGGTAGTAGATCTTCTTATTGTGTGTCATTTTTCCTGATAGGTGTCCCATCTCTCTGATTCGTAAACTTAAAATATCAGATCCTACTAAGCCAAGAAAATCATATATGCGAGTTTCTTTCCACAATTTTCACAAATGAAAGAAAATAACTATGTGAAATATTTAAATAAAACAGTGAAAATTGTTTGAATTTTATTGAAATAATTTGTTGAAATTTGACAAAAAATATTTAAAAAAATTGGTGGATATACGAAAAAAAAATGCAAAATATAGTTCCTCTTTCTCTGGGACTAAAGGAAAATAAAGGTTGTCAAGGTTTGCATGAGAATTTTCAATGAATTTTAAAAATCAGTTAATAAATTTCAAGACATTTTAAAATTATTATAACTCTTATAGTTTTCTTCACTAAATCTTCTCTGATCTTATTTTTTAAATGCCATTGAACAGTATTCCATTATGTTTACCATTACTATTATGTTAGTTAAAATTTGACATCTTTTCCGCGTTGTTTGATAAGAATATTATTTTAATCATCTCTATAACATCGTTTTTTGTTTAACCGTATACACTGAAGTGACAAAAGTCATGGGATAGCAATATGCAAGTATACAGATGGCAGTAGTATCGCAGCGAAAAAGTATAAATGCGCAGTTCGTTTCCCAGAGCTTTCATTTGTGTTCAAGTTATTCATGTGTGCAGGTTTTTCGTGATTTATGACGGCACGACGAGAATTAACAGACTTTGAACGTGGAATGTAAGTTGGAGCTAGACGCATGGCTCATTCCATTGCGGATATCGTTAGTGAATTCAACATTCCGAGATCCACAGTATCAAGAGCATGCCGAGAGTATGAAATTTCAGGCATCCCATCCCATCATGAACAGCGCAGTGGGCGACCACCTGCACTTAACGACCGAGACCGCTGACGTCTGTGTAGAATGGTCAATGTTAATAGACACACAATACTTCGACAAATAACTGCAGGAATGAATGTGGGATGTACGAGGGACGTGTCCGATAGGACTGTGCGGCGAAATTTGTCTTCCTTGCGATATGACAGCAGAAGACCGACTCGAGTGCCTTTACTGACAGCACGACATCACCTGCAGCGAGTCTCCTGAGCTCGTGAGCATATCGACTGGTCCCTAGACCAGTGGAAAACCGTGGCGTGGTCAGATGAGTCACGATTTCAGTTGTTACGAGCTGATGGTAGAGTTCGAGTGTGCGCCAGACCCCACGAAGCCATGGACCCAAGCTGTCAGCAAGGCACTGTTCAAGCTAGTGGTGGTTGCATAATGGTGTGGGCTGTTTTTACATGGCATGGACTCGGTCCTCTGGTGCAACTGAACCGATCTTTGACTGGAAATGGCTATGTTCAGCTGCTTGCAGATCACTTGCAGCCATTCATGGACTCCACGTACCCACACAACGATGGGATTTTTATGGATGACAATGCGCCATGTCACCGGGCCAGAACTGTTAGCGATTGGTTTGAAGAACATTCTGGACAAATCCAGCGCATGATCTGGCCACCTAGATCGCCCGATATAAATCCCATCGAGCATTTATGGGACATCATCGAAAGGTCCGTTCTTGCGCAAACTCCTGCACCATCCACACTTTCACAATTATGGACGGCTATACAGACAGCATGGCGCAATATTCCTGCAGAAGACTTCCAACGACTTGTGGACTCCATGACACGTCGAGTTGTTGCAATTCACCGGGCAAAAGGGGGACTGACACGTTACTAACAGTCATCCCATGACTTTTGTCACTTCAGTGTAATTATGTATGTCTTTCTCATAACTAGAAATGAATGTAGAAAAAAGATCTAACACATTTAAATGCAAAAATGAATGCAAAAAAGAAATTACAAACTTCGGTATTTATTTTTAAAGTTAGTTAAAGCATTATCGGTTTAAATCAAAAGCAATTCTAATTATTATACAGTGTCATATTATTTTGCATGTTTCTTAAAAAAAAATTTAGAATTTCTTAAAAAAAATGCCACAAAATGTAAATTTTACAAATATGCGTAACTTTACAATGAAGATTTAAAAATTAAACAATTCCCAAAATTACAATCTCCAGGTTGGCAGTACAAGGAAAGGGGAAATGAACTATTCCAACCCAGTTAATAACTCTTTTTTCTCTTAATTTACCGTATAAACTTTAATACTACAATTGAAACACTTATAATAGACTGCCTTCAAAAAGAAGAATAACAATCACTTGATGGAAGCAATTTGTTCTGTAAGTCATCTAACCCAGCAGGATGACTCTATCTTGTCTTAACTTTAACAATACTTCAATTGACGAATCTTGTTCCATCTGTAATTAAGTAAAACCACGGAAGACCATTTTATCCTCGGAACGAAAAAAGAAAAAAAAAATAGAATTTAACGAAAGAAAAGAGAAGAAAACCTTATTCTCGACCACCTGCTCTAGATCGGGCCGAAAAAATCCCTTTCGATGGATGAAATTCCTTAAGGGAGATGGATGAATTCGGATTTTCCCCTTCCTTTCTCCCAAGGGTCTGACAGAAAAGGGGAAAAAATTAAAAGAAAAAAAAAGGGGGTAGCTAGACAAGAAAGATGTTGTCTGTACGACATCTTGTTGTGTTCGCCAAACGCTTTCTAATCGGGTCCAGTTTCCCATAAAGGTCCCAACTCTACTGGATCGAGTTGCTGCCCATTCTTTATCCTTCAAAGGAATTGACAAACGTTCTTCGTCGCCCAAGTCACAAGGAACTAAACTGCGTTGTTTTAAAGCAATTGCCTTTCTCGGCTTGTTCAGATTGTAGGCGAACTGTTTGGTTCCTTGTTGCTTAACAGCGAGCCATTGAAGTTGAGCAATTGTTTTTCCTGTTTCTGCCATTTCTCTACTGCTTTCCCTTTCGGTCTTTTTTTTTTCTTCCTCTTTCTCTCTCAGGAGCAGCTAGGGTAGAGAGAGAAATGAATCTGTGAGACGGATTTAAGGTTTAGAGGATTGGAAACATCTCAAGGGTACGATTAACATTTCATTCCGGCCTGTTCCGTCTCTGAGTCCTCATTAATGTCCTAGTTCAGAATGTAATAAATATGATGGTCCACGCGACAGCACGAAATCCCTCGAGTATTTTATTTACAGCCTTTATTCCCTACCTAACAATTTTGCTTATTTCTGCAACAATAAAATTATACCCCATTGTTCTCGAGCTTCTGTTCCGGCTAGATTTATAACGGGTTTCAACTCGAAATTTCTATTTATTTAAAATAAATTGGAGCCCTCTCTGAGTGGAAGATATTTCATTGGTTAATATGTATCATGAGAACCGAAATCTGGATTATTGGTGGTTATTTAGAACATGTAGCCGTTCAGGAGTTTTCTGCTGACAGCTTTTATTCATAGATTACGTTTTCATTTGTTTGAATTTTATTTGGAATAGATAATATATCTTACGAGTATTTCTGACGTACACCGATTGTTTATTCATTTATTTAATGGTTAGGGAAAATATTTTAAGTTTACAATGCGTGATTTTTTTTTTACAAAATAATATGAGTTTTTTGAATAAATTCATATAATTCAAGAAAATTATTTAAAAATTTGTAAAGTATTTTTTTGTGAAATTAAAAGAAAAATTAAAATGTACCCTTTATTAAATTATAAACTAACAATATACCAGTAACACAAGGTTGATGTCTAAATTAGTTTTTGTATTTAAAAAAACCCCCAAAGCCTTGTTACATTGTAATTAGCATTAAAATAATAAATAAATATCAAAATTAATTAAAGAAAATGTAATTTTAAATTTCTTTCTGGATAGTTTTGTTAACATTGGTACTTAAATTTGTTTCTGCATTTAAAAAAATATATAAAAAACAAAGCCTTGTTATTTTTTAGTTAACATCAAAACAATGAATAAGTATCAGAATAAATTTACCAATAAAACATACAAAAAATATAATATTACTCCTCATTTTTCTCATATTCATTTCCCCATCATTATCATTTATAACGTTTTTTTGATGGTTAGCTCAAATTTTTAAAGAAAGTTCTAACTCTGTAATTTCTTTTGATTTGAGAATCTTTCTTGTTATCTTCATCATTTCTTTGGTTACTAGAAAAGTGTAAAATAAGTATAATACTTATTTCTTTTAGGATTCCTTAATAATGTCATTGAAATTTCAGAAATCAGTGTTAATCAATGTTATATCCAATAGATTTTATTTAACCTTTAAATTATCAATTAAATAAAAGTAATCTTTGTCGATTTCTAACCTTTTTATTTGTAAGCTATTGATTTCTCGGGTAAATAAAAATAAGCATTTGGGAAGAAAATTAAATATTCTGGTATATGTATACCAGAATACTTTACCCGATTAGCCTTAATAAGATTGTCGAATATTTATCCTAGTTTCAGATTTTTTAACTAACAAAGACTCATATTTCGTGTATGTTTTTAAACTAACAGAATTCATTAAAAATTATTATTTGAAGAAAACTTCCAAATTTTTTCAAATTGAAATGCAAGCTAATTTAGAGAAGAATTGAAATTTAGTTTCCATTCTGAATTTAATGTTTTAAATGTTTTGATTATGTATCCACAGGAAGTATATTAATTATGATGTATACATTTACGAAATAACACTGAATTTGCTGTTAGACTTTAGATTTTGGACTTATTTTTGGGAAACAAATTAGCGTTTTAAACAAAAAAACTAAGTGATTTAATTGAAGATTCTTTGGACGATTTTTTTAAAATTTAATACGAAAAAGTATGAATCAATTTTTTGATGCACTGGTAGAATTTGAATAATTTCAACAAAATTTCAATGCTAATAATATTAAAACTATTTCATGATTGAAAGTTTAAGTTTACATTTTTGTGGAAATATCTAACCACTTTCACTCCTTAATAAAACGTTCTATTATCATTTGAGAACATGATGTTTTGGTTATGAGGTTTTGTGCTGTCTCCAAAAAAAACGTAGTCAATGAATTGTTCGGTAAATATCATACTCTAAATCTATTAACAGATATTTAGCAGACGATTTCTTTTCTGACATTTTATAACTGATTCTATTTTTTATTTTAATTAAAATATTATTAAAAGTTTATAGCAAACAATTGTTTTATTTGCTGATGAAATTTTGAGATAGAGGGTGAAGGCCCTGTTTTTTTAAAAAATTACAAATTGTACATTAATATAATAGACATTTAATAATTATAATAGACATTTAATATAAGTTATGTTCAGAAAATTTTGAGATGGAGGGGGAAAGCACTATTCTTCAAAAAATTACTGATTGTACAATAATATAGTCAAGTGACCATTTCAAACCAATTTAAAACGTATTTTCGAAAAAAAATTGCTTTAAGGAAAGAATTTTGGTGCTCGACCGATTTAGAAATCTATTTTTTTTTAAATATTGAAGGACGCGACATCTGATAGTCACGTGATTTTTTCAAACCACTTAAAACTGCCGAATGATTTAAAATTATTCGAATAAACAATGATGAAACTTAAAATTTGCGATAGCAAATTTTTTAATGCTATTACTTTATTTTTTATACAAACACACCAGTATTTAAGTGGCTAAAAAGCTACCAAGAATTTGGTCAAATCTGGTGAATCTCTACAGAAGTTCTTGGCTAATTTTTATACTAAATTCCCAAAAGAAAGATCTTGGTCTGGTAACAAGATAAATGGTTCGAAATTCGCTGGAGCGGAAACCGATAGCACCGGATAAAGAAATGAGTCTTTCTCAGTTCAAAGAAGCCAGATGGGTTGCAGAAGCCATAACGAGAAAGATTCTTATCTTTAAAAGCTGGAATGTCACTTCTTTTTTTTTCTTTCGTCGGTGACTCTTTAATCATCATACATATTTTGGAAATATGCTGAAACTCAGAATTCGGTTGATTGGCTAATTGACATCCGAAGAAACCTATCAAGGTGGTCAAAACCTAGAAGTCGCATGCCAAGAAAATGTCGCCAGAATTGTAACATGATCAAGAAAATGTCGCCAGTGTAGTAGCAAGTCCAAGAAAATGTCGCCAATATACCATAAGTAAATTCAATGGGAAATTCAAGAAGAAGAAAGACTAATGTTGTCATATCATCTGCAAAAGCGAGCTTTTGAAGTCTTAAGACGACCAGAGTGAATTAATTATTTTTGCCATTAAGGCGAATTTTAAAGCATTATGTTAATTTATTTATGAGTTAGGGGGTTATTATAATATAGCATTATCGATAAATAACGTTAATGAAAAATGTTCCATGTGCTCCAAATTTGTTCTAAGGTACACCAATTTTTATTATTACTTACTGTAACCCTTTTGAGACAAAAGTTGGGATTAACCTTGAAATTTGAATACGAAATATCAAAATTAACTAATATAATAATTTAAAATTGCTGATTTTTTAAAAAAAAGTTTAAGTAGTTTTGAGTTATTACATTGATTAATTTTAATATTCCGTACTCAAACTTCAAGAATATTCCCAATTTTTGCTTCAAAAGGATTAGAGTAAGTAATAATAAAAACTGGGGTACTTTCGAACAAATTTAGAGCGCACGAAAATTTTTTCCTTAACCTTATTTATCGCTAATATTATATTATACTAGCCCCCCTAACTCATAAATAAATTAACATAATGCTTTACAGTTTTGTGTGTCATCTCCTATAGTATTACTCTTCATGTTTGTAAATTTCAAATTACTAAGGCAAAAATTTCACACACAAAAAATCATTTTAAAGGTCCGTGTTCACCTTAAAGCACATTTGGCCATAGAAGCAATTGAAACTCTTATGTATTTCCTACATAAAATAGTGCAAAATTTATAACAAATCCTCTACATTATAACATTTTAAAAGGCAGTTTTCTTATATAATTGTGAAAATGTAACGATAAATTAATGCTAAACAACAAGACAAATTAACACATTTGTCACTTAAAATATTAATATTTACAGAATAAGACGAATGTTTTTTTTATAGAAGCTCATTTTTGATTTAATACAGTTGAAAAATTATGACTTAATAATAAAATGGTCTAAGATGTTTCCGTTCATTATAATGGATAAATAAAAAATTTCCGTATAATATATTTCTAAAAGAACGGCATCCCAATGCAACATTATAGCATATTTTTTGCAACACAATTTCTGACTAATTTAGTACAAACTCTTCCAGCACAAAAGACGATTTAAGCTGAAATGAATCACAATGAATTTTTCTATAACATATTTCTAAAAGAACGGCATATACAATGCAAATTATAGCATATTCTTTGCAACACAATTTCTAACTAGTTTAGTTCAAACTCTTCCAGCACAAAAGACGATTTAAGCTGAAATGAATCATAATGAATTTTTCTATAACATATTTCTAAAAGAATGGCATATACAATGCAACATTATAGCATATTCTTTGCAACACAATTTCTGACTAATTTAGTACAAACTCTTTCAGCACAAAAGATGATTTCATCTGAAATTAATCACAATGAAATTCCTGTTGATAAGATATCACCAATATAAGAAGTAAACTAAACTATTTTTATTGATATTTTGTTATTAGCATATTAATACAGATTACCTATCACTATTATGTGATAGGTAATCTGTATTAATATGCTAATAACTACGAAAAATATTTTTATTATAAGCTTAATATGCAAAATATTCTTACTATAAGCTTAATATGCAAAATATTTTTAAAAATACATCTACACAGACAGAAAGGTTTATTATAGTTTTCAAAATTAATTCTGCAAGATATTCAATATTTTTCTAAAGTCTTTTCCTTTATAGTATATAAAACAATTAGACTTTTAACTGTAACAACACGTTTAATATTAGATTTAGACAAATTTTTCATTTAATTTATTATAATGAATAGTTTGCTAGTTTAACTGTATTGTATTAACACTGAAATCAAAGTTTATTTAAAACATCACTGAATAAACTGATCTTGCATCTATAATTTAATTTAATTTTTTAATTTTAAAATTCCTATTGTATTTTACTTATAATAATATTTAAGCTTCAAATTTAAGTGAAAACTTGACACAATATTGATCATAGTTTTAAATGTATTTCTAATATTCAGTTACATATAATTTTTATTGCATTTTTACAGTAAGAATTATTGAGATTAAACATTTTCCATTTTCCATTTTTCTTCCTTGTTTATAAAAATGCGAAACTATTAAATATATATGTACAAGCATTATCATTTGAGATACACGTATTGATAAATATGAATAAAAAGAATAATTATGTTATAAATGGAAATATTATCCATATCAGTTTTAAAGCATTAAAATTAAATATAATATATAAAATAAAATATAAATTTTAAAAAAGGAAAATCTAAATAGGGATAAAAATTCATTTGAAATTTTCGCTGATATTATTTTGTCGTAAGTTGAATTTTAAACACTGTTTGAAATATTATATTTTCAATACATTGTTCCCATGAGGAGAAAGTTAGAACTATTGAAATAAGTCAATAAATTGATATTGATACTTTCACTAATTTCTAATTTTATATTTCCTGAAAAATTATTTTAGTTTTAACCCTTTCACTATTGACTAGGCCCAAACGATAGCACGTATTTTATCCTTGATTACCTTTTCTGTTTCAAAAGAAAGACGCAAGTTGTAAAGCAAGAATATCTTTGTTGATAACTAGTTTTGTATCCCACTCCTATCGTTTGAAACGGAAACTGGCGTACCAGTATAGAATTTACACGGCCGAATGGGCCGGATCAGTAGTCAGAGGGTTAATAAAGACATCCTTTTTAAAAAACCGAGTAATTATGTTGTATTAGTAAAATAAAATTTATCAATGCGACCTTGACTCAAATCAATTACGATGATCGTTTTTAAGCATGTATAAAGTTAAATAAAATGGGAAAACTGAAATTCGTATTTTGGATGAAAAATTAATTATTTTATTTTAATTCTAACGAATTTATTTTTTTAAATTTCAAACTTTCGTCGATCTCCAAAATATTAAAGATTTATGCCATGTAATTTTATGCATGATTCAGAAGCTCACAGCCCGGGGATATCTTAATTCTCCCCCCCCCTCAAAAAATCAAAAAGTCGTTTTTTGAGGCAAAATTTGATTTTCACCCCCCTTTACTTTATTTTTCGCGCGTTTAGCTTCAATATTTTATCAATCTGAAAAGGATTTTAACAGAGAAGCGTGATGATACCAATTCTTATGCATGTTAAGTGAGTAGGGGGGACTGGGGGAACTGGAGAAAAAAAAAAGAAGCTTTTCAGCCCATCACCCTCATACCTACACCTTCCTGAAAAGAAAAAGAAACCGGATGGTCATTAGGAATGTAGAGGTGGATGTCATCAACGGCTCAAATAGTAGCAAAAAATGTGCCCTTATCTTCTGTAGGAACACAAAGTTCTGGAACAAGGAAAGGGAAAAAAAAATCAAACCGTGTTGCCATTCTGAGTTAAAGGGGGAAAAAAACAGGAAAAAAAATCTGACATTCATCGCTGATTTTCGTCAAGCAAATGACGTCCAGAAACACCAAGAAAATGAGTTTTTAGCCAATTTTTGGCTCGCAGGTTCCACAAATTGGGCTCCCTCGTTGCAAAAGAAAGACATCGGCACTTTTTAAGTCGGCCATTACCAACTGCTTCCGTCGTTGCTCTTTTGCAACGAGGAATATTTTCCTTGCTTTCTCAAAAGACTGTCATTTTGGAAGGCTTACATCATAAATTGAAAGGCTTATTTTTTGGAAAGGAGTTAAGTCTGTTTTTAACAGTGTTTTTGAATAACATGCTTGGATCTCCTCTCTTTTTTTTCTGTGAGTAATAACTTAACCCAGAATTCGTTTGGAATAACATTTACCTGTTTAGAAAATGGCAGAGTTATGAAAAATAGACAAAAGGGATTTCGTTTTCTTTTTCGAATCGTAGATAAATTACTTTTTTTTTTCTCACGAAGCGCCGTTCTTTAAAGTACTTTTTAACTTCTTTTCAATCCTTTCATTAAAATAGGGTCAAAAATCAAAAGATCGATTTTATTTTAGTGTATTAAATGGCATATTAAAAACCAAAACGCATTTTGTGAGCTCGCCGCTTTACTATGTGTTCAAATGCAAGATTTAAATATTCAACTGAGTTAAATAAAATAAATTAACCACGATTCTAATTTCTGTTGTAAAACTTGTTATGATTCTAGCAAAACCTTGTTAATAATTAACTATTGTTCAGATTTCTGTTTTGTATATTTTTTAATGAATAATTTGAATGGCCATTCCTTTTTATGTTACACGTTTGTTTTTGTTTCTTTACAACTTATAGATGTAATTTGCTAAAAAAATTGATCTTTTCAACGAATATTTGTGTGTAAGTATCTAAAAATTAAATTAGAAAGAAGTTAATTAGCACACCAAATTGTGTGAAAATTATTAAAAATAGTTATAAAGGATCTACAAGGTTCTTCATTATTAGAAAAAGACAAAAAAAAAAATTTTTTTCCTATCACAATCAGTAAAACTTTTGATATGACTTCTAATTAGGTCAAATATTTAATGGAAAATATCTGTTATTATCATGTTAGAACATGATGTTGTTTTGGGGATGAGATTTTTGGCGTCAAAAAAAATCCGTAGGGGGAAAAATAAAAATTTTATTATCTGCACGAGCATCTCAAAAAATCCCCTTTTAATAACGTTGTACCATTGCCTTTTTAAAAGCTCCAATTTTTAAAAGGTTAATGACTACCGCAAATAAAACCTAGAAAAAAGTCATATTGAGCACGTGATTATATGAAATGAAATAAATAGAAAATGCGATATTTTTTTAAACAATTAAGGCAAGACAAAAGTTTTTTGGATTGTTTGCAATACTAGAGTGACTCATTTAATGAAACGATTAAAATGAATAAAAAATATAATTTAACTCGCATGAACACGTGGTGATTTGCCGTTAAAGAAATTTTGTTCTTAGATGATACGTTGAAGTATGCATTGCAGATTTCATTATAATCTTTTCTTTTTCTCTCAATAGAAGTAAAAATTTTGAAATAAATTCTACTTAGGTCATATATTTAACGTAAGATATCTGCTATTAAAAAGTTATACTTGAAATTTAAAACTTCTTGACAGAAACAAAAATGCATACAGGATGATCCAAAATTCCATCCACAAACCAACAATGTACACGTTAAAACATGTCGCAAGCATACAGCTTAGTCACTGTTTGGACTCAAAGCCATCGAATTAAATAAAAGAAAAGAATATACCTGATAGAGATCTGGATAACAATATGAAAAGTGTGTAACCCTTCAAAAGGCATGTTTTTAAATCATTTTTTTTAAATATACCAAAAAATTTTTCTGTGTTTTTTCAAAAGGACCGCTCACTTATGATCTTATATATCCAACTTAAACTATTCTGAATAGTTATTCGCCTAAGTGAGATTTAGTAATTTTTAAGCTTAAATTATATTATTTATCAAAGGCTTTTAAACGGTTGGATTGATGAATCTCTATCTGGTCCAGTTTTTGTCTGAATTCAATGACTTAAATAGGATGGAAAAGGACACGGAGAAAGTTATCTTCTTTTAATGTCTACATAATCAAAGTTCTTTAAAAATTATTCATGATAGATATGGAAGAAATCGGAACCTTACCTTTGTAAATTGAACTTAATAAATGTAAATAACTTAGAGAATAAAAATAACTATGCTAATTAACAATAAATATGTCAGAGAAGTTTTTAATTAACTTTACTTCTTTTAGTTAGCTTTAAATGCAAAAAAAAAAAACAAGAATTGGAATTTAACTTTTTTAAAGTTTTAATTATGTTAACACCCTCTTTTAAAGCAACAGTAGGAGTATTTTGGGACGGACCTAGTGAGTTTTAATCAAGATCAGATGATGAGGGCGACACCTGAGCTGGTACTCCTCCAATCTTCCACGCCACAACAAACAACAACGGGAGGACGTTTGGCCTCGACTGATTTAGTGTGCACCAGACCTACTTACACGACGATTCTGCAATGGAATCGGGCATCGAAATTGAAGACGGAAAAGAATAAAAACTAGAAACCAAGATTTAACTTATATTGTTATAATCAAATTCACGGGAAACCGGGACAGACATTTAATATTGTTACCAAATGAACCCCAAGAATTCTACTTATTATTATCTATAATGCCTTTATTTTTTACTTAATTCATTGTAAAAGATTCTTGATGCAGGCACCCTTTTTGTTTACTATTCTATGCTAAAAAATTACTCCTGTTAATGTTGCTTTTGTATTGATATGAAAGATTACTCCCACAAGTCTGTCAGTGGAGTTATAAATCATAATAGTCTTTTTAGTGAAATGAAATTTTAGTTCTATTCCCTTTCAGTTTATAATGATAATAGCTAAATCATTTCACATAAGAAAAAGTTGTGTTTTATTTTGCATATTTTGTTTAGAGAGTAATAACTGAAAAAATGTTTACTTTAAAAAAATCCTAATTTTTCGAGATTTTTCTGTACATAGGAATAATGCATTTCCGAAAAATAATATTATTTACTACTTAGAATATTGATCATATCACTATGTTTGCATTAATGAGGGAAATTAATTTAAATACAGATTATTCCTTGATAGAGAGGAAAAAAATATTTCCATGAACTTTTTATTCCCATGAATTTTTTTAGCGAGACGATGATGAATAAGCAATAATTATGCTACAACATAGACGGAAAATTATTAATGACATTTTTTTAAAAGAAATTTTTTTTTATGTTTGCGTAAACTTATCATTTGATTCTAATTATAGTTTTTATATATAATTGATTTTTTTTTATTTCGGTATGACTTAAATAATAAGTTTTAGTTCTTTAACTTTCTACAATTATTACAAAACATATTCATATGTTCTATTTGTTAAGCAATAAAAAATGTTTTATTTAAAATTTACATGCGGCCAATTTGGATATTATCGAAAATTACTTTTTTTTTACTAATTATAATGGAATGTTTATCGATAAAACTTTTGTTATGTTTTAAATGAAAAATATATGATGTTACCTTAGTATTAGAAAACTTTAAAACTTATTATACCGTAAAAAAATTAATACATACTATAAAACGAAAAGTAAGACGAAATGTATACATTTTAGAACATGCACCGGCAAAAATAGTTTTAGATGCTTGATTGTATTCTATTTAAAAGAATAAAAATTTCTCTTTAATCCATTTATAGTTTTTCTTTTTTTTCTTTAAATATTAACTTTTACTGTCAAAATTTGAGGATAAATACCGCTTTTGATATCCAAAAATAAAACATGGGTAATAACTCAATGGATGTCTTTAATTTAACTTCAAATTTTATGTCAATTTTACGTTTATTTTGATAAGATATATTCACAGAACAAATGTAAACTTAATTTCATAAATATATTTCCATTATCTTGAAAAGGTTAAGTAGTTACTTTTTCATTTGATGATCATTTTTTTGTGGCCAATATTTTCAATCTAAATGTGCTTTACTCAGAATTTATTCGTTTTTTAAGAACATTGAATTGTAAATCAATCCATATTTTATTCTTTTAAAATTTTTTGAACCTTCAAAACTCTCTTTTCCTGTCCAATTTTGTGTCATTTATTTTCTGGGTCAAATCAGTAATTTCTTATGAATTAACATCTTAAAATCGAATAACGGACCGTTTTATCGGCTTAAATTCAATATTTTGATTAAATATTTCTAATGAGCATAACAGAAAAATATCATTCTCACTTGACAGCTTCGCATATCACCCATTTAATTAAAATCTTAACTATCTTTTTTAAAAAATTTTTCATTAGTTAAAACCCATAGATATAAAGGTTAAAAAAAAGTAATCAATTTCATTTTCCCATTACTCGAACAAAAACACAGTTTTAATTGGAAGATTCTTACACCCAGTTGTTAATATGGAAAAATCACTGTTCCTTTTTTTTCTACACCAATAATCATTTTTAATCAAAAATTCTCCATTGTTTTTCTCGCAACCATTTATTTTAATGTGCGCCGAGCGTCTCTGGGATGCCCAGTAAAAGAGTGAAGGTAAAAAGCTCTCCTACTTAGGTCCTCATTAATCATGAGGTAGGCTATTTTGTAAAGTTACAAGACACATATATCATCGGCAGGGCTTTTAATGGTCCTACTCTCTTCTTCTGGGAACAGCAAGTTTTTACATTCGTCGAAAAAGCGTCCCGCCTCGGAATTGAGTCGACTTTTTTTGCCCCCAATCCACCAGGCTTAAATGAAAAACCTGTTCAACTGCAAATTATATCTATTGCCTCCCCGCCTTCGGTGGGTTCACGTAATTTGATTGAAGACGATAACATATTATGATTTAGTAATGCTAGAATGCTAACCTGTGAGGACCTGTTTCTTTTTCTTTCTGCCCCCCCCCCCTTTTTTTCTTTGAGAGTTGTGGAAGAAAATGATTGAATTCTTTTGAAAAATATTTCAGGCAACACAGAAGGAAAACATATTTGTCTTTATTACTCAAGAGAAGGCAACTTCTTTATTAATAGCGGTCGATACATTCTTAAGGAATCAATGGATTGGAACCAGTTAAGTTTTGGCTTCAATGTTATTAATAAGGAAATCAAATCACTGAATTCAAAAAAATACATTTGTCTTTATTAATTATTAATGACGCTTTGACAAGTTATCAAAGAATAATGAATAGGAACATTTTTAATTTTGTTTCATTGTTATTATTAAAGTTGTCAAATTGTTAAATTCAGTAAAAATTTAGTTATAGAAATGCATTTGTCTTTATAACTCAATGAAAACGTTTCTTCATTAACGGTGCTTTGATGAATTCTCAAAGAAAAATGAAAATGAAAATTTTAAATTCATTGTTGTTATTAAATAGCTAAATTTAATGAAAATTAATTTTTTTTATTGAGAGTTGTGGAAGAAAATGATTTAATTTTTTTGAAAAATATTTCAGGTAAAACAGAAGGAAAACAAATTTGTCTTGGTTACTCAAGTGAAAACAACTTCTTTATTAATAGCATCTGATACTTTATTAAGGAATGAATGGATCGGAACCACTTAAGTTTAGGTTTCAATGTTGATATTAAAGAAGTTAAAGATCACTATATTCTATGAAAATTCATTTGTATTTGTAATTCATAGAAGGTAAAGTCTTTATTAATTATTAATAACGCTTCGACAAATTCTCAAAGAATAATGAATAGGAATATTTTTAATTTTGTTTCCATGTTATTATTAAAGTAGTTAAGCAGCTAAATTCGATAAAAATTTAGTAATGAAAATACCTTTGTCTTTATTATTCAAATAAGTTAGCTTCCTTATTAATGGCATTTTAATGAAATCTCAAAGAATGATGAATGGGAATATTTTAAATTTTGTTTTCATGTTATTATTAAAGTTGTCAAATCACTAAATTTAGAGGAAATTTAATTATGAAAATAAATTTGTCTTTCTTATTCGAAAGGCACAATGTCTTTATTAATTATTAATGAAGCTTTGACGAATTCTTAAAGAATAATGAAAAGGAAAATTTTGTTCAATGGTGTTATTAAAGTAATTAAATAGTTAAATTCAATGAAAACTTTGTACTTTTTTGGGAGATGTAAATGAAAATGATTGAATTCTTCTGAAAAATAGTTCTGCTAACACAGAGGGAAAACATATTTATCTTTATTACTTGAGAGAAGGCAACTTTTTTATTATTGGCGGCTGATGCTTTCTGAAAGAATCAATGGATTGGAATCATTTAAGTTTACGTTTCAATGTTATAATTAAAATAGCTAAACTCAATGAAAATTATGTAACTAAACACATTTGTCTTTATTATTGAAAGAAGAGAACTTCTTTATTAATAACACTTTGATAAATTTTGAAAGAATAACCAACAGAAATATTTTAAATTTGGTTTCAACGTTATTATTAAAGTTTTTAATGAACTCAGTTCAATGAAAATTTAGCAATGAAAACACGCTTGTTATTATAATTGAAAGAGGGCAACATCTTTATTAATAGCGCTTAGATAAATTTTCAAAGTTTACTGAATAGAAACATTTTAAATTTTGTTTCAGATGTTATTTCTGCAGAAATCAAGATGCTGATTTGTGAAAAATGAATAATATTAAAATATGAGCCTTTAAGACATATTTCTTTCTTTCTTTTAATAAGAAAATTTTGAAAAGAGCGATTGAGTTACTTAAAAAAATTTCAACTATAATGGAAGGAAAACATGCTTGTCTTTAGAATTCAAGATAAAACCACTTCTTTATTAATGGCACTTCAAATAATTCTGAAAGAATTAACAGATCGCGATCTATAGAATGTGGATCCAGTTTTATTTATAAAAATGTTAAATTAAGCGGAAATGTAGTAATGTTAGAATGGTAGTCAGTAAAGTGGTTTTTTTTTACTGAGACAGTTATGAAAAAATTAAATTATTTTAAGATTTCAAGTAATACAGAAAGGAACAAGATTTGTCTTTATTATTCAAAAGACCACTTTTCTATTAATGGCAGTTCTCGAAACAACAATGGATAAGGGCTTCTCAGATTCCCCTTTCAATGTGATATAAACTAAAATGTTATTATTACAGATATTAAGTCGATTATGAAATCAAAATTAAGTAATTTGATAATGCAAATCTGTGAATTAGTTTTGGTTTATTTTTTCTTTTTTCTTTTTCCTTTATTTTTTTAAGGATAAGAGATTTGGAAAAATTAATTCAATTCTTTTCAAAATATTTCAAATAAAATATAAAAACAAAACGAATATTTTTGTTATTCAAAAGAAGAACAATTTTTTTTATATAAATGAACTTTGGTGAATTCGTAAAGTACTGATGAATAAAAACTTTTCAAAATCTAGTTTTAATATTCGGTAAACTGAAATGTTATTATTACGCAACTCGCTTTCATTTCATTAACGTCACTGATTGTTATTCTATTCTTGCAGCTTAGTTGCTAACCTTTCACTCTATATTAATGAGTTTACTATTGAATAAAGAAGAAAAAGCTTTTCTTTACAATGGCGTCAAATAATCTTTTGAAATGGGTTTTCAATGACAATTTTCTGTTTCTTTTTTATGATATGTTTAAAAAATTATTGGGATCAATAAAGAATTTGATTTTGAAACTTTAATGAATTCATTTTTTTTAAATCTAAGGGGATTTTTGGTTTTAAGTCTGCTTATTTTTCTATATATTCTGAAACTGGAACAGAATTTTTCGACTTAAATTATCAATCTATATCAGCAACAATTATAGTTTAGACAAAATCCAAAAAGGCATAAATGTATTTTTTCAAAACTATAAACCTAAATCCAATTTTTTTGTAAAACAAAGAAAAGAAATGCATACTTATGAACATTTTTTAGTTTCTGTTACTATTTTCTAAATAAACAACTACTTAATTTTTTTAAATATTACTTTGATTAGACTACGTATTGCCATCTTAGCTTTAAAGACGCATTAAAAAATTTTATAAGTATTTTGTTTTATTTAATAATGCTTTGGCTTTCTCGATGTGTCTATAAAATAAATAAAAACATTTATTCGCTATAATAGAAATTAAATGGATTAGAATGAAATCTGCTATGAATATTTTAATGTATCATGTCAGAACATCATTTCATGAACGGCCAAGCACCCCGTTCTCGTGCATGTTAAATTATATTTTTATTCGTTTTAATGGTTTCATTGAATGAGTCACTTTAGTATTGCAAACGATCCAAAAAAAACTTTGTCTCGCATTGATTAATTAAAAAAAATACCACATTTCCTACATATTTCATTTCACATAATCATGTGCTCAGAATGACATTTTTCTAGGTTTTTTTGTTGCAGTCATGAACTTATTTTTTTTATTCAGAGCTTTTGTAAATGCAATGACAACATGTTATTAAGGTATGATTTTTTGAGATGCTCTTGCAAATAAAACAATTTTTTTTTCGCCTATGGATTTTCGTTGACGCCAAAAACCTCATCCCCAAAACAACATCATGTTGTGACTTGATAAAAAAAAAGGAATTACAGAAAAAACACAGCGATTGCAAAGATTTTGAAAAAAAAATTAGAGAATGGAAATATTATTTTCTTTTGTCAAGCGATGAAGTTGGCAAAAGAAATAAAATATACAAAATTACGGAAAAATACATCTCATAACTTCATTGATATATAATTTTAGTATCGTTGAATGCGAAAGATTTCTAATGATTTTAATTTAAAAAAAAATAAAACATTCTTTTCAAACTATACAACACAGATTTTTATAAGCGTTGTAAGCATTTTTTTTTGAGTTATTCATCCCAAAATTAGAAGCAATTCAAGCAAACTGATCAAATTAATATTTTAAAAAATTTAATATAAAATATTTTCTATTAGGCTTACACTGGAAAATATTTTCCAAACATAAAATTTTCTCGAATAAATGGAAGCGAAAACTATTTTTTTCTCAACCGAAATTTCTAGGTAAGTTTTTTATTCTACGCATTTACATTTCGCTGAGTTATATTTTCGAATTCAGAACTGCCAGAATCATAAATACGATGCACTTGGATTCAAATCGAAGGCTGCAGGGGTGGATGGAAACCGAAAGTGTTTTCTGTGAGAAAAGAAAGGGCAGACGATTTTCCGTATTTTGTGTAGCACTCCCTCCTTGCTCATCTATAAAAGAATTCCGAAGAATGTAACAAAGTGGTCAAAAGTCGTGAAGACCCTCGAAAGCCTGTTCTCTTTGTGTGAAAAATGTTGTAAAGTGAAGGCCATTCCACAGCTTGAATTGAATGACTCTCCATTCCACTTTAGACTATAGCAAATCGGTTCCGCACAAAAGAACCAATCAGAAATCGAAAATAGTTTTTGCTTCCAAGGGGATAAAAGTTAAAATAAGGGAAAATGTTATTGTACTTACTATATTTCCTTATGTAAAAACAGTTATTATTGCTAAAGTAAAGATAAATATTTTTGATTTTCAGTAAAGTTTCATTTATCAAAAAATTAAATTACGAAACCAATCAAACGATAAATAAAAAATAACCAAACGATTTTTTCTTTTTTAAAAGATGTGCGATTTTTTAAATAGAGCTATATATAATCATTAACTTATATATAATGATAAATAACTTTAATTTTCAGTAATTCTTATTTATCTAAAAAATAAATTACGAAACCATTGAAAAATAACCAAACAATTTTTTTTAACTTGTAAAAGATATGTGATTTTTTTTTAAATAAAGCTTTATATAAGACAACTTTATATATTAGATAATGATAAATATTTTTGATTTACAGTAATTTTTATCTATCTGAAAATTAAATTACGAAACCATTGAAAAATAACCAAACGATTTTTTAAAAAGTAAAAGACGTGAATTTTTTAAATAAAGCTTTATATGAGAAACCTTTATATATAAGATAATGATAAATATTTTTGATTTTCAGTAATTTTTATTTATCAAAAATTAAATTACGAAACGTTTAAAAAATAACCAAGCGATTTTTTTAAAAGTAAAAGATATGTGAATTATTTAAATAAAGCTTTATATAAGATAATTTTATATACAAGATAATGATAAATATTTTTGAGTTTCAGTAATTGTCATTTATCTAAAAAAATAAATAACGAAACTATTGAAAAATAACCAAACGATTCTTTTACTTGTAAAACATATGTGAATTCTTTAAAAAGAGCTTTATATAAGATAATTTTAGAATAAGAAGTTTTATGAAATGATATTATTTTATTTAAAAGAATTGAATTTGTTCATGACCAAAAAGATAAAATCTCCAATTTTCTGTTTAAAAGGGAATCTTTCATAAGAGACGAAAAAGGGATCATAAAAAGATCCAATTACTTATTGAAAATTGTTATTTTTACGCAGATGTTAAGTTATTGGCAACCAATAATAAAGATCTCTAATTTCAGTAGAATATCTGTTATTAAAAATCAAACAGTGAATCGATAGAAAACAATCAGAAGATGTATTAAATAATTAAATTTTAAATATAAATAATTACTTAGGAGAATAAAACCAAAGTTTATTAAAAATATCAATGCTAAAAGTTATTTTAATTTATATATTAAAAGAAGGTAAAATTTCAATTCAAAGGATTTACATGAAAAAAAGTAATTTCTCGTTTCTTACTCAAACACACACGCACACATCAATTTAATATAGAAACCCACTGTCAACAGAAAAGTGAAAATGAAAACCTTCAATTAATATACGACCCTATGCCAGAAGTAATGTAATATATTAATTTTATAAAAATATTATTCGAATGGTAATGGGATTTAAAACAAAGCATCTAAATTTTAAATTTTTTACTATTTTAAACTACAAAACAAGTAATAATGATAAAACTTACTTCTTTCTGTGTTTACTTGTTATTTATTATCGAATATATAAAATGTGACATAATATTTTTACAACTAATACTAAGCCACAAAATATATGTAAATGTTTACATAAAAGCAGCAAATAAGAGCAAATGCAAACAAAAAAGAAGATATAAAAATATATTTATGTAAAGTTCTATTATATTATAAAGACATCTAATGCAAATTTCCTTGAGATTTTATAGAATAAGATTATTTTCTTTATCTATAGGTTTTCTGGAAAATATGAAAACTATATTTCATAACGTCTGGAATCTTATTATTATTAGAAAAGATAAACAAAAACTAAGTAAATAAATAGTAAAAATGGCATTTACTAAAGAATCGTATTTTTATCTAAAACATCATAATTTAATATTAGAAATTTACCACAAATAAATAACGCAATTTCGAATAGAAAATGAAATAATTGAAAGAAGAAAAATATAAAATTTTCTAGAAAATAAATTTGAAAAAGATATTTGTACAATAATACTTGTTTGTAAGAATTTATAATTTATATTTTATTACCTATAGCTATGAAAACATATTTTATCTCATTAGTTAGTAAAAAATGTTTATTGAAAAGGTGATGAAAAAACGAATATACATAAAAGTAATGGTAACTAGTTTACTTTTAGCTGATATTTATTTTCTTATAAAGTTTAATTCAGTTATATCTGCATTGCTAAGTATATATATATATATATATATATATATATATATATATATATATATATATATAATATTGTAAT
>JAOUZG010038069.1:5013011-5023725 GCA_026289955.1 Argiope argentata | reverse complement strand
GAAGAGAGAAATTATTAGGATTTTTGACAAAACATTATATTTTAAACCTTCGATGCGAAAATACAAAGGTTTTACTTAATTTTATTCTTTATTTTTCCCTTCCACATTATATTTCCTTATATTTACTTTAAAAGAAATGAAAAGAAAAGAGAAAGTATTAGAATTTTTAACAAGACATAATATTTTAAACCTTGGACGTAAAAATATAACGAATTGATTTTTCCTACGTTTTGTGCTTATTCTTGCACAAAAAAAGTTTACCGGCATTGTACATTTACAAAGCAAAAATATCTGTCAAATATCTGTAAAAGCTGTAAAATCTTCATGCTGATTATAGTAGCATCCAGAAGGTTTTTAGTAAATCAATATGTATGTAACCATCAGTAATAATACGTGAAAAGAATTCCTAAAATGTAATTGGCTAGTTAGTTTTTATAAATATGCACAAATAACGCCATAAGTGTTCGGTGATAATTTTTTTAATGGCAAGTTTTGTATAAACATCTTATTTACACATATTTGAAAATGTTTCCTTACATTTACTTTAAAAGAAAGGAAAAGAAAAGAAAAAATATTAGAATTTTCGACAAGGCATAATATTTTAAACCTTGGATATAAAGATATAAAGAATTTAATTTCCATCTACGTTTTGTGCCTATTCTTGTACAAAAAAGTTTATCGGCATTGCACGTTTACAAAGCAAAAGTATTTGTCAAATATCTGGAAAAGATGTGAAATCTTCATGCTGATTATAGTAGCATCTAGAAGGTTTTTAATAAATCAATATGTATGTAATAATCAATCAATATGTATATGTCATAAATCAATATGTATGTACGTGAAAGTAATTCCTAAAATTTAATTAGCTAGCTAATTTTTATAAATATGCACGAATAACGTCATAAGTGTTCGGTGAACAAATTTTTTTTTAAAAAAAGCCAAGTTTTGTATAAACTTACTATTTACCAAAAAATAAGAAATTGTCCTTTACCAAAAAATAAAAAATTCTGCCAATTGATTATTGGTGAATTAAAAGGAACTTTTGGATGACATCACTGCAAAAGAAGGAGCCCCCCCCCTCTTTTAACATGCAGCAACATTCTTATCTGAACAACGATTTCTGGATTAATGAGAATCCCGTGTTGTTACTAATGGCACTTGCCATGGACAAGCGTGCTAACTGCTGTCAGCGATTTTAAGCCGAATCAGCGTTTCTTGTACTCTGTAGCGCCAATTAAGACCAAGAGTACAACTTAGTTATTTCATTCGTTACATTCGCTTGCACAACCCCTTTTTACAGAAAGGCGCATTGAAACACCTCAAAGATAGAACACAAAATAGCAACCATGTCCGAACGGGATGCCCATATCACGGGGAAGATGTACTACCCTAAGCCATGAAGCCGGCATGAGAATCATTCACACATAGTATCTTAGCAATATGATTTTTATCTTAAAAAGAATGCTTCGGAATTCTTCAAAGCTAATAACTCCATATTATCCCATGGATTTCGTATTGCAAAATTATGTACGAGGGATAGAAATATACTTTGCAATATTAATAAGATAAGTGGAACGAAATTTTGCAAATATGCTGAGAAAAAAAAGCATTTCTTCTATGGAATCAAATTTTGTATTATATCGCATTAAATTTTTTTAATTCATGTTTTGTAATTAACAACTGCAAAATAATAATAAATAAATAAGATTAAAATCTGCCATGCATATTTTTTGTATCATTGCCGAATATAATTTCTTGAACGGCCAAGCCTCACGTGCAAGTTAAATTATTTTTTTATTCATTTTAATTGTTTTGTTGAATGAGTCACTTTAGTATTGCAAACGATCAAAAAAAAAACTTTCTCTTGTATTTATTGTTTAAAAAAATAACACATTTCCTATCTATTTCATTTCATGTAATCACGTGCTCAAATTGACATTTTTTATTGGTTTTATTTGCTGTTGTCATTAACTTTTTAAAAAAAATCAGTGCTTTTGTAAATGCAATGGTAATGCATTATTAAAAGCTGATTTTTTTGGGACGCTCGTGCAGATAATAAAATTTTTTGTTGACGCCAAAAACCTAATCCCAAACACATCATGTTCTGGCATGATAATAAAAAAGAAGAAAAAAATACTAAATACATACTAACTAGTTTTGAAAGTTTTATTAGTCTAAAGGGTTTCTTTTATATTTTAGTTGTTTATTTATTTATTTTTTAAAAGTTATCGCTTAATTAAAAATTATAATTATCACCGTCTCTAAATTTCAAATTCAATTGTAAAATAAAAATAATTTTTCTTTTCGTCTGCTTATATCTTATCATAATGTGGAATTCAACCAAGTGCTTTCCATTAATAATTAATACAATTTAAATTTATTTAGGTATTGATTAAATGAGAAATAAATTTCAACTAAAAATAAGTTAATCAATTGAAGTATTAATATTTCAATAAACCTTCATTTTTGATTAAACCTAGTTAGATATAAAAATTAATTTCATTTTTAACTTCCCAACTGACTCTTTAAATAAAAAATTAATTGCAGTTAAAAAAATTTCCCTCTGGATCTAACTGATTATAATTTGGAATTCCTTCAAAGGTTTTCATTTTAACCATTTAAATTTTCCTTGTAATTGATTAAGGAAGAAATATATTTCAACTAAAAATTTAATGTAACGAATTTTAATATTAACATTTTAATAAAGACTCAGTTTTGATTAAACATAGTTAGCTATAACATTTAATTACATTTTAAATTTCCCAACTGAGTCTTTAAATAAAAAATGAAATGCAACTAAAAAAAAATTCCGTCTGCATGCAGATGATCACAATGTGCAATTCAGCTAGATGGCTTTATATTTTAACGATTTTCTTAATTTAATTCACTTAAATTTTCCTAAAGATTGATTAAACAAGATATGAATTTCAAATAAAAATATAAATGTAACGAATATTAATATTAACATTTCAATAAAACCTCAGTTTTGATCAAACATTATTAACTATAACAATTAATTACATTTAAAATTCCCGACTGACTCTTTAAATAAAAAATTAATTGCAATGAAAAATTTCAATGCGGCGAATATTGCAAATAAAGAATTTCAATAAAGCCTCGGATTTTATTAAAAATAGTTCGCTGCAATTTTAAAATGTTTACATAAATTTTATTAATTCGAAGTAATTACGAAACTTCTTTCTTGTAAATAGTGTTAGTATAAAATTCTCGAATTAAATATCTTCTCCTTGAATTATTATCATCCTTTGAATAAAGAAAAGCTGAAATCCACAGTTATTCATAGTTATATATTCAATTAGTTAACCGATTGCCCATTGTTGCTATTCATTTCAATCTCATGTATATAGAAATAAACAGAATAAATATCACAAAATATAATTTATGATATTTAGAAATTCTTTAAAAATTCCTTTGGGATAAGTTTTAACTATTTGAAATGAAAATTAGAAAAGGTGTTTTTAATTTATATCTTCATCTGCAGAAAATATGTTTAAACCAATCTTTGAAACGAAATAATTGGTTTATTTCTTTAAGTAATGGAATTGAAAATGAGGAATTTATAATCTAAAATTTTTAGAAATGTTAAAGTTGTTGCAATTAGTCAAGCCATTCTGCACAGAATATTATATGAAATAATTTTTCAAAATTATTTCATATAATATTGAAATTTAAATTTTTTTAAAGCATAGCTTCTATCAAATGAAAAGAAGAAGAAAATACAACACGAAAAATTTCCAGCGCTATCTTCGCTTTCACTTTAGGATTAACAAACAATTAACTGGTTTCATATTCCATTTTCTAATTTTTATTACAAAGCTCTTGCCGATATAATGGCTCAAATAGACAAAGTCCGGAATTTTTTTAATTATAAACATTTTTAAAATGATAGTGAATTGCTTTAAACGATATAAAGGGGCAACGAAATATAGATCAGGAATTTCAAATTAGAAGTTAGTCAATGATATTTTTCAATACAAAAATGACAATATTGCAAACCTTAGAATTTCTATTTTTTAAACTACAACGCCATATTATATATAACATTATTATTTGTTGAAAACTGAACGTCGTTTCGAAGACATAGATGACACTTTTAATTTTCAAGTTTTTTTTAATTCTATCAAGGTAGGCACCCAGTATGTTCAAGAAGAAACGAAGAGCACAACAACGACACAAAACGGAAATGAGAAGAAGCTCATTAAACTTTTACCCTAGCGAATATATAGTGGAAAATTTTAATATGGATTTCTATAGCAGATGAAACGTTTATCCCTGTGAATATATAAGTGAGATTTTAATAGGAATTTCTACAGCATGTCAATCACATGTAAGGGAATCATAGGGATATTTTAAAGGAATGCGCTTGGCTAGACAGTTTTTATCCCTCCATTCGGAGTGTGGGAATTTGGCGGCTTTTAGCTGATTCAGCAATTTTACAAAGATTCTGTTGAATTAATTAACTAGATTAACTAGAACAATTGGGATAGATCAGGACACATGAGAATATTTTTTTAATGAAGTTATTATGGCTAAATTAAGATAAAAATTTGGGAATATATATATATATATATATATAAAGTTCAGCTTATTTTATCAGCTCTCATATTTGCTTTCATTGATGGTATTTCTAAAATTCAATATATGTGTTCAGAAATTCGGAGTTTTCTCATTGGCACATATTTTTTATCCAGATTTGTTCCAAAACTTAAATTCTTTTATTACTTATTCTGTATATCTGTGCGTACTTGCTATTGTAAAAGTATTAGCTATTATTATAATAATGATTGTAACAAATTTGTTATTTATGTTTTCAAGGTTTTGCTAGAAATTCCCCCATTAGTGAAATTTCCAAACGTGTAATTTCTAAAAATGTATATGGATGTACTAATACCATATTTTTGAAAATAAATTTAATTTGTATGCATAAGTTCCGGTTTCAGTTTGTTTCACACAATTTTTTGAAAATCTTTAATGATTGGATACTTAATCAAATGAATTTCCGATTCCCTGCATTAAAGAATACTCAGGCGTATTAAAGAACAAGATTTCTATTCATTTAGGTAAATAGACTGCATCTGAAAGCATTCTGAACATCAAGATCGATTTCCGTGATCATGCCTAAGAAAAATGCCCCAAAGTGTTTTCTATTGGCGAAAGTAAAAATTTGGGTGGACAGATGGTTCTTTCGTAGATGGTATGTAGATATTTTTTCTTCTTACATTTAGCTTCATTTTAAATATCAACAATTTTTTCCAACTCATAATTTTATCAGCTACTCCAGGACTTTGGGTATTTGTGATCTTTTTCTATAAGTTTGGTTATATTCTCATGATCAATGAATCGATAGAGACAAAGACACTGCCAATGACAATGATGCCTATGATTAACTGACCTGTGACAAAAAGTTTTCCTTTTACAAGACCTTCAAGATATCTTCTCGCTATGACGCCAAAATTGAAGATTTTGGCAATATTTTTAAATCAGGTTGATTAAGGAGGACTGACTTCTACAATAAGGGATTCACGATATCAATATTGACTAAGATTGTCATTAAATGTCTCCATCAATATAATGCATTGTCAAAGTAATTTTGAGAAAATAACCCATATGATAGTAAATTGACAACTATTAGGGCACACATTTGATAAAATATTTTTAACGTGTGTTTATGGCATAAGATAATTTGTTTTTTTCTGATTCTTAAATATATGCTAAGTTACTAAAATCATGTTATTTTCTTTGTTAAATAATATTTATTTTAATTTTGATTTGTTTTGACTTGAAAATCATAGTTACATCTTTGGTAAGACTTAAATGTAGGAAATTGTATCTATCTCTGTTTGTTTTGTGTGAGCCACTTTTCTTCTTTATACAATGAATAACGACAGCCTAATTCATTGACTTTTCTTCTCAGACAATTATGAATTTTATTTTATTTTGAGTTCTTCTATATTATCATTTTAATGGCATAAAATGGCAAAATAAATAAAATGACAACTTTGGAACTTAATAAAGTTTTATGACCTTACATTATACAGAAGGATGTTAAAGTGGGCTACGCACTATAAAATGAACAGTGTACACAAAACACCTATCTTACTTATTCTTACACCCATTAGATTTTTATCTTTTAAGTTTTATCTCCTTTTCTTACCCCCCCTGAATGCAAGGAATCTGAGGCAATAGTTTCAGAAATCCTCTGTTTTAAAAATCATTATCTATAATCTGGAAAAAGGGGAGAGCCTTTGTCGTCTGTTGATCCTCCAGCTGTCATCTCAAAATAATGAGAATCCTTGGTGTAGAAGAAATAAAAGGTGGCCGGGGGTGGAACGATCACGGAACAATGGCCCCGACCAACAGAACGATAAGCATATTCATTAAGAACATCGCCTCGACAAATTTTTGCGGTCGCTCTCTTCCCAGATTAAGACGATGACGCTAATGACGTGCACCAGGTGGCGCTTTTCAAACACCCCTTTAATGTCCTGGCGATCGGCCTTAAGTTGCCATTAATGACGGTGAACCCCCGCTCTCACCCCCCATGCATCATTAGGGGCATTGTGTGACGTGCGTGGATTCCTCTGTCACGCGCCCAGGAGCAGCGGGACGAATGGATCCCCAGGATTAAAGGATTAGTGGCCAAACCGGGACAAAATCCCCTCCTATGGGATGTAAAGTTTTGTCTCTCCACGGAGCGTTTGACAGCTCCCTAGAAGAAGGCATCCAAGCGTTGTTTGTGTTTGCGCACCCCCACCAGTTTATTGTGCCCATGCTAATGTGATTTTGTTTTGGGGGATTAGCGCCCGACAGTGACTGGAGCTGCCGTAATATGTTAGAAGGGGGAAATGGCCTTTATTATATGCATCATTTTCTATCACTTTGTTTAAGTAAATGGGACTTGACAGGGGTCCAGTTCATGCTCCAAGACGATAGAACAACCCTTTTGTGCGTCCCAAGCAAGGGAGATTAGGTAAGATCTAGGGTCTCGGGACAACAGGTAAGCGGAGACGGAACGTCGTGCTGAGCAAGAATGCAAATGAGAACTTAAGTAAGCCTTCAATGGACATGTGGATACTGTCTATTCTAGAGTTAGCAATCCCGTCTTATGCCAGCGTTTGTTATTACAGAAACTTCAGGTAATTATTTAGTTGCGGATGATGCCAGTGGGGAAGTATTTAGCACATAGCATAGTTATGCCAGTAAATCTACTTTGTTATAGAACTAAAATACTACTTAATCCTCTTCAGTAAATGGTTTGATATTTCAGTGAAATAAAAACATTTTGGCGAATTTCATCTTTATATTTATATTGATACGATATAATTCTTTGGTGAAGAAATGAAGTTTGGGAATAAAATAGTTTGTAGCGTCAGCCTTATCAGCTAGATAATATCCTTCGAGCTGAAGGGACCCTTTTGCTCGAACGGTATATCGCTCGGCTACTGGCTCAAACGTCGCAGGTTCGTACCGCGACCTTCACTTGCTACAAGTTTTATATTCATTTTATATTCGTAAACCGAACACTTTAATAACATTTTGCAAAAGGTTTTGAAAGAAAAAAGAACATCCTATTTTTCTTTAAGGTGGCAAGTGACCTTTAAAATGACTTTTTGTGATTTTCGCCTTAGCAATTTAAAATTTTACACGCATTAAGAGCAGCAATATAGGAGATGAAGCACAATATTTTACAGCATTACATTAATTTATTGATGAGTTTTGGGAGTTGTATAATATTATATTAGCGATAAATAACTTTAATGAAAAATGTTCCAGACGCTCATAATTTGTTCGAAAACATTCCAGTTTTTATTATTACTTTCTCTAAACCTTTTGAAACAAAAGTTGGGATTAATCTGGAAGTTTGAGTGCGAAACATCAAAACTAACCAACATAATAACTCAAATTTACTGATTTTTTAAAAAAACTTTAATTAGTTTTGAGTTATTACATTGGTTAATTTGGATATTTCTTACTCAAATTTCAAGATTAATTCCAATTTTTGTTTCAAAAGGGTTGCAGCAAGTAATAATAAAAACTGGAGTGTTTTCGAACAAATTTGGAGCGTCTGGAACATTTTTCCATTTAAGTTATTTATCGCTAATATTTTATTATATTAACATCCTAACTCATAAATAAATTAATATAATGCTGTAAAATTTTGTGTGTCATCTCCTATGGTGTTGCTCTTAATGCCTGAAAAATTTCAAGTTGCTAAGGCGAAAATAACAAAAAGTCATTTTAAAGGTCACTGGTCGCCTTAATAGCCATTATTTTACAAAAAGAAATATCTAAAATTTCAAATTTATCTTCGCATTGGAACGAAAGTGTCTCTACCGGATTCTTCATTATAAGAAAATCTCAGAATGTTTGCGTTAATTCATCTATTTAAATTTTTATAATAATATATGTGATTTTATTTGATTATACTAATTTTTTAAAGCTAATTTTTTTCAACTTTCTACTGCATATGTAGCATTAGAAATTGGAATTTCCAAACATTATCGTCAATATAAATAAACACAAATAAACTTACGGTAGAATGGGTATTTAATAATTCTAACGGAGCAGAATACATTAAATTTTTTTAATTTAAACGCTTCAAAATAAAAAGAACTACAACCATTTCGATTTTATACGGAATAATTTCAAAAAAAACATAAAAACAAGATAGCTCTAAGAATTTTTTGCTTTCTTTCAGCTTAATATAAATAAATTTTCTACTCAAATTTTATTTTAATTTTTTTTCAAAAATATGAATATAAAAAGTAAATTAACAATTTTTTTCTGAAACTTATTTCACCATAAAATTTCATAAAATAATTCATTTCACTTCGACAATTATGCGATATTCCAAGAGTAAAATTGAAAAAAAAAATTACGTCTTGAAACTAAGATTCCAAATATAAATATAAAAAGAAAGAAATTAATATATTCGAAAATCAAACGTTTCAGTATTGTTCACAAATTCCTTTTCGAGAATTGTAAACAACTTTATTTAATTGTATATTAATTGTTTCTTTATTTAATTCCTAAATTATGGAATTTTAGGAATGTAAATATGTTGAAAATTCTGAATTAAGGAAAAAAAATTATTCGCATCAGGAAAATAATATAAAAAGTATTTTGTTAAAGATGTTTTACTGTTGTTGACTTATAATGTTTACTTTGACTTTTGATTCCATTAAAATATATTAGACATATTCCGATTTCTAAGAACATAATTTTTTCTGGATTTCTGAAGATAAATGCTTAAAAAGTAAAAACGAAATACAATATTAATATTTTTGTAATAACTATGCATTAAAAATTATAATAGCAATTTTTAATATTTCTATTTACATCCATCAATATAAACAACAAAAATATCCAATGCTATTTCATACTAAAAATAATTAAATATATTTAATTTTTCTCACAAGTGTCTTCTCAACTCTCTTACCTAACCTTTTGAGTGCATATATATGATTTGTTGAAATTCAGTGGTTGAAAATTAATTTCTACTTTCCCATAAACGAAAAAAAAAAGCTCTTTAATCGTCAAAAAATTTGAATTCGATATTTTGAAGACTCGCTACGTATCAGACCTCCATATGTCCAAAAAACACATTTTGGAGCTATGCTAGTTTATTTATCTGTAAGCATGATAACAAAACAAAAACAAAATGCGAAACTGACGAATAAAATTTAGTATACGGCTCGGCTTTTACACCAATTTTGTATTCTATTAAATTTTGAAGGACATTTATTCTGAAAAAGTCCATCTGTCCTGCTGTTCAAATATTTGCAAACATAGCAATAAAATGAAGAGAAAAAGTTAACCGAAACTGAATACACATATTTAATAGCTGAAGAGTAGATAATGTCAAATTTAAAACATATGTTTATATATATGTTGACATAAACATGTCAAATTTAAAAACATATTTGACCAGAATTTCACTGATAGGTCATTTTTTTACTTTCACGAGCATAAACAGTAATATATCAAAAATTCAAGCATTAAACAGTATGGAATTCGATAATTGATTTTGTGGCTATAGTTTTAATTCTGTGCAAATTTTGGTTCAAAAGTTTGGAAAAGCCTAAAATATACATTCCATATACTGCTTGTATAATAATACATTGCATATACTGCATGCATAATAATACATTCTGTATACTTCTTGTATAATAAACATTCCATGTACTGCTTGTATAGTAACACATTCCATATTCTGCTTATTTAATAATACATTCCGCATACTGCTGTATAATAATACATTCAGTATGTTTCTTGTATAATAACAAATTCCATATACTGCTTGTATAATAATACATCCCATTATACACCTTGTATGATAACATATTCCATATACTGCTTGTATAATAATACACTCCATATACTGCTTGTATAATAATACACTCCATATACTGCTTGTATAATAATACGCTCCATATACTGCTTGTATAATAATACACTCCATATACTGCTTGTATAATAATACACTCCATATACTGCTTGTATTATAATACATGCCATTACACTGCTTCTACAATAAATCATTCCATATACTGCTTGTATAATAAAACATTCCGTCCACTACTTGTATAATAATACATTCCATTATACTGCTTGTATAATAACACATTCCATTATACTGCTTGTATAATAACGCATTCCATGTACTACTTGTACAATAATACATTCCATATAC
>JAOUZG010038069.1:4959732-5004196 GCA_026289955.1 Argiope argentata | reverse complement strand
TTAATTAAGCGATCTTTCTGATTCATTTTTAAGAACTTTCGATAGAAAATAATACAGAATAAAGAAATATAGAAATTTCTAATCTTTATTACGTTACCCCAACTGGCGTAGAAAAATCAAGCAATTTGCGTTGCTTCAATTGGCGATAAATTCTAATTTGGCGTCGAAAATTCAACGCTAGTATTATTTTTTGATCAATTATTTATAGTAAGTGCACTTATTAGGCCGTGATGTCTTGGTTGGTAGGGCGTTGGATTCGTATCCGTTGGACTGCAAGTTTGAACAAACCAGTCGAAGACTGTGTGTGTGCGGGGTGGACGCTAAATTTGTAGTGGCCATAAACTCTTCCATATCGAAAAAAATACCACTTGTGGTAATCTTTCTCTCTTCCAGATCTAAATTACGATTTGCTAATGAATGATGTTTGTCCCATAAAAAAGGTTTGTGACGTGTGTGAGCTAGAAGTCAAACTTCTGCTTTCGGGTGCTCAGGGGTTCCTACCCTCAGAAGCTACTGAAACCTCCTTCCATTCAACAGCGGAAAAAAAACAGCAATAATTGTAATTATTTAATAAAAAGTAACTAAAAATTTCTTTGTTAACCTTAATAGGAATTGAATAATTTTTTTATATTTCTCGTTTATTATTAAGCTTTTTACGCTCATAAAACTTGAAAGAGAAAAGTTAAATTTTGTTGATTAATTTTCTGTCAAAATCCTTTTTTGTTCAACATTTTGAAATGTTTTGATGGAATGCAAATTAGATATAAATAATTAAGTGAAATAATTAATTTATAATGATTAAAATGTAAATTTAAAAATTGTTAACTACTTTTGGCAAATAGTTAGTTTCCTGTAAATGTTATGTGTGCTTAGTCATAATTATCTTTTGTGAATAATCTAACATTCATGATTCCCTCTTTATTAAATTTAAGTGAGTATAATATGGCATGGATGACACTAAATAAGTTACTTAGAATTCATTAAGATGGTAATTTATTTATTTTAATGCAATTATTGTATACATGGCTGTTATCTACTGTTATTTATGTTGTTTATGACTTTTATCTATGTTTATAGTGGAATTTTACTTTATCCTTACCTCATTTTTTTATGGCAGAAAAAATTCTTTCACTCCAAAATTGGGTAATAAATGGGTAAAGAAGACATTTATAAATGACTTAAAATTAATGCATTCAAAATAGTTGTTCAACAATTGTTTTTCAACAAGACAGTTTTTTTTTCTTTTGTCGATGTGTGTTTTACATTTGAATGCAGTTAAGCAATCAGAAATCTGGTGAATTTCGAATTCAGTATAGGCAATTCGAATCAAGTGTTTGTGTCCAAACTCGAATCAGCTGCAATTCGTTACAAAGCAAATTACAGAATTCAAAGAAAAAAATGCAAAAAATGTAATTTTTTTTTGCTGTAACACTTACATCTCAAAACGTGCATTTTAAAGACTTGCATATTTTATAATTTTGAGCCGTTTCGAGAACCACGTTGGCTGACGATCCCTACAGAAATGAAAGGTTGTAAGTTTGAGACTTTTTCTTATGAAAAAAAATCTTTTCTATGCAGGTTTGATGCTTTCTAAATTCGTCGAAATTTCAAGTGTACTTTTGTTATTTTGGTGTGAGAATTTGAATAAGTGACAATGACTCAGTTGTTATTATTTGATGAAAATTTCTTTCATCATTTTTAATAAAATAAAATTTTAATTGGCTATTGGGATATATGGTTATTATTTACGCCAATATTATTTATTCTAATATCCTTTGCAATTTACTATAAAATCTTATGAAAATTTGTTTAATTATAGTTCAGGAAAAATATTTACAAATCATAAACCCTGAAAAACATTCAAAGTTTCGAAGTATTATTTGTAATGAATTTGTAACTAATTTTATCAACTTTTATACATAGCAAGATATTTCATGAAATAGTGAATAACACACTTTAACAATAACATATACATTGAATTATCTTTCAGAACTTGGATGGATTTATATTTCTTAAATAATTATGTTATTATCAAATAAGTTCTGACCCGCTGATTATTAGTCATAATTGTTCATGGATGATTAAAACGATTTTATGACGAAGCGTCAGAAATAATTTTATTATCTCTCATTATTATTCACCGAATTATCTTCACAGCAAAACAAAAGCTATTACTCAAGATTATTAGTGTGTTAAGAAAAATTAATAATAAATCAATTTGAATAATTAGCAAGAGTGCATGTTATGAGAAAATACCAGTAATGAATAAATAAAAACAAAAATTTGTGAACGTTTTCCAAACAATACCAAGATAACCAAGGAAAGGAAAAGGTGGATTGCGTTTGAAATTCTTATATGGTTGAATTGGCGTTGGACTAGCTGATACCGCCTTGTGGTGCAAGTGTCAAAATAGGTGTAGTCGAAAAGTTGGCCGGCTTGGCTGATCTGATAATATAGAGAAAATCTTGATTGTTTGATTTTGAATTAGAATAAATATAAAACCTTTTAAAATTTTAATTAGAATGTAAATTTATATTCATGCTTTATTGATCGGGTGCTTGACATGTTTGCTTTGTTTCGAAATTAATTTCTCGAAGACAGACAAACATAGATTAGACACGAGAATTTTCACGCATATATTACTATAAACCTGACTGAAAAAAATATCACCGTAAAACAACAAAAACAAAACGAACAATTGTAACAGAGACGATTGAGCTTAGCCTCCATAAAATTCCTTAAAACATAGATTTTAAATATACAGAGAATATCGCTATAATGTTAAAAACTAAATTCATTTCAAATATTGTAAACACATTTGAAAAATATTCAGGATTATTTAACGGATTTCAGATTTTTCAAGCATTTTTTAGTAGTAATTATATATGACTAAATTTTTCGAATAGTCTTTTAAAAGGGGAGATAAATACAAAAACCAACTAGATTCAAAAAGATATGGTGACTCTATTAAGCATGCCATGCCCTCTAATCTGAATGTGGTCAAAATTCATCTTCTTTGCTCTGAGACACCTGTTTGACCGTTGTGATGATTCCCGATTCCCATACTTGATAATTGCCTTTCCGGCCAGCTGCGACAAGAAACGTGCGATCCAGTCACTTTGTAATCACTGGAGACTTCCAGATACGGGACTCTCTTCCTTAATTGGATCATTTCGATATTAAATCAAGTTCAGATAAAGAACCGTGCATGAGTTTTTTATCCTTCCAAGGAAGTTAATCGTATCTTAAAAGAGGAAGAACGTCCACCTGAAGTAAATCTTTTTTTTTATTTTGGAGGGTCAGCTACGAGGGTGGATCATTAACGAATATTCCAATTGTCTACTGGAGGCCATTGGGGTTATTCCTAAATAACTATTGGGTAACCAGGAATTCAAGTGCATCAATGTGAAAATGGGAGGCGGAGTTTTAACAGAAAATAAAATGCGAGATTTTTAGAAGGCAAGAGAGATCGAAAGGTGAGACTTCACGAAGTCTTCGGAGGATCGTCATTTTGAAGGAGGTGAGAGAAGCTTCATTTGATTCGGGCTTCTGAGTTAAGATCCACCCGATGAGGATCGGTGGATCCCTTGAGTTACCCCTGTTTTCTTGAGTTTCCCCTGGTGAGGCTGTTTCTCCAAAATTAATCAAGGAACTATTCATGTATAACTGTTAACTGTGTTATAAATATTATCAACCATATCAACCCTAATGAGAACGAGCTGTTTTTATGTATATAAGGCTGTAAATAGAGAAATTATCTTTAAACTCTACCCTCTTATTTGATTTGACAGAATCAAGCTATTACAATGTTATCGGTATCTTTCGTTTAAAATTATTCTAAATGTCTTCATGACACTAACGAACAATAATTACGAAATGTTAATCTTTGACAAGTATTTAACATTTTTACTGTAATTTTTGGCAAAATTGAAAATGTATTTTAGATGCCTTTTTTTCGAACCGATTGAAACGAAAGGTTGAAAGAAAGCAACAATTGTAGTCACAAGATCACTCACCAAATTTCATCGATTCAAGTCAGATTTGATTATTGTTGTTTTCTTGAATGAGAAAGCACAGATGGACAGATGGTAACAAATTTAGTTTAAAATTTTATGTGAATCTATATTTTAGATGCTAATCTTGTGTTTCCTTGTTTTACATATGGAGATCTATATATTTTGTTATTTCCATATTTTCTTGTGAATAGAAAGATGGATAGACAAACTTCCGCTGAAAGCATTTTGTTCCAAATCTTATAGGGATCCACAAACTTAGGTAAAATCTATATAGTAAATTTCATTTTTCTAGCTCAAAGGGTTTTTAAGTTAAATTGATCATAGACAGGCAAATATATTGTTAAAAATATATTTTTTGGTTTTGGATGCGGGATCTGAATTGTTGAGATTTTCAAAATCCTGGCACGAAATTATTTGCAAATTACAATATTTTCTTTTTGCATACAAGAAAGCGAAAAGGAATGTATGACTATAAATGCCAGCATGACAGGCTAAGAGCAGCAAGAACAACGCAGGAATGAGCAATCGAAAGCGAATCAAAACTATTTAATCATCTCCAGTCATAGATTTAATCCGAATTTTATTATTATTGCGATAAGATTGGTCCCTACTATCTTGTCAATGTACTCCAAACGAATTTCAAATGACTAGCATGAAATCCACTAATACCCGCATTTGAATTCAACTGAATTATGTTTTAAGTCATGTTTTCTTATATCGTTTCGGGTTGTTTTTATGTTCCTGACATCCTTTATCAATCTCCGCTTTGAACTTATCAAGAGGTTTTGACATTTTCTCATAAAATATTTAGATTGGGGAAATCATTATTAAGAAAGCATTACATCTTTTGAACACTGTGTGCAGAAGATGAGCCTTAGTATATATTATTGGAATAAGATGTTACACTTGAAGAAAATTTTATCTTAAGTCAAATTGCCTTTCTGTGTCATTTAGTCTGTGACATATCAACTGACTTGTTGAAGTTGTCCATCTAACAATCAATTAAAGAGAAAAAGAAAGCAGTTCAGTCAGCTTAATGCTAATTTCACTATATTTTGTGGTTTGATGTTAAAAAAGAATTAATCTCTACTTTGAACTTATCGATAAGTTTTGTCATTTTCTCCTAAAATATTTAAATTGGAGAAATCATTGTCACATCTTTTGAATGTTAACTTTTGTTTGTGTCATAATATAATATAATTAGAATAAGATGTTACGCTTAAGGAAATATTTATCTTGAGTCGATTGCCTTTCTATGTCATTTAGTCGGTGACATATCAACTGACTTACTAAAGTAGTCCATTTAATAATCAGAAAAAGAGATAAACAAAGCAGTTCAGTAAGCTTAATGTTAATTTTACTTTATTTTGGGGTTTGCTATTAAAAGAAATTAATGTAAATATTTTTTCATGATCCTCTTGATTCTTATATTTATAGTTGTTTGTGTTTAATACAATAGTATGAATTGTATATTTGAAAGCGGTTTTTAATTTAAAAAAATACGTATGCGAATCAGCGGAAATTAACCTCGATTAGTATTAAAATATTTTTTTAAAAAAATTAAAATGATTGTTTTAGACCAAATCGACTCAAAGATACTCCAAAGTAAAACAATATTTTTTAATAAAGAGTCGTATTGGATTTTAAAAGATATATTGGTCTAATTTATTATAAGTAAACCTGTAACGGTTAAATAACTCTATTACCTTTTCTTTTGATATAACAGATGGCGTTATCATCAAAACTTAGTTTCTATTGTTCCTGAAATTCGCTTATTATTTTCGTCTACCTCATAATAAAGTTATAAAGAGTCTTGTATCTATACAAGCATTTTTAATAAATAGTTTTATTAAAAATGAAATATTCATAAATTCTTCATAAATTCTAAATATTCATAAAATATTCATAAATATTCATAAATTCTAAAATGTCAAAAATATCAAAAGTATCAATAGTTAGTACTACTACTTAGCTTTAAACTACTACAACAAATTATTAAAAATACCAATGATAAGAACTACTACAATTAGCTATTAAACTACTACTACAAAATATTAAAAAGACCGATAATAAGAACTATTATATTTAGCTGTTAAAAATTGAAGTGATAATGGTTTTAAAAATTAGTATTTATTTTATTTCCCGATTTCATCTTTAGGTGCAATATAGCATTATAACTTGGAACTCTTGCAAAACTTTTAAAAAATTACCACTTCTTTAAGAAATGCGATATAACCAATTTAAAAATTGAAGCATATACGTCTCAAATTATTGACTTTTAATTGAATTTTTAATAAGTCAAATTATACCTCACATAATTAAAATAAGAATTAAAAAGATCGCTCTCATGGGGGAATAAACCTAATTCAATTTCTTTCACGTAAAATGATAGCTGACAAAGAAAAATGCATTAATTCATATAAAACTGATAGCTTACTTTGAGCAAATTCAGTCTTCAATAATAGAAAATCAATCAAAAATTTGAAGTTGGATCAGGTGTATTCGAATTTAGCTTTCAAACAACAAATTGCTTCTCTTTGAACGTAGGCTTAATCTAATCACTTCTCTCTAGAAACGTTTGAAATTCTAACATTAATTTCGCGAAATTTATGAATTTGTTTTCGAATAAATTGTTGAATCTCGTCGAAATAAGCATTAGATACTTACTTGCAGCTAAAACAATTCATGGAGAATCGTTGTATTTTCGAATATTCAACGTGCTTAATAAAGTTTGAGTGAAACTGAAAGCTCTATTGAGAATTCAGATAAACTTAGTAATTACAGAATGAGTCTCATGGACGAAGCAGAGATTGGGAATGTTTAGAAATTGGGAGAAAATCTGCAATCATAGAATGAGATTTAAATATTTCTGAACAGCTGAAAGATAATAAATTAAATTTTTTTTTCTGTTGTTCTATCCAGTAGAATTTTCCTTAAACATCCGTTGTAAATAATCCGCATGGTGACGCAGCTGCATTTCATAAATATTCATTCAGCATATAAATGTAATAACAAGAACGATCAGAGACTTTCAATTTTTATTTGTAGAAAGAGCGCTTCGAAAAATATTCTAATTACAATAACAAATGAAGAGCGGTTTGAAATAATGATTCATATGTTAAATCGTTTATTTTTTTTAGTTTAAACTTTCAATATCGGCAATCAAAATTTTGTAATTTATAGATAAAATAAAAGTTCTTCAAGACACCAACGAATATATCCAAAGTTCAATTATTTTCAAAAATATTTTGTCTTTAATGAGTATTTTAATGAATGAATTATTTCGGTAGCTATTTGAGGAAATATATGCTTCCCTTTTATACTACTTTAAGGACTTTTAAGATGCAATCAGTCATTTAATATAGAAAAATTTTATCTGTTATCCAGTGGTAAATAAAAGACTTATCTTACCAAATTATTGATATTTTGGTAGAAATTCATTAGCAATAATGTTGCCAAAATAAATTTCGCATTGAAACAGTGTTATTCATCAATCGAAAAATTCAATACAAAATTTTCCAAATTTAATGCCAATTATAATTTTCTGTTTGATTAATATTTAAAATTAGGCGATTTTGAATGCTAAAATGTTTTTTTGATTTGATCAATCTGACCACAGCTTATTAAATGGACAATAATTTTGACCTGGTAATTAATAATTTTTTAAAATTAGGATAATAGGTTTTGATATGAAATCAAATATTTCCAGCTTAAAAAATAGTTAAAGAATGAAATGTACAAGTTCTAAAACTACCTAAAATAATTTTTAGTGTTGTTCGTGTTTCTAAAAAAATTGAATCGTGATCTAGCAATTATGTAGATATGCAGTTCATTTCATTAATTAATGATGAACTGAGTTTCCAGGTAAATTAAATATTAAAAAAATAAAGGAAAAAGAATCGAAAAAAATACTAAAATTTCCAAACGCGTTGTATGCCTTAAATGAGGCTCAAATATTGAGACTCAAACGCATTTTTTTTCTTACCATTTAATAACGCACACATTTTTCTTAGCTTCCGAGTCAATGAATTAATACTTGGATAAGATCAAAAACATAAACGTGTTCCTAGTCATAGAGAATAACCACTGTTAACTGCCGTCCTTTCAAATTATCTTTTATTGCTGTTGTTACTAATGGCACTTGCCATGGACAAGTCAGTGGATTTAAGCCGAAATAGGCGTCTCTTGTTTGAAGTAGCGCCAACTAGGGCCATGACTTTAGCTACACACTCATTACATTTGCTTGCACAACTCTATTTTTACAAATGGGAACATTCACACGCCTCACAGATAGAACACAGAACAACCATGCCCTAACCGAGATTTGAACCCGGGACACCCAGATCATGAGAAACACGGACTACCTCTGTACCAGGACGCCAGCCCAAATTATCTTCTTTACCAGCGCTACATCGTAGCCTATTTTATTGATATTTATATGGCTATCAAGTAACTGTTAACATTACTGAAGAAATAACCCTAACATCGATTTCTGGAGAAGTAAATACTACTAAAAGAAGGCATTGAAACCTTCACAGTCAATGACTGAAGAACAGTCGAAGATTTGATAATTTAACCCCTTAACTGGCTTATTTTCCTTACTATCTAATAAGATGACACCTTCTATTTTGGGAATATTTTCTTATTTTGATTCAAATGGAAATCCATGGAATACTTGGCTTATCTACGCATTCGAAGTCATTTTACTATTGAATTATAATTGTTATGAAAGATTTATTTTTTGTTTACAACTATCAAAATTTGATAAATCGATGCACGTACGGCGTACGGGTAAACCGGTTAAGGGGTTAAATGCAAATTTGTTGATGTGGATGTAACGTGTTTAATATTTTCTAATTGTATGATCAGTCAATATGATCAACTTAGTTCTTTTTTAAAAAATAAAACAAAACCAATAATAATAAGTGCTTATTTGTAACTAAAAAAATGAGCTTGGAGTTTATATAATTTGAATCATTAAAGATACATATTTGTTTGTTATTTAGAAGAAAACAGAATTAAATTATCAGTGTACTTCACAGGTAATTGTTTAGTATGTTTTGAAATTAGAAACGCTTAGGGACTCTGATCATTAAAGGAAAATAAATTAAATAGTCCAAATAGAATAAATCCAATTGTAATTATATTGTTTTCCGAGATACATTTTAGATAACATCTGCTACTATTTAATACTATTCGATCATTTTATATCAAAAAACTTCAAAGAAAAAAAACAAATTGTTAATACAGTTCCACTTTTGATAAAGTGATTTTTCTAAAAAAAATTTCAAATAATCTCATTAAATAATTCAAAGAACATAATTTACTTCCATTTTAAATCTCAAAAAAGAATTGAATATAAAATTTATCATTGTATAAATTCAATATCGATTTACTTCGAAAAATGACATCATTATATCATAAATCTAAAAAAAAAGTATTTTATATGCTTTACATTGATTGTGCGAATAAAAAGCTTGTAACTTTTTATTCATCTAGTTGAATCTTTTAATTCATCTAATCTATTTATTGTATCTAATTTAATTTTTTTTTCAAAAGAGACGATAAAAATATTTTTAGAATTTCCAACGAAAATAGATAAATTTTGTTGCCATATATTCTAATCTTATTGATACTGATAAATGAGGCAAGACAAAAGAAAAAACAGTACTATTAGGGAATCCCTTCCATGGAAACTATAAAGTTGTTTAAAAAAATCAAAATATTGTTTCAAATGTAAAAAGAAAATAATAGAACGTTCAAAGAATTTTAAGCCAATATTCCATTTTTTTTGTGTAATCTAAATATTATATTTACCATTAATCAGAATATTCTTTCTTTATGCTCTCTTTCATGTTTTAATCTGTGAAAGAAAAGGGGTGAGGGGACAAAAATTTCTAGCTCAAAATATTATTGTACAATATTAATTTCTCTTGCTTGCTCTTCTTGTTTCTTCTTTCTTTCTATTTTCTGTGATTTTATGTTCGCTTTCACGAATTATTGTCGCGGAATTGACAGAAAAAATGCCAGCCTCAAGACATCCTGTTAAAAAAAGCATATAACCAGTTGTTTTAATGACGTTAATGGGTACTTTCCCGTTAACCGGGCAGTAGTGAAAAAACCACCAAAGAAATTTGACAAAATGTTATATTATTTGTCTAAATTTGGCGGAATTCTACAATATTTTCCGATTTTTTGCTTTAAAATCGTTGTAAGAAATTTGGTGGAATCCTATAATATTTGGCGATTTTTTGCTTTAAAACCATTGTAAGAAATTTGGCGGAATCCTATAATATTTGGCGATTTTTTTTGCTTTAAAATCATTGTAACAAATTTGGCAAAATTCTACAATATTTGGCGATTTTTTTCTTTAAAACCATTGTAACAAATTTGGCGAAATTCTACAATATTTAGCAATTTTTTTTTGTTTTAAAATAATTCTAAGAAATTTGGTGGAATTCTACAATATTTGGCAATTTTTTGTTGCTGCACGGCGAATGGAAAAGTACCCGTTAATACATTAGTGAAAGCGGTTAATTAATTGCGAAAGCTGATATTTATTTTTCTGTGTCCAATAAGAACTCTCAAACTGTTTACATTAATTATTCACAATCTTGTTATTTCTCGTAGAACATACATTTCTTTCTTTCTTTTGAATAACATACAAACAATTAAAAAAGGATATACTTATTTAAAGCCCCCTCCCGTTACGTGTTGTGCAAGAAGTAGATGTTCCACAGCCAATCCTTTTAACGATCGAGAAACAATCTCCCGTAATTAGTAAAGGGAGAGACTTAATTAGGATGCTTCGCGTACTGCACCCTTCATTCCCCATGACCCCCGATGGGGTCGTGACCCCAACAATTATTCATTCGTGCCAGCTCTCAAGAAAACGGACCAGCTCTGTTCCACCTCAGGAGGAGAGCGCTGACCGACAGCAGCAACAAAGCAGACAAGACGGCGGGAAGTTTTCATCGAGGTCATATGCAAATTTGCGTTGGTGAGCCCCTTTGAGAAAAGTCCCGCCTGATTGCGAGGTGCACGTTTTTTCATGCGACCTTGGAAAACGATCGAAGTGGAAGTTCGATACTGTCTCATTTGACTCGAAGTTTGAGTGAAGTTAACTGGAATGGGGCAAGAGGGTAAAGTGAAATCGCTGGAGAAGATGGAGAATACGTAATGAAGTGAAGTCAGACGTGGGTTTAAAAAGTTACATGAGTTCATTATTCCCAGTTCCGGTGATTTAAAACCATGAGACCAGATGTTCTAATATAGTCTCGATTTGATTCCTTTCATTCTTCTTTTTTAGCTATGATGTATAGTAAAAGTTCTGTAATAATAAAAAAATTTTTTGACTAAATTTAGGAAAAAAAAAACACATTTGGCATTATATCTGTGAAGATAATAATTCAAAAACATTAGAAGCAAGACGGATGAAATTTGGCCCATTTGCATATCTCTACCGATTTTGAATGAAACCACTTCAAAGGAAAACTGTCTGTCTAGTTGTGCAAGTGAATTTGATAGCGACAAAATGTTAAGATCTATACTGAAAAAAATTGGTGCATGAATTTAATGTAAAATATAGATTTCTATCAAGTTTTAAGCTAAATTTTCAATATTCGCAACATCGTCTCTCGGTCTGTGCCTTTGAAAGCATTTAAATGTAATAATTTAAATCAATGAACTATTGATTGCTATCTGATGACTATAACGATATGCGATCTAATGACTACAACTGTTGTTCTGTGTTAAATTTCTGTTTTAATCAATGAGCAGACATGTTCAGAGAGCATATTCGCAGAATAGATTCAGAGAAACTGCTATTTCACTGCAGCTATTTATAATTTATAACTATTGTTTGGTTGGTTTATAACTATTGTACACGGTCTTACTCAAAGACCAGTGCGTACACGGACTTACTCAATACCCAGTGAGTACACGGTCTTACTCAAAGCCCAGTGCATACACGATCTTACTCAATGTCCAATGCTTACACGGTCTTACTCAAATCCCAGTGCGTACACGGTCTTACTCAATGTCCAATGCTTACACGGTCTTTCTCAATGCCCAGTGAGTACATGGCCTTACTCAATGCTCAGTGAGTACATGGCCTTACTCAATGCCCAGTGAGTGCATGGCCTTACTCAATGCCCAGTGAGTACACGGACTCACTAAGAGCGCAGTGCGTACATGGCCTTACTCAATGCCCAGTGCGTACACGGTCTTTCTCAAAGCCCAGTGAATGCATGGTCTTACTCAAAGCCCAGTGTGTACACGGTCTTACTCAAAGCCCAGTGCGTACACGGATTTACGCAATGTCCAGTACTTACATGGTCACACTCAATGCCCAGTGATACACGGTCTTACTCAATGCCCAGTGCGGACACGGTCTTATTCAAAGCCTAATGAGTACACGGTCTTACAGTTCCACAATTTTATGCTGGACTGAGAAGAATAAGATCTTTATTGGAGAGAATGCAAGAAAGAATGGGGGAGACCACTCGCTAGTTTTTTCTGTATATATAATTATGAGTCTAAAGACCTTTAGTGATATTAAACGAAATACACAAATTAAATCGAAATGAACAAATAAGAATTTGTACCAATGACAAATTTTACTGTTACATTTTTTTTTTGGAAAAAAATTGTCAATGATCAATAGTAAATTATCAATTGCAATGAAAATTCTTGTAGTTAATAGATTACAAGAGTGCATTTTAATTCATAATGCACTGACAATATCCATGCTCCGGTCATTTCAATATCGCATATTCACTACAAGAGTTCATATTTCATTCTATTTCACTATCAACTCAAGAAAATAAAATCCCTTCTAACTTTTCTGTTATTTTAATTTGAAAACTCTAATTCACAGTATACTGATAGTTTCAATATCGCATGTTCACTGCAAGAGTTCACATTTCCTTCATTTCATTCTCAACTCAAGAAAGTAAAATCTCTTCTAATTCTTTTATTATTTTTATTTGACAATTCCAATGCACAGTACACCGATCATTTCAATATCGCATGTTCACTACAAGAGTTCACATTTCCTTCATTTCATTCTCAACTCAAGAAAGTAAAATCCCTTCTAATTTTTCTGTTATTTTTATTTGAATATCTAAAACATTATCAGACGGTTTTGAATATTTTTGAATAATATTTGACATTCTAAGCATAATTCCACATTCAAATTACTCTCGAATGTTTTTAACAATTTACATCCCATCGGTATATAAAGCACCTTATTGCTCTAATTCTTATATTATCCTAATAAAACAGCTCACAAAGATAGAGCGAATGCAATTTTGACAGTATACAGCAATGGGCAGTTGAAGGCAGAAATTAAACTATTTCCATTAATTAAAAAATTAATTAATGGAATAAATTCATTAAAATTAATAATTAAGAGTGACAATTAATAAAAATAAAGTTATAAATTAATTAAAATAATTTTAATTAATTTCATAATTTTTCGAAGATTATTATTTACTAAAACTAATCTATGGAGAAGATATACGATTCATGATTTAATAATCATTATATATGATGAATTAATTACTAACTAGTATCGCTACTTGGCTGAAGCATTACGCACACAATTTTTTTTCTTCTCAATTTGAGAACAAAACTCCACATAGTCTAACTGTAGAATGATTAACGCTGTTTTCTGCATTTCAACCACTTGGGCAAGTTTAATTACAATCTTTCAACATATTTTGTCACAATATTTACAGAAACTTAAAAATTGGGTAGACAAAAGCGTTATTTAAATTGAATTTCTTTATGTTATTGATTTTTTTCACGATGTTTGAAATCGCAACATTTTATTTTTACTAAAATTTCCTTAATTCAAAGATTATACTACTAAAGCATTTGATTTACATTTGGTTTACTATTTACTATTTTCGCACAGTTTAGTCTCATAGTTTTACTTTTTTTTATCATTTGAGTTTTTTTTATCATGTGTTTTTTTATCATAGGAGGCTTTGGTGTCCCCGAAATAACGTTGGCAAAAAATTTAAGTTTTTTCATTGGTAGATATCGAATAACCTAACCCAAAACATTTGAGGTTTGTTTTGCAAGTAATGTTTAAGATATGTAATTAAATTTATTATCACTTTCCTTTTATTAGTCATTTTTATGAAATGGCGTCATCTTCCAGTTTGTTTACGATTTCTTATTTTTTATTAATTAATCTCGCACTCATTATTGTTTAACGGTTTTTTAAAAATTCTCTTTCAGTTTTAACTATCACAAATTTGTAAAACGAGATTTATATACTTTCTTTAATGATATTATAAGCGCATTCTTACTAACTGTATTTCTCAATATACTATAAATTTTGCCATACTTTTATAGTATTACTTTTGTGATTTGTTGTAATTATGAATTATATGAGTTTATACAAATAAAATATTTATAGAAGTGATTTCAAAAATTCTTTTTTGTAATTTAGAGGTATTTAAGAAACAAACACGAGTTAGATTTTTTCAGTGTTATCTTTATATATTTCGGGTTGATAATCTTTAATTATAAGACTGAATGAATTATATATTATATTTAAAGTAAAATAATACGATTTACGAATATTCACGTAGCCCTTCGAAGTACAATAAAGCTAAGATTTTCTGGATTTAAATCGGTATCAGCTTGCCTTTCCGAACACAGTATCATATCTGGTGACAAAAGTGATTAATTGGTAATTATGTGAGATTGCCAATTATTATGTGTATTCATCAATCATTCTGGCTTTGGTTAATTTGTCTAATTTTCTAGCTTTAACGGCTGTTTTGTGTATTTTCTAAATAGAGCTATATTTGAGAAATATACCAGAATAGTAACATAATGCATAATTTACGAATGAGATTATTAAGTTTGATAAGTATCAGCGATGTAAAGTCTTCCTTCCAAAAATTTCGAAAATAAGGCTTCAAATAGGATAAATACTTATGAAGAGATCAGATTTTATTATATGTAAATATTTATCCAGTTAGATTAAAATACTGAATCTAATTCAATCACAGGCAATTTTAGAATGGACTTCATATTTCTAAAACTTAATGAGACGAGTACAACGTCAATTGACCAAATATTCTATTTTCTAAATTTTTCCATGCCATATTTTCTTTTATATTCGTAAAGTATTTCATGATATAGAATTATTTTCGGTTATAGAATGCTCTACACCTTCAACATAATTATTTCGAAAATATAAAGTAACTAATAAATTTGAGAAACATTAAAAATCATGTGATCAAAAATGTAATACGAGTGGTTTGAAAGTATGAAATTTTAGCGGTGTTTCTGCTGTGAAACAAAGATAATTAAAATGTAAGTAAATTTTCATCGGAAAGATAATCCGATTAAAATATTAGTTATATTTAATTAAAATTAAATCGTGTAGATATAACTTTATGATCATGGTCCTTCAACTTGTTCGATAATGAAGTCGTGTTATTTTAATTTTCTTACTTATGTGTATAACAGCAGTACCCACACGGCTTTGCCCATGGTATAGTAATTTATTTACTATTTCTGACCAACATACAGAAGCCTTCAGGAGACTATTTTATACTATGAATATACTATCAAGAATAACCCCAAAACAATTTTTACAGCACACATTCAGAAATATTTAGACTGTTACGAAGATAAAAATATATGTCTGAAGACAAAACACCGGCGACCATTTCGAGGTTGGATTTCCTTCTTTTCGGTATAATGAGATTTGAATCGCTGTTTAAAATCAGACGTAAACAAAGAAATGTAATGCAAATGCATAGCACATCTCTTGCTATTTGTACATGCGCAGTTTAAGGTTTTCATTCATGGGAAAATAAATTAAAATCTCAATTGCAAAATTTCCCTTTGTATTTTGATATAACTTTATGTACTAAAAACCTTTTCCAATAAATGCTCTACAAAATGGTATAAATCTACCCAATATCCGTTAACTATTTCTCGAGTTTTTGTGATTCCAACATACAGACGATTTCAAGAGACTTAATTTTATATTATGTATTGATCGGATTTTATAATGGAATCTAATAATAGAATATCATAGATCTTTTAAAAACTTAAATGTTTAATTAATTGATCAACCGAATTTTACAATATTATAATTTCACTTTCATTCTTATTTTGAACTGATTCATTCTTCTTTAGTTTTCAAAACTGGAAAAGAAGTGGAAGATAAAATAATTGATGTAACATTAAAAAAAGTTATAATTGTAAGGCAACAATGTATTATTCAATTGTTAAAAACAATATTATATATATATATATATATATATATATATATATATATATATATATATAATCAAAATGAGTGAACAATTTGTATGACTATCAAGTTAGAATAATCAAAAAATACAACTTTTCAATGTGAAACGGTGTAAAATTCAGCTTTATGCAGTAGCATTTTCAAAAATTATCTCGAGAAAATTCAAACACTTAGCTTAATTCTTAATTAAAATTTTAAAAAAATCCCTTCAAAATTAACATTTTTACACTGCAATTAATAAACAAATATGTACGTGCCAAATTTGATAATTAGCCCATTCATTCAACCATACCCGCGCATACGCAATCAAACACGCTCAGTTTCCTTTAAAATTTGTGAAAATAATGATTTTTCATCAAATTCAGATATTTAATTCATCAATTATGCAACTTCGCCTTTACAATTCATCATGTTTATCATCACAATTAACGAACATCTTATAACGAGTTAACTCTACAATGTATCCTCAGTAATCGTGATTGAATTACTCAATTCAACTTCGTTAAAGATTATATTTTAAGAATTGAAAAAAAATGTTTTAAGAAAGTAGAGAATAATATAAAAAAGTGCTTTAAATATCATAATTTTAATTCTGGTGGTTATTTTAATTTAATTTAAATATAATAATTAAATTAAATTGATTTAGTTAATTTAATTATAATAATTAAATTAAATTAATGATTTAGTTAATTTAATTATAATAATTAAATTAATCATTTAGATAATTTATTTTAATTATAATAATTAAATTAAATTAAATATTTAGTTAATTTAATTTAATTATTTATCATAAATTTAATTAACTGGTTAATGAATTTAATTCTGAAAAATTTCTGAAGTCTGAATATCTATTTAGGGTTTCACGTATTATAATAATTCATATTTGTTAAAATTATAAACACGAACCGTTTTAATAGAATACATTAAAACTTGGCCGAGTTATAAAACTTGAATATCATTATTTTAGATCAATTCAATATGGGTTTCGAAGAAAATCCATCAATCAAAGCAAAAGTTTCCTCTTATCATTTGATGATTGCTATAAAACAATAGAAATCCAAACTTCATATTTCAGGTTTCCACTATTTTGGTAATAGGAGAGTATAACTATTGATTTTTGTATTGAAACTAATTATGAGAAGAATGTTTTGCTAAATATTATTAACAGAACCGGTGAATGAACAAATATTCAATTTGAAATTTATTTTTTCAGTTTTACATTGATTAATAAGATAAAATATGAAACTTACATTATGGCAAAGAAAATAATTCTTTATTTCATTTAGAGCATATTCTTATAGGAAACGTATAAAAGCTTATACACTGTAAATTTCCAGTAGAATCATGTAGATGCAGTGAAAATGTAATGCTTTTTATCATTTTAAATACGTTATGGCGACTTATGATTAGGTTTTAGGCTTATTTTTTAGGTTGATTTCTTATAAGAAGATTACCTACTGCAATGGTTCTCATTACAAGACATTTCTCTATAAATTTGTTAAGATTGGAGATAGGTGGATAAATAATTTTAGTCGAATTAGCTATTATTTCAGATAGACAACCTTTATACCAAAGGGTTTTTGCAATTGTCTGGAATTCAGGGGCTAAAAAATTGTCCCCAATTTCACCTATTTTTAAACTTAACTATTTCTGTTACCAGTTTTGAATGAAAAAAAACGAAACAGAATTCCTTCTTTATTTCAATTTCATATTTTATAATGGTTGGAATGAACATAGATTAAACTTAATGACGCGAATAAAACTTAAAAAATAAATAACTTTAATGGAGGTGAAAGTTTTATTGGCAACATTATTTAAAAATGATGTTTATAAAATTCTAGATGCACTATGTGTTATCCATTTATTAATATATTTTATAACAAACTTTATCTTAGCAGTAAGAATAAAATAAACCAAATTATCTCAAAAATTGTATGTACAATAATAAAAGACATTGTGTGTATATATATATATATATATATATATATATATATATATATATATATATTCTCAGCATGATTAAATTTAATATTTTACAAAGAAAATATTTATAATAAAAGTTTATAACCAAAAGAAAATACTTATAATAAGTATACTTTTATACTTTTATAGTTATCAGTAAATTTGGTAACCGAAAATCAATTGCCTTCCTTGCCTAAGCATAAAATGTTATGATGTTTAAAATTTGAATTGTATTTTAAAATAATCATTACATGAGGAATAATTTTCAGAATAATACCGCATATTTTGTGCAATAAGTATAGATTTTTTTAAAAATTTAAATATAATTTTTAATGAACCTCTTTGTTCCAGAAATTTCATTTTTTAAAAAAAAGATAGAAGTTTAAACTTTTGTTTTAATCATATAACAGTGATTTATCTCTACAAAGGTCATATTAGTGCACCAATGGTATTGGATTAAGCCTAAAGTTTGCCAATGGCATAATGTTAATTAACGTAAAGTTCTTTTTTTTTAAAACTGATAGTATATTCACTTTTATTTCTTAATAGTTATAATTGAATTATTAAAAAAAAAACAGAACATATAAGAATCTAATTTCAGTATTATTTTTTAAGAAAAGCATATGATTTTACTTCAACATAGTAGAAAAGAATAAAGAGATAAATTCTTAATTCATACAATGAAACGTTATCCTCTGCACTTTGTTGAAAAAGAATAATTGCAAACGATAGCTAATTTCTTTAAATATATTTTAAAAACAAACGATAAACTTTTATTTTACAGATTTATACAATCGCTTGCAATTGCTCAAAAACATCCGTTTTTTAAATAAAATAATTAAAAAAATGTATATTATTTTTATACCTAAATTACCTTAATTTTCTATACTTTGCTATAAACGCTGAATTATGCATTTATACAATATCAAAAAATTATTTATGATTATTTCGGTGCGAAACATTTAATTGTTTTTGCCTAAAAATTGAAAGAAACGTGAAAACAATAATTTAAATGAAAAAGTATCTGTCGTTACCTTCCAGCTTGCTATAAGAATTTTTCTTTTATTGAGATGAGTAATACAATTTGAAAATAAATTGATATGACCTAGTTTATATAGCTATGTTATAATAGGAATCAAAAACTCAAACTATTTTCTGTATAAACATTCTACACAGAAATAAAGTTTCATAATTAATGTCAGTTAAATAAACTTTTAATGCATGAAAAAGTTTCTTCCAAATTTATACATTTTTGATTTCAGAGTCATTTATTTAAAACAATCTTAAAATATAATTGTTAAAAATTTTAAAATGTTTGGAAAATTTGTCTTATTATTTTTAAATCAATAAACATATATTTTAACTTGATTTATTTATCCATAATATTTAGTTCCATTTATAAAAAAATATCGCTTAGTGATTAGCTATTTTTAAAAATTATCGAATTTATCGTTTTATAATAAACTGTTTTGAAAACTATTGAAATTATCGTTTTCAGAAGGTAACAAAAGATTTGATTAAGGAATAAAATTGAACAGAAAAATTAACAATTATTCTAGAAACTCTAAAAAATTATTATTGGGAAATGTAGTTCAAGTTTTGCATCTGTAAAACTTTTAAAGATATTTTTCATTTCTAATCTAAATCAAAAAGATTCTTTTATGAGAGCAAGTCGCAAATTTTGAAAAGAAGGGTTTATCATAAGGATAAATTCTTAAGATTTACCTCTAGCTGTCTTGTTTGTTTTGATATCCGAAAGCTTCTTTTTTTATGTTTTTCTTGGTTCCGTTTGCAATTCTAAATCTGATTACTCAGAAATTATATTCAAGTAATTAACTTGCTGATGCAGAAATTACAAAAAGTTTTCTCTGAAACAGCGAGACTTTTATCAAAAGTGTGTTCTACGGTTAATCAAAGATTCTTCTTAAAAGCTTTGCGATACGTACTTAAGGAAAAATTTTAATTTTTGTTTTAATATTTTTATAAACATGATTATTCGGTCATTATGATTACATTTGCTTTAAAGGTAATTAATTAATTCATTGTAAGGACGAAGAAAACTTATTTATGGAATTAGTAATACAAAGAATTACAAATTGGATGTTTATTTATTGTTTTTGATTGTAACACAGAGAAACAAAATAATAAAAAAAATCATTTCGTTGAAATTAAAGCATAGGGGCTTTATTATTTAAAATTTAACATTTTTGTTATCACTTTAATATAAATTTGAATTTCTTAACATAGTTATTTTTCCTTCAAACTATTAGGTATTTCTTAGATTAAGTAAAAATATATTTCAAATTTTAGGTTTATGGGTTTTTTTATTATCATGTAAAAATATGATGTTGCTTTTCTTAAGTGGTTTCAGTGTTTCCAAAATTTGGGGGGGGGATAAAGATTATGGGCCACTGGAAATTATCTGTTGAAGAATTTTTTTACTTGCTTTTGCCAGTATTGCATTATTATTATTAAATATGTTTCTTTGAAAGCAAATGCATTTTAAAAAGTTTGACCTGCTTTTACCAGTATTGCTTTATTACTACGTATGCCTTTTCACAACAGATGCGTTTTTAAAAGGTTGACGAAGAACTATTACATAATAGCCCTAATTTCATCTCAAAATCGGTCGTGTTTCAAAAATTTGTTTGCCAGCTAGAAAAATTGGGAATGAAAGTTTAGAAAATTATCATTATATTTATATACCTATTAAGATATTATAGAGGGATAGAAAGATAGAGAAGTCTCGTGATTGTTTCAAACTGATTTTCGCTGGTTAATGATTTAAATTATTTAAGACAAATAATGACATAAAAATAATAATGTTGTCACATGATAACTTGAAGTTTTCTATCGTAGATTTTTTAAATTCATTAATGGTTTTTTTTTTGCTTTAGTGAGTATTTTGAGTAAGTGGCAGTCGTTAATACAATAAATCTTATAGATTTTCCAAATGAATATTATATATGTATTATATATATTCATTTGGATATTTAATGGCTTTTATATCATGATAAAAATCAATTCGAAATATCACAAAATCCGTCTGGAATTCAACCATATCGAACAGCTGGGAGATGAAAAGAAGGAGTACAGACGATCAATTTTCTAGTACAGAAGAGTTTCCCGATATTCTATTTTCAGAATGACAGAAAAATATTAGGACTAGCTTAGATAACTTGTAGCTATAACTTAAAAGTTGTTGAAACTTGGTATCATGTAGTTAAAGTTTACTATTTTGAGAATATAATAATTTTTTTAAAAAAATATACTGATCCAAAATAAGAATATTTTCCTGTTTAAAGCATGCATTTTTAGAAACATAGTTATTTATGAGAAACTATTTTTTCTACAGAATGTTTTGGACGGTTATACATCAAATAATTGATAGATTCTATTTTTTCCCAAATTTTTGAATTTATGTTTATTTTTTATGATGAAAATGATATTAACGAGTTCCTTCGTAAGGGCCTTTTTTATAAAGCGTGTTTGTTATAAAGCGTAAATTCAAATGGATCATATATTTGAATAATTTGTTTTTCATTCTATAAAAACTATGCCCTCTTCGTCAGTTTTACTTAAACATCAGTTACTTAACCCTTTGCACTCGGAAAAGTAATTCGATGCATAATTATTCAAAATAAAAAGGCTTGTTTATTTCTCCAAATGTGTGTGTGTGTGCGCGAGCGCGCTTAAAATTGAATTTCTCCGTCTTTTTACCATTATGTAGGTATTTTCAATAATCAAAATTTAAAAATAAATAGATAAAACTTCAAAATGATGCACCGTCTTGAATGGAGCCGAAGAGGAGCCATCGAGTGCAAAGGGTCAATATAGGAGGGACAAAAATGATGTCACAGCAAAACCATAAGTCATCCTGCAGTTAAAAATTAGAGTGTAAGTACAACTATATTTAAGTAAGAAATAAATAATAAGAATATGTACAAAATATTTATTATAGAAACTGAAAAAAAAGTATGGAACAAGAATATATTGTTTGAATCATTGAATCACGATATTATTTTAGTCTAGATCTTTTTTTGTGGTGGTCGCATTCAGTAGGAAAAGTGTTTTATCGAAATAAGTTTATCAAGAAATTAACTGTTTTGTTTTAAATGAAAATAAACTGTTTTCATAAAAATGAAAATAAAAACGCGTGAAAATAATATTTTGATAAATGATATTCGAAGAAAGCGGTTATTTTTTTTAAATCACAAATGTAACATTGAAAATGGTATTCAAAAATTAAGGAAACAATAAAAGGGATTTCTATTTATTCTAATATAATAAAAAACGTACATTTTTTTATGATTTTGTTTTATATTATTCTGAAAATATTATTAAATTTATAGAAAAGAATTGCTTGTAAATAAAATGGCTATTGTTTGCTAACGAATTCTAAAACCCTCCGCGCTTTTATCCATGCGTTAGGGTGGGTTTATTTCTTGAAAATAGGGGTGAGAGGAGAGTTGAAAAGAGAATATATTTACATTTAGCAATAAAGTAAAACTCGAGTTACTCGAGGACTGAAATAAAATTAAACAATGAGATCAAAAATGACATATTACTCGCATACACGTGGAAAAAATTGAATAAAAATGTATCTAAAAGGCGAAAATCAAGTTCAAAGAGTGATGAAGAACTCCAGAAATGCCATCTTACCAACGTCTCACCCTTTTGTGAAATAGAATCAACGAAAAGAGATCATGTCATGATACTGAAGCGAACGAGTATCATTGAAATACCGTTTAAAAAAATTAAAGAAAATTTAAAAAAAAATTTATGCATTTTAAGTTCTAAAGTTATTGACGAAAAATGTAAAAAAATAAACTAATATAAATGTAACTAAAATTGTGAATTTTTGTTATGTGAATTCTCAATTTCCATTGTGTGAATTCCCAAAGCCTACTCCCCTCCGCCCCCCAAAAGGAATCTATGTACGAATGAATTCGTTGAACTATATGTAAACATGAATCACTTGAATGTATGAGTGAATCAATTGGATCTATATGTAATGTAGGAACAGCGGAACTATGCATTGTCTATGCAATTATTTTTACAACATGCAATTTATATATTGTAGACCATCCTAAAAACATTATCTTTATAGTTATACTTGAATGAAAATATTTTTACTATAGTTGATCTGATAATTCTGATATACATTTATGAGTTTTCACGTTATTTATCAGTTTTAGTAATAACTCAGTAATAATAATTTTTCATTAAAATACGACACACAGTTGGTCTTTAATGACTTTGAAATGAATATATATATATATCTATGTAAAGAAAGAAACATATTTGCAAAATTTATTTAAATTCTATCGATTTCTGCATTGAATCAATACCTACAGTCATCAATTCTCAAATGTAAATCATTGTGTCCTTATTAGAATTAGAAGTTAATTAGCACTCAATGGGAAAAAAATGCAAGTCCATTTAATTGAATTTTCGAAGAACAATTGAATGCAACTGATAATTAAGTTCGAATTCTTTGAATTAAAATAATCCACATAATGATATAAAAATAATTAATTTTGGATTCGCGATCAACAACTCAAAATAAATCAAGTTTTTTTCAAAAGCTTTAAAATAATAAGGAGGGAAAAAATTAAATCAATTGATTGAAGACTTAAGTTAGTAGTTTATTCAATAAAAAAATAATGAAGGATTACTCTATTAATTGATAAACCTCCAACTTTTATATATAATTAGTATCTCAAGATCTTTTTAAGAAAATATCAGTGTGTTATCGGTGCAAATCCATCGACCGACCTTAATTGGCATAAGTATGAGAATTTTATGTTGACTTCTAAAGGAATTAAAGTTTATTAACGAACAAATATTTTTTCAAAAAATTAAATTAGGACTTTTCGGTTCCGTTTGTACTTCATATAAAAACCTGTTCCATCACAGAATCTAAATTACAACAAAAACAATTTTTTCTTCAATTTCTGACTTCCAATTTTTTTCGTAAACATTTTTTTTTTGGCAAGACTGAAGATTAATGTCTAGTTTCTCGCCAAAATAGAAAAAAAATAGTGACAACTTACTATAAAAAAGACAAATATTCGACATCTTGAATGGCAACAAATGACTTGCAGGGTTCCAATTAAAAATTTTCAGTCGAAAATTTAAAATTTTATTTGACGACAAATTGGTCTCTAAAATTACAACTTAATGAATGGACCTTGATCTTAAGTCGGTCCTTTTTTCTCATCTTCTTGTGTGCAAATTGTAAAAATAATAAATAATATAAAAATTAAAAATTCTTACCTCAGGATTTTGTTGGATTTTAATATTTTAGATGACGTTGAGTTTGACAGAATATTTTTTGAAAGATTCAGGTGCATATATAACATAAAAATTAGAAAGAACAATATACAATCAAAATTATTTGACGTTAACGCCAAAATTGTATTTGTTAATTATATTTTACGCAGTATCTGCTAATAAGGATTAAAGTTTTTTGATATGATAATTTCTTTTTATTATGTTATGAAAATAAACGAAATAGAGATATATTTATAAAGATTATTTTTCCTTTTGTGTTGCTATTTATGTTATGTCAAAATATTGTATTATGTTTTTATTTATTTGTATTTTGAGATTATGTCTAATGTAAGCACTAAGTTTATATATGAGTGAGCACGTTATTTTTATGAAGTTGGAAGTCTCAAATATATTAAGAAAGCAGTAACTAGACTTTAAATCTGACATCAGTAAAACTATATTTCTAAATTTTAACTTTAAGTAAAAATTGTCTTCATTCAATAAATTTTTCCGATGTTATCATCAAACAATACCAGTTTGGCATATCAAAAAATCAACTGTGATGACTCTTTAGTGACTCAGTTAATTTCAAGTAGTTTCATAAAATTAATTTTGAATACAAATGCAATATTTTTTTTGGCAAATCATCTCAATTTTTAAACTAAGGGAAGGAACTGAAATGGCTAAAACTTAAAAATGCTTTAAAATATAGAGGTTGAATTCTTCGAATAGTAGTTTTGTTATATACCAGACGATTATTTTTCATATTCTAAGAAAATGTTGAATAAATCTAAACACGTCAAAATTCATTGCCAACTGACTTCTAAAATTAGAAATAATTTCATTTAATTAGTTCACACTTTAAACTAACATACATTTTCAAAGTTCAAATAAAAATACTTTCGATTAGCATGATTTCTGAAAACTGAAATGAAGTACATTTAAATCGAAGAAGTAAAGTTCTGCCTCATTTATAAATTTATATGTTTTATTTATTTTGATTTAAAGGTTGAATACCAAATTTCGCCGACGTCCGGTCACAGAGGTAGCGCGTCTTCCTCGTGATCTGGGTGTCCCCGGTTTGAGTCCCGGTTAGGGCATGGTTGTTCTTCTGTGTTCTATCTGTGAGGCAAGTGAATGTGGATACCCGTAAAAAGGGGCTGTACAAGCGAATGTGATGAGTGTCTAGCTAAAGTCGTACTCTACGCACTAGTTTGCGTTAATTCAAAAATAAGACGCTAATTTCGGTTCAAATCCGCTGATATATCAGTGGGCATGTCCAAAGCGAGAGCCATTAGTAACAATAACCTACCAACTTTCATTCCTTTATCTTTCTACATTTCGGATTTCCGTTTCAAATTTGAGAATACGGCATCGCGTTTAAAGATATAATTGTAGAAATTCGTTTCGTTTTCACATCACATGAAGTTCTGAAAGCAGAAAAAGCATCAAAATTTGATAGATGTTTGTTTTTTTTGATAATCGCAGAATTTTTTTCTTTATATATATATATATATATATATATATATATACCGCTGGTAAACTGTGTGAAAAATTGTTATAGTTTCAATTTTCAAAATAAATACATTCAAAACATTGAAAACCTATTTATCGTTTAAAGTAATTGTTATTAAAACTTAAAAAAATCCTTGTCAAAAAAAAAAACAATAAAGAACAGTGTGCGTATGTGCTGGTCTGTCTTTTGGTAGTCTACAAGCTAGACCATCGTTTAAGTGAATAAATTTGTTTTACAGTTTAAGAATAAGCTTCTCAGAGCAATTTTTTTAAAAAATTAATTAGATTTTTGACTACAAAACAAAATGATTTTAACGAATTTTCGCAAATGCTCTGAAACATTCTATGACAATGAAATAATTTTTAAAATCTACTTAGTATTTTCAAAAAAATTCTTTGTAATGGTATTAATTTAATTACCATGAGAATATTTTCTAAATTTTATCACTTTCCTGAAAAAAAATTGCCATAATCCTTAGCACTGCTTTTATTTTTGTAATGAAATTCCGACAATTTTAATTATGTTTCGTTAAATATTTAATAGCGGGATTTCCTCCCATAACTTTAAACTAAAGCATAAAGTTGTTTTTTTTTTAAGAATTTATATGCGGGATTAGAAAACAAGTTCCAGTACCTTGAAAAAAACTACATAATTAGAAAATAGATTACCATGACAACTATGGCATTTAATGTTATTATGACGTCACTGGATTCGATTCCATTATAAATGTTCATACACACAACAAACAGAAATACAGAAAGGCTCTTAAGATATCACAATTTTAATGCCAATTTGATGCTTAAAATTACTTTACTACAGAATTATTAAATATTAAATTATACAGAAATTCAACTGAAATTTAGCCCAACCAATATTTTACATGAAATAACTGGTCTTCGAAAAGTGGCAAATATTTAAGTAATATTTAATTCTAATCACTTTTGATAATAAGATTTTATTCAAATTTGATGAAGGAATTAAGGTGTGGCACTATTAGTGGATGTACAAGGAAATATAAGTAAATGCATCAATACATTAAATATCTTATATTTCATTGAAATACCATAATAATTTTTCTTTATTATTTCTACAAATAATTATATTAAGTACCAGTAACAGGCTTGAAATCTAAACTAGTTCAATAGAATTATTCAATTATTATAAGTCATACCGTCTTGTCATGTATTTAATTAATTTTCAATGATATTCATTTTTGATAGTAAAACTTAATCCAAATTTGACGAAGAATTAAAAAGCTATAATGTGTGGCTTGATTAGTGGATATATAACGAAGTATAAGTAAATGTATCTAGAATACATTAATTCTTTTTTATTTCATTAATATACCATAATAATTTTTCATTATTAATTTTACAAATAATTATGTTAATTACCAGTAACGGATTTGAAAACCAAACCAGTTCAATTAACCCCTTAACAGTTTTGCCCGTGTGCCGTACGAGCATCGATTTATTGAATTTTGATAGCCTAAAAATAAACCATTCATAATGATTATAATGCAATATGAAAATTACTTCGAATACATAAATAAGTCATGCATTCAATGGATTTCCATTTGAAAAAAAAAATAAGAAAATATTCCTAAAATAGTAGGTGTCCTATTACTAGATAGTAAAGAAAATAAAACAATTAAGGGGTTACAGAATTATTTAACTATTCTTGTACGTCTCATCATCTTGTCATGACCTTCGAAAATACAAAGACAATGACAGCAGATCACAAATCGAAAATCCAAGCCTTCTAAAAACAAGCAAACAAAACATTCCACATTATCATATTCCTTTCAACAGTGGAATAACCATATTATAATCCGTCTTCTAATATTCTCTACATTAAGCGAGCCGCTGCAACTTTCTCATGTCACATGAGTTACCTTACACGGTGACACGATAACCCTTTAAGTTATTCGTGACCCGCCGTTTAGAATGACCTTTTAATCGGATAAAGAAACTCAACTCGGGTGGTCCTTGGATTCATTGTTCTTTTCGGCCTTTTATGGCTCACGAAAGCATATACAGAAGAAAAAAAGCTTTTACGACTTTCTCTGGCGTTGTCCACGGCGAATTTTAGAATTTAAGGCCTTCAATTTCAGTAATTAGGTAACATCCTCGAGTTCAATTAGAGTCGTAAATGCGATTTAATACATTATGTAATTAGGTTCAAAATGCTTTAATGTAAAGCAGGGCAAAGCTTTGTCGTGTGAGCTGGCGTGATGTGAGATGGCAATGCAGATAGTGGAGACATGAATTGTTAAACGGCTGTAAATCTGACAGATATGGAAGCGTTATTACGATTTTAGATCCCTAATTTCAATTGGAGTACTCATAAACACGAAATTCGACGAATGTTTATAATAACTAATTCGAATAATTGGTGAATTTTATACCTAAAGCATGCGTTTTCGATTGTGTTGAATATATCATTTGCTTCTTTAACAACCAACTGGTTCATTTTAAATGTGGATTACTTCTCATTTTAATTTGATTACTCTTTCGATTTCTTGTTTATAAACAAGATGTTATGTCTCAATTAGAATGAAACTGCACAGTGATTGTCTCGTATACTTCGATTTAGCGGCTTTCTTTCGCGTTACACTTTAAAAAAAATTCAGCATGTCTTTTTGAATAATCAATTTTCTTGCATTCGAAATTTCACCCTCCCCAAAAATCTTGGTGTAAACTAAACAAACAAGAATTCAAGCATCTAGTTTACAGCGCTTTTGATTTATTGTGTTTACACATGCAATAATACTGTAACGTTTTGAGCCTAGCGGGTTCGGATTGAATGAACTTTACTTGAGGACAGCACAAACAAATTTATTTACAGATATTTTACAGGTATTCACAGGATGACTTGATAAAGGAAAACTTCAGATAAAAACAATTCAGAAAATCAAGTCACTTACAGCGTAAATACAGGCTTTACGCACAATAAACACAACCTGCAAAACAGATATTGTGTAGCACAGCAACAATAAATCACAGTGACCTCAATTATACAACGTTAACAGCAAACGTAAACACAGATCACTAATAAAAAGTGAGAAAAGTAATCAGATCGTACAATGAGTCGCTACTCCTTCGACAGGAACTTCAAATTGTGGCAACCCATCCCTTATATAGCCGAGCGAGCGAGCGAGCGAGCGCCCAAAAGCACGTGGAGCTTCGAAAAACGCCGTGGACGATCTAGGGGCTACTAGAATATTCTTTTCGATAAATTAACTCGGCTGGAGCCAAGTTCTTCGTCAACCGTCTGCAACACTCTCACACTCGGCGCACTTTCGCGGCACTCGCTCGCTTGTAACCAATATAAAATGACAATTAAATTGATGATGCATTTGATTTAAAACTTTGTCACACTTCAGTAATTCTGATAAGACTGTATGCTAATTGATTCTAAACTATCATATTCAAATATCCAAATATAAATTGACTGATAGAATTCTAGCTGAGGAAATTTACTCAACAGTTTGATTCTAACTGCTATTCTACTACATTTCTGTTATCAAATACAGTTCTTTGTAAATTTTTGTTGTCATATACAGCTCCTTGCATGTTTTTATATCATACACAGTGATAGACAGTATTATACAAAATTAATTCGAAAACCATCTTTTGAACAAGAAAAGACTAAATGTGGGAAATTATAAAAATCGCTGTTAAAAATTCTTGTGTTTATGATATCTTTATTTCATAATTCGAGTAGAAGGAAATAAAAAAAATGTGTTAAGGAATTTTAACATTTTTTGATTTTATATTGGTTTAATAGTTCTTTGGTGAAGTAAAAATAGTAATCAAAAGATTTTTTCATAAAAATTATACTATCATTATTAAACCAAATGGTGAAATAGAATTTTCGAATTAAGATCGGTCATCAGGATTTGTATTCTCAAAGATGCATAAATAACATTCGAATTTAAAAAAATAAATAAATATTAAATATAAACACATATAATTTCATTGCTTAAAAGTTTTTGGAATAATTCAATAGAAATATTTTCTTCGGAGTCGGCGACTATTAAAATGTGAAGATTTATAAACATCTAGAAATTGAATTTATGGAGGATTGCAATACTTTCTCTGTTTATACGTGATGTACTACAAAAAAAACTAAGCCAAAGGTATTTTGTTTGAGCTTAGAAAGAACTCTTATAACTTAACTAAGTCAATATAGCACAATGGCACTCTCGGCTTCACTAAATGAAGGTTATAGGTTCGAAACGCGATTCCATTCAACGATCACCATTATCCAACATGTGTTGCATGCTAAATCTTTGTGGGCCCAAAATTTTTCTTATCAGCATGTTGGGGAAGTTAGACGAAAATATTTGGGATCAGTTGCTACCCTTTTCATCTGATTACAGTTTCAACAAACGATTTACATGCTAAAAGATATTGCTTCAAAAAAGCGTTAATCTAATTAAATTATTCACATGATTATACAGTTAATACTTTTTAGAATTGTTTTTTAAACAACAGAATATATTTTTGAAACAGAAATTACTTTATGCTATCATGACATAAAATTTCATTGATTTTTGCTTTTGAACTTTACTTGTAAAGGAATTGTATTCAAAATTCCAAACATCTTCAAGAATGCTGCATTTTAGAAAAATTATCTTTGTTTTATTAAAAATTAATTTCAATTCTAAGTTGTTTTGATATCGGCTACAAATATTAAATACAAGTATTCATATTAAAATTATGTAACATATATACAATAAGTGCATTAAATTGGAAACAGAAATCCATTTCCAAAAAATTATTTTCACATTAAATAATAGATGAAGCAAATCCGAAGATACATTAAAAATTCCATTTAATAGTGGAAATACTCTAGTTTTAATATTTATCGAAGAATTAATTCTTGAAACTGATTCTTTTTGTAATTGAAAGCACAAATTTTATTGCTATATACCACTTTAATAATTTCTCATTGCTAATTTTATTTCTATTACTCATTTAAATCATTTCATTTGCATACAGATTTTTGACAAATCTGTGAAAATAAGAGTTTTGAATAAAATCTTACTTTTTGGTCATGTAAGATTGATAAATATCGATATCTAGTAACCGGTGACTCCAGAGACAGATTTTTAACGATTAATAGTCAGATTGTAGTTAATAACAAGTACAAGAAAATTGTATTTTGGATATCTTTTTGTCCACCGATTGGAACAAACTTTAACATAAAAGCTACAATTGTCAGGGGCATACTGGTTAGTTGCCCCGGTTTCCCGCTTATGTGGGGACCCCCAAATTGAATAGAAATTTTATGAATGTTCTTTCTTACTAAAATATTAAGGCAGAGGGGCTCCAAAGAAGATTTTGCCCCGGGTCCCACCTAGGCTTAGTCGGGCCCTAACAATTGTGATCATAAGATCATATGCCAAATTTCCTTTATTTATGCAATAGCGTTTTTGAGTTATTGTGAAAATATAGAACAATAGTAGATGAACCCAATATACAGATTTGGTTCCAAATGTGATACAAATCCATATTTTAGATGCAAAATTTTATCTACTTAGAACCTTATGTTTTCTAGTTAACGAGTTCACTTATACTTCAGTAACCATACAGACATTCCCTTGAATCAATTTCCTTCAAAAGTTGATAGTAATCTACATTTTAAATGCAAAATTTGTTCGCCAAATTTTTTCTTCTTAGAGCTTGATTTTTCCAGTTATCGAGTTCACTCGTACTTCGATAGCCACAGACTTCCTTTGAATGAATTCCGTTCAAAATTTGATAGAAAGAAATAAAATATGCCTAAAAATCCACAAACCAAACTTCCTTTGATCGCATTTTAGTAATGTTTAACCCTTTGCGGTCTGATGTCGAGTGTGACTCACATTCAAGACGGTGCATAATTTTGACGTTTTATTTATTTATTAATCAAATTTAATCGTTAAAAACGCCTACATAATGGTTAAGAGATGCAGATTAATTTTTGAAAGAAACTCGACTTAAAAGAATTATGCATATTTATTTTTCATAGCAATAAACGAATCTTTGTATTAGGTAAATAATTTTGCTTCTAATTATTTTTTGGACTGCAAATTATTTTAGACATATATATAGCCAAAAATAGGCTGTAACCTTTTCTAAGCGTTTCGGACTTAGAAAGGTTTGAAACGTGTATATTCGACAAAATCTTGAAGTTGAAATTTTTGTCGGTTACAGTATTTTCTCACAGAACATTTCGCACACTAGAAAGTAAAAATTAGTGAACACCAAAGCAAATTGAAATATTTAATAAACTTCAATGAAATAATTCACCTTATGTTGCATGAAAAACCTAAATTTGTATGCCGTCATACAGCTAAGAATATGTCATATTTTTCTTTCCTTTAGAATTTGAAAATGATTCCAAAATCAAACAAGTTAAGCTTGTTTTTCGTGTATGATGTCAGCACCACTTGCATCCATATACATTCAATGAAAAACGTCAATTTGATTTGTTTATAGAGAAGCTCATATAAATTCGTAAACAATCCAAGAGTACCATGTGACCTTTTTAATATAAACGCGCGAAGAATCACAATAAGAATTGAAATGGAAATTTTGTTTGGGCGATACCGAAAAGCAAATCACGAAATGTTCCAATTGTCGAATGACCTTCCGCCTTCGAATTTCCGTAACTTACATTACCTCCCCTCTGGCCGAAAACAATTTGGTTCAATGAGGCTTCCAATTGTTTCGACCACATAAACTGCATAATTACAATATTTAATTCATTCTTGTAATTGAGTGTAGCAATTTGGGTTTCGCTGTTGCTTTAGGGCTGCTTTCGGTTATTCCATACATAATTTCAATCCATCTTCTGTTTGCTGCCGTTGCATCATTCAAAAAAACAAATGAAGCATCTGAAAACATGTTTTTCGTTTACATGTATTTCTTAAAGAAGGGTGGAAACAAAATGCGATAAAAGGAATTGAATGTTTAAGTCCTCAATCTTAATAATACGATAAGTGCTGGCCAATCACAATTCTTTTGTCTCTTCTAATCCCACAAAAGAATTTGCTTATATGTATATTTGTGTGTGTTTGAATATAAACAGGACAAATCATTTAATTTAACCCTAACCAAATTTAGAACCCATGTATATTAAACGTTGCACATTATCAATTCTGGTGACAAAATGTTTTTAAAACTAATTAAAAATTAAAAGACAGTTTAACGTTTTTCACCACAGATAATGAAAGCACTACAACACCAGATTAATTTTTAAATTATTTAATTTTTAATTTAATTACGGAGCAATCATTTGTTCCAAATTTCAACCCCTTTCTCTGTGCTTTCTTTTTTATATATATTTTTCAACAGTAGAATTCATTTTTTTGCTGAGAAATTTCAACACTTTTTATTATTTCATAAATATGTAAATCATGTGATTTCTTTAAAACTGAAGAAGAGAGTTTCTGTAATTTATCTGTTCAATTTTACGAGGAAACAAGAAATGGAATTATATTATCGCATTAAAAATGTGCTGTTGGAAGCTGATGTTTCAATTTAAAGATTTTAATTATGTAATACTACCATAGTACGTGATTCGATTATCAAGGTTCATATATACAATAAACAGAACAAATGCAAATCTTTTAATAAAGACCGCTGCCATATGGTTTAAAATTTTTGATGAGGGAACCATAAAGAATCAACTTAAGTATAAAGATTAAATTACAATTACAAATTACTTTATAGTCTACTTGTTATTAAAAATATTTTTATAGCAGTCTATAATATCAAGTTTTACATAAGACATTTAATTGAAAAAAATATCCACCAATAGTATCTTTAGTGAACTACCTGCAAATCAAAGAAAACAAGTGGGAAATATATAATTTCAGTTAATTTCTTATTTTGGTTTTTAAATAATATTTTTGAAAGCAATGTGTAAATATCAGCATAATATTAAAAGTATCACTGAACATTTTATCGCCATTTAGGAGATAATTTCATGGCAAAAGTTAGAGTGCATGTATTTTAGTACATATTTTTTGCTGATGACATTTTATGCCATATCTTCTTCCGCGTAAAACGTACAAATATTTTCATGATTAAATGGGCACCATTCAAGACTGTGCATCATTTTGACGTTTTATTTATTCCTTTTTCAAATTTAATAGCTAAAAATGCCTACATAATGGTTAAGAGATGTAGATTAATCTTTCAAAGAAATTCGACTTAAAAGAATTATGTATATTTATTTTTCATGCCAATAAACAAATATTTGTATTAGGTGAATATTTTTGTGAATATTTTTGCATCTAATTATTTTTCGGATTAAGAAGGGTTAATGTTTACCGCATGATTTTCTTGCCACTTTATATATGAAAATGTTGCAGTATAATTCAATGTTATTACATTTTAAAAGACAATTATGTATAAAAGCATCAGTTTCATAATACGATGAATTAAAGCATCTATTTCATAATTCAAAATATTCAAAAGTCACAAAATTTGTTTTTATCACCAAGTCTATAATCATATTAGATTCCAAAATTAAATTTGCTTTGCGTTATATGAAATTGAAAAAAAAATTACCTCAACAAGCTGGAAGATGAATGCACATCCCATATTCACAAAAATGGAAGGAAAAGATAATGTTCCCTTTCTTCTTTTTCATTTCCATAACTGACTTTATCTTAATTTCCAAGGAAACAAAACTAACGAAAAACTCATATAAAAGTTTTTTTTTCTCACTACATTGAGGCGATAATTTGCTTATTTTAAACTTACAAATTGTGTGAAAAATGGAAATTTCAACTATCCATAAATTATCTATTTTTTGAGCTTAATGTCCAATCTATTAAATTCATCTATACTTTCATCTTTATCAAAGCCTATATCTCGAAGATTCAAATCAATCAAAATTTCTCTAGTTTCCCCGAATGAAAAATTCCATTCCCTTGCGGTTATGGTGTGAAAATTCAGATTTTATTCATCTCTAAAGATAGAAGTGAATTTTAAGAATAATGGAGCTTTCTTGTTAATCCAGTGAAAATCAGAATAGTAAAATTGTTTAAAAATACGATCTACATATATCTCGAAGATTCAAATCAATCAAAATTACTCTAGTTTCCCCAAATGAAAAATTCCCTTCCGTTGCGGTTATGGTGTGAAAGTTCAGATTTTATTCATTTCTAAAGATAGAAGTGAATTTTAAGAATAATGGAGCTTTCTTGTTAATCCAATGAAAATAAGAATAGTAAAATCGTTTAGAATTACGGTAATCGCTGTTGGTAGTTACCATGGAAGTTGCGATCAATCTGTTGTACTGATTAAAATAACGAGGTGAACGAGGTTAAACTGATATCTCATATCTAAATACATAGAAAATCCCTGATAATAGTTATCAACAATTCGTTCGTACAAGGTGAGTTTAAAAAGTTTGGTGAATTGATGGATAGATCAAAAGCAACGCGAGTGAAAATTGCGCCCACGCGCATGCGCAGGGAGATATCTTGGAGAGACGCCACGTAGCAAGTGGTGCAATTAAGGGACGCATATTAGTCTGTTACGGCCAGTCGAAAGGTGTGTGTGTGAAAACTCACGTCAAATTGAAATTAAGCAACGGATAAACATGAAATTCTGTTCCAAACTTGGAAAAGCAGCCACATAAAGTGGAGATGTACGGAACAGACTCCGTGAGCAGAAAATTCTGATTACGACTGGTTCAAACGTTTTCTAGAGGGAAAGAAAACCATCGATGATGAGATTCGTTCGGGTTGATTCGTAACAAATGTGACAACAAACAACATCGTAAACGCATTTTCTGCTCACGGAGTCTGTTCCGTACCTCTTCACCAACGCTGCGTACTATTCTCTGGTAGGCCTGGATAGGTACGTTTCTCGGGATGGCCTGGTTGGTAGAGCGTTGGACTCATACTCTTTAAGTTACGAGTTCGAAACTCACCAAACAAAAGATTTCCCGAGTGTGCGCCGATTGGCACTCGTTAAATCTGTTCGTGGTCGCAAAGTCCTCCATATCGAGAGTAATGCCACTGGGGGTACTGTGTCAGAGGTGATCGTTTTCTGTTCCAGGTCTAAATTACGATCTGAGATGTATGAATGACTTTGCATGAATGTAGTAAGCCCCCTAAAAAGGGATGTGATGCATGTGTAGCTAAGTCGTACTCTTGGCCCTAGATGGCACTAGTAAAACAAAGAGATGCATTTCTTATGCTTAAAAATCTGTTGATCTTATCAGCGGAAGCTTGTTCACGGCAAGTGCCATTAGTCACAATAACACGTTTCTCTGGTTGTCGACTGGTCGCAACAGACTAATATGTGTCGTTTTATTGCGCTACTTGCTCCGCGGCGTCTCTTCATAGCTCTCTCTCCCTGTGTAGGCGCATTTTTCACTCCCGTTGCTTTTGATATATCCGTCCATTCACTGAACCTTTTAGACTTATAGACTTTTTAGACTTACGTCTTTGTAGTTGATCAACTTCAGTGTCCAGACTGTTCAGATTGAATGTTTTACTAAGCCCAATCAACAGGAGCCCGCAAAGAGTCAGCAACTTTACTCAAGAAGACTATGAGACCTGGATCCCTATTAATGTAAATAGGAAGACAATATAAATGTAATTGGGATGAAAAAAATCCTCACCAAACCATGAATAAGAATGGTTGAAAAGAGTTGCCAGCAACTTCCTTTTCAATCAAAAAATCCACAGCATAATTAAATTTATAACTGAAAATATAGATTTATTATTGCTCCCCCTCCCAGGTCTCAACATAAAGTTTCGCACTCGCAAACTCTAAGGGAAAAAACATTCACCACAGTTTTCTATCATACAATTCAATCAAAATGAGTTTATCTTTTCTCCCATTAATCAAATTATTTTCCATCTGATTTTTATGACTGCATCCTCATCTATTAAGTCATAAAATAGAGGACACAAAATATATGTATATTTTTAAACATTTTATATTTCAGCACATTATTATTTCAAATAATTCTTCAAAATTGGAAATCTTTGTAAACGGTTTCATCTGAATATCTTTTTTTATATACTTGTAAATTCTGTCAATAGTTATTTATTTTATACTGTTAATATTTTGATTCTTAAATAAAATGACAATAACATGCTCTTCATACCATTCAATGACCAGAATGGTCATGGATATGGGGGTATGAAACTTCGTTCTGTTCTACAAGTTGCCAGTGTCCTGGTCCAGAAATAGTGGATCTCCCCGTGAGCAGGTGTTCTGTGTTCGATACCTGGTTAGGGCATAGTTGTTCTTCGTCCTGTGTTCTATTTGTGATGTATGTGTAAGAGATACTTCCCTCACCATAAAAAGGGGTTGTGCAAGTGAATGTGTAAGCGTCTGTGTCACCTTCAAGTGAGCTAAAAGTCAAAATTTAGCCCCCGGGTTCTAAGGGGTATTTACCTTCAGAAGCTACTGCCCGCATCTTTCCGTGGCAACGTGAGCACGACATCGTCATCGATGTAAGCTGAAGGAAAAGTATAGAATGAGCTATTTGTCATGCACGGATGAATCATTACGATACCACAGTAAAAAACACAGTGAAGAAGAAAAGTAACCAGAAAGGACACTATTGTCTTTTGCCTTTCAATAGTCCAATGCCGTGCTGAATCTTTTTTCTCTCAACATTATTCTTGTGAAAAGTCCATCCAACAAATCCTTGATACTCAAAACTCTCGATAATTTTTGAAGAAATTATTTAAAAAAGGAAATATGCATTGTATTTTTCACTCCTGTACATTGCATCGATTTTTCTGTTAACGAATGATGTTAATTATAACGAAGGATGCTCTTGAGCCTGTGTTATTTTAATAATTACAGGTCTACATTATTTTTCAGGTATTTCAAATATACTGATAAGTCAGATGTAGAAAGTACTTCAAATTTAGATTCAAAGGAATTATTAGAATTGGCGTCTACTGTATCGATTATTCAGATACACCAAAAATAAATTTTCATTTCAACTAAAGTATCCAGTAAAATTTGTAATGTGAACAGAAGTTCTACTTGTTAATGAAATTCAATTATCACAAAAGGAAAAACCTTGTTCTGATTTTACAGATAACCATAAAATAAAAAGTTATATTTCTACGAAATTCTAAATAGATCATTGTGAATCGTAAATTTCATAGTAACAAAATGCTTTAGATTTTAACCCTATACTGCATGAATTAATAAAGCGTTGAAAAAAAATTGTCTAATGTTTGAAATAGATTTATTTAACAATTAATAAGATATATTAAAAAAATATTGAGAAAGTTTTAAATTTTGAATTTTTTACAGAACCATATATGGGCTCGTATGCATTGAGACAAAAACCATTGCATATGAAAAGCAGAAAAATTATTATCCGTCGAGAAAGATGAGCTCCATGAAAATATATATAATATATATATTTGTTACAAAGTACTTATGTTTTACTCTGTTATCGTTTCTTGAAAATGAATCACTCGCACTTCAATTCTGCTTTTTCACTCACTTCCACAAAAATGAGGTTATTTCGAAATATCATAAAATAATAGATCATTTTTTTTGCGTTTTATTGTTGCTGAATATATATTTGATGGGTTAAAATAGTTTGAATTATTTTATAATACTTAATTTGGAAATAAAATTGAATCAAAACTACAATACCATATATGGGCCCATATGCGGTAAAGGGTTAATAAGGTCCTGAAAAATAGCAGTGATGCCTCCTTTCAGCTCAATTCAAAAATACAAAAAACAAAATTGAATTAAAACCACAAATGGATTGAACAATCAAAGCAAAAACTGGCGAAGAAAAATCTCTGTATATATATTTTTTAACCCAAAAAAATAAATTCATTTGCTGCATGCATCGAATCGGTAACTGATTAGTCTTTCGCAAGGCATGACGGGCTGGAAAGGTCATCTTTCCTAATACCTCAAATCCGTGAGGTGTTGTTTGACAAATTGACAGGCATTCTCTCTTCACCTGAGCCCTCTTACCCGAATAATGGAAGGTAACACAAGATGCCCGCCAAGGTTACGGGATTCCACATCGGAGGACTGCGAGTTCACGATGCGCCAACCAGACTGGCAATGGAAATAACGTAATTCGATAAGTGGAAATGCAAATGGCGGTCAGACTTGAAAGGCCTGATTGGGGAATGAGTACCGAATTTTAAAAAAGAAGGTTAAAACAAGTTGACACTGAAGAAAACTAATTGCTGATGCGTTGTGAAACAAAGTAAGAATATGAATGCATTCAAAGTGGCCAAATTTCAAAAGTTCAGTCAACGAGGTTCTCAAAACAATGTTTTTAATTCGAAAAGTGGCAAGGGAAAAGGACAGCAGGAATTTCAAAATGATTTTTTTACTGAATCTGAAAAAAAATGGTTGCTTAATAAACCTAATAATGCTCAATAATATGCTAATAGAAAAAGAAAAGTTAAAAGAGTAATAGAATCTTAATAAAGTAATTATACAATTAAGTAACAATTATAAAATAAATACAAAGTAACAAGTACACGTCAATCTGATTTATATATATTAACCCTTTCCAGTAAAATTTAATGATGAAAAATTGTGCTTAGAATAGCTATTTCATTTTTGTTTAAGAAAATTCCTTAGATAATTCTTACATTTTGTTAATTAATTATATCATTGAAGGTCGGTGTCATGGCATGGGGTAGTACGTCTTCCCCATGCGCTGAATGTCCCGGGTTCGAGTCCGGGTACCGGTATGGTTGTTTTTCTGTGTTCTATCTGTAAAATGTGTGATTGTGCTCCCCTATAAGCGAATGTGATGAGTGAGTAGCAAAAACTGTACTCTTGGTTCTAGTTGACGCTATCACAAACAAGAGACGCTGATTAGGCTTAAATCGCTGACTACCTCAGCGAGCTTATCCATGCAAGTGCCATAAGAAGCAACAATATATCATTGATATTTATAGAAATTTCATTCATAAGTTCAAATTCAAATTTTCTTCAAAAGTCTCTAATGACTTCGGCTTAGAACTTAGTTTTCGTATTTACGCCTCTCTCTCTCTACCCCCCCTCTCTCTCTCTCACACACACACAATTTTAGGTACATTAGATATTTCCTTCCGAATTCTTTTGGCGTTTTTATGACTCCAGAGCATTCACTAAGATCAATTCATTAATCGCTAAGCGCGTTTTTCGTCTTCTTGATAACAACTCATTATAATTAGTTTGAATATCACTATCAGGTAAATTTGTACTTATTGATTTTAACCTTGTCAAAAGCTTTAAGGATATTAACCAATGTTAAGTCACATTGCCTTTGACTTGAACATTGGTCTAAATTCTTTGACCGATTTTCTTCATAATGTGCACTACTCATATTATTTACGATGCTTATTTCACAACTTTTTTCCTTTAATAAAAACAATGTTCTCACTAAATATGAAAGAAATCCACTGGTTAGCAGTAATTGGGTTGGAATTGTACAAAGACAGTCTAAATATCAACAATATGCCATATGATTTATATCAACATACGTAATAAAAGCACTGCTAGATTCAGTATACTAAAATTTTTCAATCAAATTTATTATTGAATTCTACAGTAACATCAGTCCTTTGATGAGAATAGCTTGTCATTGTAACATATGGTATGAAAAACCAAAGACGAGCTATACTCTTTATTTTACCAGAAAGGGTTAAAGTTCCACTGAAGAATCCTGTGTAGCAAAAGGTTATCTTCTTTTGCTCGTCGCTTAGCTCGAATTTTTATTGTAATTCCCATTATAAAAAATATTTAGGCTTTAAAACAATTAAATTACGGTGAAACGAAGTAAAAGCGATATATATATATATATATATATATATATATATATATATATATATATATAAAGTGTTTCATTGCTGTAATCTGAGGAAACTGCATTCATCCAGAAGTAAGCAATTGAATATCTTGACAAAAACTTTAAAATTTTCTGTTCTGTTTTTAATAAATAGTCAAATAAAGTTTTTAACCTTCGGAAAGGAAATTTACTTGGCAATATTTGAAAGATAAAGTTAAGCCAATATTTTTGTACAATGTAGCTTAGATTGGAGCCTAAACAGTTATCTAAATTGGAAATTACCAGAAAGCAATGTAATTTCTTAAGTTGAAATTTAATAAACCAAAGATAAAGCACAATATATAACGTTAAAGATATGGCTATAAAAGGGCGAAATTTAAAGTACTATGCTTCTTACTAAATATAAAAAGGGAAATATAAGCAGAGATGATGTAGTCCATTAAACATATTTCTAGGCTCGTACACTGAGTCTTATTGCAAATGAGAAAATCGAAAAAGTAATTTTGCTATAATGGTACTCTAAGTCATATCTAGACTCTCCGACCCAGTACGAAGGTACACGGATTTAAATAAAACTGAATGACTGGACCGCTACAATAGCAACACTGGCGGGAACTGTGGTTGAGTCCTAACGGCCGTCACCGGCCACGGTACAACTCACACCGTAGGAAGTATGTCTCGTCATTGATGGGAGGAGTGTAACTCCCACCAGTTAGTGTACCCTCCAGGGGTGGCGAGATCTAACCACCATTCTGGAAGCATCTCAACCTCATTTCGAGTCTCATTTTGGGGGATTAATCTCATATAAATAAGTATCACCAATTAGAAACAGGTAGCACAATTTTTAGCATACATCTCTACAGGTAGCACAATTTAGTAAAGTTTCATTAACTAGCCCGTTGGCATAATTTCATATGCTATTCTTTTACATGAGTTAAATGTAATTATAGAAAATTTTACATCAGTTTGAGGATAAGTTAATATCATAATTATTTCGTTTAGTTATCTTAAAATAATTACATTTAAAGATGTATCCTTCTAGCATTTATTATCTTTCTAATAATTTCTCATATCAGATAATTACAGATTGATTAAAAAGAACTTGTAGCACAATATTACACCGTGTTAGGAGGAACAAAAAAGTTACAATTTGTTGTAAATAAATAATAAAATTATAATAAAAACAGTAAATGCCAAAAATTCCATGAAATAAAAAACTTCATTCACATTTAAATCAAAACTAATCGCTAGAAACGAAAAATATTAAAATAACTCCAACTTGTGGTAACATCATTTCTGTGAGGCATGATTATAATGAGTCAACAAAATATAAAATTGTAAACACTTCAGACTTAAGTTCAATATGTTGTTGTTATCCAGTATAATATAATGCAAATAAAAGTAATATTTGTATTTGTATTCATGCTTAGTTTTATTCGGTTTCACGCACATAAGAAAAGCCTATCTGAGTTGCTAGACAGAAACAGAAGGATTTCGCATCGGCATGAATAGTTTTAAACGCCCCGTGTTACAGACGGTAATGGACATTAAATTATAGAAAATACATTAAATTTTGGTAATGTTTGGTCGTAGAGACAATTAAAATTTTTAAAATATTGTTTTTTCTTCTTTTTTTGCATATAGTGGGATATTTTTATCGAATTATAGTGTGTTTGAATCATTTAATTCCAGCTTATAAATAACAATGATAGTTCAATGAGATTCACATGCAGGATTTTTGAATTGACACATTACTTTATTTATACTAAAATAACTAGTCTATTATTACATGTTTTTAAAATGTACTTAGTTGACTGGTGTGGCTTTAAGCTATTTACATGAGCGAAAAAATTACGCTACAATGGTTTGACAGATGGTATATGTCCAAAAAAGGAAGAGTAACTTACGATTTTATTTCTAATCCAGAAATAAAAATAAGATACCATCCACGTGTAATCCAAATCATATGAGGACACGGGAGATTCCCTGCATATTTCCAAAGATTTGGAAGAATGCAGGAAAATACAGGAATTTGTGGATGAATCGGTACAGCTCGCCACTATTTAAAGGAATGCACAGAAATCTCCAGCATCTTCAAGTTGAAAATAATGACTTGAGCTCAGCACTGATGGTACCAAGTAATCTTAGAACTCTGAAAGACATGATGTCTAAAATTGTCAGTTTTTGCCAACAGTTTGAAAGTTTGTGGAGGAGGAGCTGGTCAGTATTTGACCACTTTGGGGCCAATTATCTCGAAGAGAATATCAGTTTGACAGATTCGGTCAATGTGAGGATGGACATTGCTAAAGACCACAGTCGGCCACAGCAAATCTTGTCGATACTGCTACGTTCAGTGGTCGGCGGTACACAAGAAGTCATCTTTTACCGACATAAAAATAGAAAACAAAATTCTACAAAACCCTATATACTTTAAGTTATTTTAAATATTCATTATTCAAGGATTAATTATAAAATGAGACATTCCAATTAAGTGGGGTTTTTTTACACATTTTCAATTTGGGAATATTTTTAAACACACACATACATACATACACAAATCTCAATTATTTTGTCTAATCCATTCTGGCTGGTCGTTTTTATACACATATAAAAACTTGAAGATGAAATTTGCTTTCTCTTAATTTAAAATAATTTATTATGGCTATATTTTTTAAAAAATAAATCCAAAAAAATCCATTTATGACATAAATTTTTTAACTTATAAATAAATCATGCTCATTTGATCCGAATTCAAGACAATCCGTAAAATGCAATAAAAATTCGGGACTGTCCAGACTAATTAGAACATCTGGTCTCTTAATTACGGCACCAAATCTCACTAAATTAAAATTTAAAAATTAAACTTTCTTAAAATCAGATAATTGTCTGATAACTAGCAGGGAATTAATAAATGTAATAACCTTCAACTTTCAATTAAAAATAAGTCTCACTTATAAAGTTTGCGACCTGTCTTCAGCTTTCCAATCAGGTTTATTTTATTGATTTTTCTTTAGTTGAGCAATCAATTAACAAAATCCCCCATTGTTATTTCTTTAGAATCTTTAAACCGAAACCTGATAAATTAAAAAAAAAAATATTTAAAAGATAATTTACCTTCTTCTATTATATATTTCCCCCTTACGAGTTTGATTATTATCAAAATTATGTTCTTAGAAAAATTTCGAGGATTTTTACTATATTTAGGTATGTTGTGTTATCATGTTACGTTAGTAGAATAGCTTTTATAAAAAAAATTCTAACCTGAATAATGACTTAACCTTGCGCATTAATTATTTAATTTAAATTTATTTCTTTCGTACTTGTTAAAAATAAAATTTTATAATTAATCCTTAACTCTGTCTTTGACATTTAAGATTTCTAAAATTTTGATAGATTAAAGTTTAATATATTAAAATTTCTAAAAGTAATAATATATTTTTGCTTATAATAAAATATTTTAAGCTTCCCATAACTTAATTTACAATTAGGCAACCAATGTTAATTTCATATGAGAGGACTGTTAAATAAGATTCCATAATTTTAATTTAAATAAAATGCGAAATAAAATAACTAAAAATAGAAAGAAATAAACATATTTTT
>JAOUZG010038069.1:4903932-4955329 GCA_026289955.1 Argiope argentata | reverse complement strand
ATCTTTAAAGGTAATCAATTAATGCACTTTATATGTAATTTAGATAGTACTGAGCAGCATGAAGTTCAGATAATACTATTTAACTCTTATGAATCCTGAACAATAGCTAAATTTGTGTAATTTCGCTATTGATCAGTGAGAATTAAAATACTCATAGTCACTTAAGGAGAGTTTGAGTAAAAGGATGTTTTATAGAGCAAATAGTTTGGTTTACAACAACTAAATTTGGAACAGAGTGGTGAGAAATTTGTCATAGTCACTTAAGAAGAGTTTGAGCAAAGTGGTGTTTTATAGAACAAATCGCTTGGCTTACATCAACTACATTTGGAGCAGAGTAGTGAGAATTAAAATTCTCAGAGTTACTTAAGGTGAGTTTGAGTAAAATGATGTTTTAAAGAACAAACCGTTTGGCTTACACCAACTAAATTTGGAACAGATCTTCATGGGAGGCTGAAAATATGCACCTCAGAATGATTTCATTTGGAAAATTTGATTTTTTTAAAAATTTGATTACCACTCTTCAGTAATTATTATTGCTGTACATAAATAATGCATAGTTTTCAGCATTAAAATATTGTATGTTTATTGACACAATTTTAATTACATTTTTTTTCTAAATTTTATCAATTTTTTTAAAAAATTTTATATGTTTTTCAATACTAGATTTCATTATTGCTATGAAATTCAAGCTATCTATATTGTTCTATCAAATATATCATTCAATTTTTCCCAAATTGTTTTAAACTAAAGAAGTATGAGTTCTTTTATTATCTGCGCAATTCACATGAGATTAAAAAGAGTCGTGAATTACTGAAAAGGTAATCTAACATTCTGAAGATAGCTTAACCAGAATAATAATTTATTAATAGTAATATTTTAAGGGATTTTGTTATATTAGGAAGGCACCAATATATTTTTAATAAAATAGGTGTAAACTAATTACAGAAAACGGATTGGATATCTGTATTCATATTTTTTTATACACAGGATGTCGCAGCAAAACCGGATAAACTCTGCACAACTAGCTTCGTTATTTGAAATACTTAAAAAAAGGCCCAGAGAATTGTATCTTTACGACCCATAGTTTTCGAGAAAAACGGAGAGAAAATTCATGACGTTATATCCAATTACCAAAAAAACTTTATTCAGCCACTGGATTGGGCATCTGAGCTCTATTCCATGGCTACCATGATCTCCAGATCTGATCCCTTTAGATTTCTTCCAATAGGACCATGTAAAGGAATTGGTTTATCGAGACCAATCGGTTATTTACCCATTCCAAACAACGTATCTAGCTGTGCAGAATTTGTCCGGTCTTGCTGGGACAACCTTTATAGTTTTTAATTGGATAAAGTATGATAATTTTTTAAATCAAAATTAAATATAGAGCAAAAGTAAACCAGGTATGAAATTTATTGCATGATTTGTTCAAAATCTTGCAGATAAAAAAATATATATTCTGGTTTCTAAGCTAAGAAATAAGCTATATTTCTATCCAACCACTGAATGTTCTGTTTTCAAGCGATATTTTTTTTGAAATTTCAAGCATTAAAACAATGGTAGTATCTTTTAGAATGAATAGATTGAAAATGCTGTCGTTTTGGCACTACAGTATATAAGTAGAAGTTATCTTATAAAGTTGGAATAAAAAAATATTTTATTTAATAGGGCGTTTTATAAATAGATGCCAACGAAATATAGAATATAATATAAAAGCTTTTAAATGTTAAAAAACAATAAAATGTGAATTAGGAAATTGTTCAATATACCAAACAAAAAGCCAAAGTCAAAAAAATTTAAGGTTTCATTCAGAAAACCCCACAGAAGTTAGAAATATTCATTAAAAAAGTATTTTCACGAGAAAACAAATTTAAATTTATTCATCTACCTTAAAGAGAACAAAACATCCAAGCAGGATTACATTCTTAAAACAATTTAATCGCGAGACAAAAAACATTTGTTTTTAAGGGAAAAACATTGTAAATGAAGCAGAAAGTTTTTTTTAAATATTTTTATTATGGTTGAGGAAAAGTGTGAACCGTTGTAAAAATTTGTAAATCAATTATTTTGCAAATTTTCTTACTAGAAACTTAATAACTAATCTTACGTTAAAATATTGATAGTAAAAGCACTCGTGGCTTTATTTTTTACAATTTTCAAATAACTATTTAAAAAAAACCTTTGAAATAAAAAAGATCATGATTTAAAATGTAATCTTCGTTCACCGGATTAACTTGCTATATTACAATATTTAAAAAAAAACAGACTATTTTGAAATGGAATATTTTTTTTCTTAAATGGCAATACTAACTAATGCATTTGTTTTACATTAGAAAACTAACAGATTTTAAGATAGGAGAACTATATTGAAAAGTCTATTTTGAATAAAACATCGAACATTTTCTTTATTCAGTATTTCCACCCTTCTAAATGGTTTTCCTTTTAAAACAGCTTGGTTTTTGTTACTTTTCAATTTTTTAACTTATTCTTTTTGAAGTATTATTTAATCATCTATTTGCTAAGTTTTAATGCTACTTTTAACTTAAAACGTTTTTCCATAATAAACTAAAATTTGGAATGCTGCAGTTCTTGAATTACAAAATCAGCAAACTCGTATTCATTTTTTTAAAAAATTATGGTTACATTAATATTTCGTAAGCTAAAACAAAATAAAAATTGCATGTTATTTAACAATGGAAATTCTAGCATTTATAGATTGTGTAGAAATGCAGCTTCTTTTTTAGCTAAAAGGCCAGTGATATATTTCTTACCAGTAGAACGATAAAAAAAAATATGTAGCGATTTTTTCCTTTTCTAAAAGCCATATTTCTATCAATTTTCGAAAAAATTTTGGTTTTTAACTTATATATTTTTTGTATAGATGAATTTAGATGTTTTTTCATTCTATTTTATATAAAAATATAATATTTTTATAATATTATTCTGAAAATATTATGAATTTCTTTTAGGAATCAAACGTAATAAAAAAACTTTAATTTTTTTCTTCGATCATTTTTTTTTTAATTTCAGGGATCAAATAACATACTAAAGTTATTATTGTAAATGTAATACATTATTATGAATTTATTCAATGTGCATTCTTATATTTTTTATAAACTTTAAAATAGTGATTTAGAGGGGAGAAATTCATTAATATGGTATGAAGTCATTTTTATAAAGCATTATTGTTATTTAAATTCTAAGATAATTAAAACAATTCAATGAAATAACAATTGACTCATGATTCTGTCATTGCATCCAGATATTCTGTGTGTAAATTGTCGGAATGTTTTAACTAGATAAGATTTACCGGCTTTTTGGCACGGAGGTATCTCGTTTTCCTCGTGTTCTGGAAGTCCCGGGCTTGAATCCCGGTTAGGGCATGGTTGTTCCTCTGTGTACTGTCTGTGAGATGTGTAACTGTTACCCCCTCCATCCCCCATAAAAAGGGGCTGTGCAAGCGGCTGTGACTAGTGTGTAGCTAAGTTGTACTCTTGGCCCTAGTCGGCGCTACTTCAAAAACAAGAAACGCTCCTTCCGGCTTAAATCTGCTGCTGTATCAGCAGGGGGGCTTGTCCAAGACAAGTGCCATAAGTAAAAACAACAACAAAATTTAACCTGAGATTTTCAAATCAGAGCTGTAAATATTGCTTCCTATTTTTTTAGGTATTGCTCAAGAATTTGACAAAAGGATTAATTGTTAAATCTCAAAAGGGAGTTAAAAAAAACTTAAATTACATTTCCAAAATTATAACTATTGAAATTGATGTAATAACTGTTCGCTTATTATTTCTAAGGATAAAATGTAAATGGTGTTTTCTGTTCTTAATCCCTTAACAGTTTTGTCCGAGCGCCATACGGGCATCGATTTATCGGATTATGATAATTAAAAGCATTAAACAAACCATTCATAACGATTTTAGTTACATATTAAAATTACTCCAAATGCATAGATGAGTGAAGTATGCAACGGATTTGAATCAATAAAAGAAAATAGTACCGAAATAGAAGATGTCATCTGATTAGATAGTAAAGAAAATAAAACAGTTAAGTGGTTAAATTTGATCTAAATGAATACTTTTAATGAAAAAAAATTAAGAACAAACTATAACAATATTCATATAAATGCATAGATGTATCAAAATACCTCAGGCCAACATTTTCGATTCAAAAAATAAAATTATGAACTTGGAAGATTTATAAGAAATGATATAATATAATTTTAGGCTGGCTGAATAAAAATATATATTAAACCAGATAAGCATAGGTTGTAGAAAAAACACATTGATATATGCTTATATGAATGGATCTAATGTCAATAATTCTGGAATAATGAAATATCAAGCCCACCTGAAGACTATGTAGAAGAAGAAATGACTTATTCAACCGATTCTAGTATTTTCTGTCAGGAAACATCCAAATGTAATTTCAGAATGAAGTTGAAAGAACATGTTTTTCATTTTATTTTCAAGAAGAAAAAAAAACTATTTTTCTGGACACTCAACATTGATTTCGAAGGATAATCACTATCTGTCTCTTACCTATTCTTACAAAAATCAAGAAAGAGCAATTTTGTTCGAATCTTACAAGAGGACGAAAGAAGAAAAAGAAAAAAAATTCGTTTCCTATTCCTTAACTCTACGCTGCTTTAATGATTTTTTTTTTATTTTCTTTTTTTTCCTCTCTTTTTTTGGCATCGCTATTAAGCAGACGATTTATTCCCCTCGCGGCTAATAAAGCGCGCGATTTTCTCTTCCACTGTGGATTAGGAATTCCCATTTGCGGCGAAAATAAACGCCTTCATTTCCTTCTAGAGCACTTTATTTAATAAACAATGACTATTCCTTCAGAAAAGGCGGGAATAAATTCCCAAGAAATGAAGAAAACATCGATTGCTTGGTAATCAACGCCTTCTCTTTGCCTCTCATTATTCGGCAAAATAGCATAGAACTAAACCGCGTTACCGAAAATCAATATTCATTATCGCATTTTTTAAATTAAAATAGATTTGGTTTTACACAAATCAGAATATTTTTGAATGGAGCGTTTTTGCTCTTGTTGTTGGCATTATCGTACTTATCTGGGAGAGATGAGTGATGTATCCTTTTGAAGTTTTAAACGGTAGAGGATGGGATTTTCGATATCCTTTCGCATTTGCTCGTTTCGCGATTCGTTAAGCCTTTTTTACTTTTTGGAATTCGAAATGGTAAAGTTGGGTTTATTCTTATCATTTTTCTTTTAGTTTTGCTCTAACGAGTTCTGTTAAGGTGGATCGATTTGTGAGTATCGTCTTGCTTTCAATTTATCGGTTTCTTTTATAAATACACGCTTAACTTCTTTTTTTTTTGAATTTTTATTCATGATTATCAGACGAGAATAAATTTTGAGAATGGATATTGCTTAGGATAATATTACATTTTTAATCTGAACTGTGGAGATAGTTTAAAATATAAATTAGGATGATATCCGAGTTTTAAACAATAACAGATTTGATTTTTTTTTCTTCTTTTTCCTGCTATTCAGCAAAGATTTCGATCGAAAAGGGTTTTCTTCTCTCAAAAACAGAGTTGGAAAGAATTTTGTGCTCCTTTTTCATTTGTATAAAATTTCAATCCCTTATTTATCAAATGCTTGCAGTTTCGTGTATTTTTTTACTTTTTAAGTAAGAAAAAAAATCGATTTTAAAAAATTGTTTTTGATATATTTATTTGTTTCTCATAAATGTATGTTTAATAATAAAACAATAAAAAAATTATTTTAAAAATAATTTGTAATTTTTTTTCTCGTTCTCAAAAAAATTAGAAAAATTAAAATTTTATGTTATAATTAGACATTAAGGCTGTCTTATATTTATGAATTAACATTTGAGACTTTTGTCTATATAAAATAAATTTTATAAAAAAATCTCATTATGTATAGTTAAAGTATGTATAACATTCATCTGAGAATCTATTTTTTTAGTATGAATATTAATAGGTTAGACTAAGATTGAATTATGGATTCTGCTTTAAGATTTAACCTTTTGCACTCCGAAATATAATTAGATGCAAAATTATTAATTTAATACAAAGATTAGTTTATTGCTATGAAAAATAAATATACATAATTCTTTTGAGTCGAATTTCTTTTTAAAAAAATTAATCTACATCTCTTAACCATTATGTAAGCGTTTTTGACAATTAAATTTGAAAAATAAATAAATAAAACGTCAAAATCTCAGACATTATCTCAGTTCTTCCACTTAGACAAATATGTAGGAAATCTGAGCATAAAAATTGTTTTCAAATAATGAGAAACAAATCTAACGTGATTTTGATACTGATTGGCCTGATATTTAAAAACAATCTGTGAGAACGAAGATTTATTTTTGTTTCCTCACATAAAAGCTATTCATATATTCACAAATTTAATATTTTACTGTAAGAAACTACGTAAAGAAAAATTGAATTTAAAATCCTTTGATAAAAGTCATTGAAATCAATTTTTTAAATAAATAAATAACATTGGAAAAAAAACTATCACTTCAAAGCTTATTTTTTTAACTTTCAATATTGTATTAAAATATGTAAGTTTTTCTTGATTATACGCTCTGAAATTATACAGAAAACCCTTTAAATCATTAATTAATTATAATTAATTACAAATCAAGTTACATATTTGAATATCCCTTTCTTAATAAAAACACAATTACTACTACCTATCTACCTGCACCAAATTTGGTAGCTTTTGATGGTATGTTCGCAGAGAGTCTCAAAGGGTTGTTTCGCATCGTAGATGACGAATGATGGATTTAATAAATAATATATAAGCTTTTAATTATTATTATTTAAAGAAACTATAAAAAAGTGGCGTCAGATAAATTTGACGTAATTAAGTATTACCGGAACAGAGCCATAATACACCTAGAAATATAAACTATGCTTAAGAATGTTTTTAATTAAACGTATATTATAGTTATCCAATGTATTCTGATTTTTTTTCAATTCCTACTATTAGTTCACACTCTCCCTATATATATGTATTTTGTTCAAATTTTCAATCGTTAATAAAATACTGTTTATTCGTCCAATCAAGTAATTTTTTTTAAGTTGTAGTGAACGACATTTGATGTTCATACAGTTTTTCATATATTTAATTTTTTACTAATTACTAACAATTGACTTTCTCCTCAAAAGTTTCCTCGCTGCCAAATAAATAACGAATTTATATTCTTTTTTTTTTCAACAGCAATAAGGTTATGCTTAACATGTTTTCTGCTGATTTATTTCAAACGATTTTGTTTATTTTCATAATGCTTGAAGCATTTGAAATCAAACATTGTTAATGAACCGATTTTCGGATACATTTTGAAGTACTTTCGAATAAAAGTAATGCAGAATATAGAAAATTAGAAATTTCTAAAATGTATTGCGTACCTCAACTTATGAAGAAAAATCACGCATTTTGTATTGTCACAATTGGCTTTAAATCCTCAATTGGCGTTGAAAACTCAATGCTACAATGACTTTTCGATCAATTATTTATAGTAATTGTAATCGTTAGGCCAGGATAGTCTGGTTGGTATGGCGTTGGTTTCACATCCCTTGGGTTGCGAGTTCGAACACCATGCATAGAAAGAAGAATGGAAAATCGCCAGGAGATTTGCTGTAAATTCATTCATTCATTATGTCTTTTTTTGCCGCCTAATATTGTGATTCTGTCATGTTTATATTAATTGTAATTATTTAATAAAGAGTAACTAAAATAAAATTTGTCATTGCTAATCTAAAAGTAGGAACTGATTTTAAAAACATTGTTTTCTTTATATTTCTTGTTTTATTAAAAAATGATATATTAATATATTTAACTAAGTTAAATTTGAATTAGATTCTATTAAATAAGTTATCAGAAATCAAAACATTCTGTCCCTTCTTATAAAATCAGAAAAAAGTTTTATTTTATTATATCTTTCAGTACTCTTTTATGAATAATTCGTCGATTATTATTTTGATGCCATTGGGTGCTTGTAGAAAATATAGCTTTTACTAAAATGGATGGTTAGTATATTGGTCATAATTCCTTCCCGATAGCAAGAAAGAATAGGGGGTACTCTATAATAATCATCCGCCAGCAGCGTCAGTGGGAACAAAGCTTCTCAAAAGGTAACTGTCTAACAACTTTTGTTCCATCTACGTCTTGTCAGACGATAGCAAATTCCATTTTTCTGGGTGAGGCTTCAGAAGTCCCCTTTGTTGAGATGTCACACTTCTTCCCGAAAAGGTCTCCACCCACTTGGAAAGTGAGTGACAGTCGAACTTGACTTCGAACAGCACCACCAAAAGATAATAATCTATTAATAATTTGACAGTTTTACACCTTCCAAGTACTAAGTTGACGTTGCTCTACGCATGTTGCCAAAAGATAAATTTGCGAGTAGGAAGTTGCTTCCAAAAGTCAGACGTCAAAAATCAAAATTCGTCAGAGCTCTTCTATAAGCTCTGGGGTGACGCTAATGAGTATGTTTCGGAAGACAAGTGTCGTTCTTGTAAGATGACGCAGACATTCAGAGACAGACATTCGCGACGAAAGTTTAATTCGTTTTAAAAGTAAAGTCGGTGTATTAATTATTCATTTTAAATGCTAGAATAAGCATATTTATGGCCAACTTTAGTAACTGGGATAGCATTTATATGAATTGACAATTGTTAAAAACCTAAATATAAATTCAACTATAACATATTCATAAATGAATCATTAAATTTCAGGAAAATTTAAAGTCCTAACAAACAAACAAATTTATTCACCTAGAAAAAATTATGCATGTGGTTAGTATCTATATCTTAAAACGATTGTATGTGAAATTCTAAATTGTATTTAAAAACCTTAAATTTTAGATGTAAACGTTTTAACAAAACATGTATATCTTAGAATGGCTATAAATTGTAGTTTTCGTGATCCGCTTTACAACAGAAGGAGAAGTTCAGTAGCCTCTGAGGGTAAGTCACAGAACAGACTCTCCGACCCACCACGAAGGCACACGGATCAATCATAGGAACTGAATAACCGGACCGCCGTAACAGCAATTAGCAGGAATTTGGATTGAGTCCTAATGGCTATCACAAGCAACGGTACAGCCCTCCCCGAAGGAAGTACGTTCCGCCATCGATGGGAGAAGTCTACCCCCACCTATTAGTGTACCAACCGGGTTGGCGAGATCCAACCACCATAGCGGAAGCATCTCATCCCCAATTATGAGGTGCCCTCTCGTGTGGGGGGTGTATCTTCTGAGGGTTGGGACCCCTGAACAGGGGCAGAAGTCTGACTTCTAGCTCACACGCATCACAACAATTTTTAAGGGACGGACTTCATTCATGCATTTCATTCCTTTATCAACAGATCGTAATTTAGATCTGAAACAGAGAACGATCACCTCTGACCCAGTACCCTCCAATAGTATTTCTCTTGATATGGAGGACTCTGTGACCACGACAGATTTAACATGCGCCAGCCACCAAACACACACAGAAAGTTTTCAGCTAGCGGGTTCGAAATCACAGCCAAAAGAAATACAAATCCAACGCCCTGCCAACCAAGCTATCATGGCCTGACAATGGCAGTATATGAGATGCTAAATTATATTTAAAAATATACATTTTTAGACATAGCCGTTTTAGCAAAGAATAAATTTTACGAAAGCTAAATGAAATATTTTAAACATAAATATTCTTTTTTCGAAAATATTTTTATCACTTATTTCTCTTTCGAAAACTGGCCTGTAAGGACGTACTTATTTTTTAGAGATTGAAGCATGCTTTAAGAAAGAAACATATTAGGTCAGATCAGTCAATTTGATCTAAATTTATCGTTGAATGACATCAATAAAGGTTTATCAAGGAATACATTCCAATTATAAAGCAACAGTACCAGTCTCCCTAGAGTGTTAATTTCTTATAAGAATGGAACTCAAGGGAGTCCGGTCGGAAGATTGTCAGCAAGAATCAAAATAGATGACAGTTAGAAATATTTTAATTACATTCCAGACTTTTCTATTTATCATTGTTTTAGGAATGATATTGTTTTAGGAATGAGGTTTTGTGCCGTCAACAAAAACCCGTAGGCGAGAAATAAAAAAAAATCCGTTGGCGAAAAATTGAAATTTTATTATCTGCAAGCATCTCAAAAAATAATCTTTTAATAGCGCGTTGCCATCTCATTTAGAAAAGCTCTTATTAAAAAAATAAGTTGATTACTACAGCAAATAAAACCCAGAAAATGTCATTTTGAGCACGTGATTATATGAAATAAAATAAATAGGAAATGTGATGTTATTTTAAACAATAAATGCGAGACAAATATTTTTGGATAGTTTGCAATACTAAAGTGACTTATTCAACGAAACGATTGAAATGAATAAAAATATAATTTAACTTGCACGAGCACGTGGTGCTTAACCTTTTAAGAAATGATATTCTGATATGATACATTGAAATATGCATAGCATATTTCATTTTAATCTTTTTTTTTCTTCCGATAGTATCATAATGAATTCCTCTAAGAGAATATTCCAGACAATAAAAACTAAGGTCATGACAATAAATAAATAAAAACTAAAAATGAAATCTGCTGTGTATATTCCAATGTATCATGTCAGAACATCATTTCTTGAACGGTCAAGCACCACGTGCTCGTGCAAGTTAAATTATATTTTTATTCATTTTAATGGTTTCATTGAATGAGTCCCGTGCTCAAAATTAAATTTTTCTAGGATTTATTTTCTGTAGTAATTAACTTATCTTTTTTAATCAGAGCCTTTGCAAATGCAAGAGCAACACGGTATTAAACGTTAATTTTTTGAGACGCTCGCGCAGATAACAATTTTTTTATTTTTCACCAACGGATTTTGATGCCAAAACCCTCATCCTTAAAACAACATCATGTTCTGACAAGATAATAAACTAGGTTTCTTAATAATGAATAGCCATATTTTTATTTTATGTTTAAAAATACATAAATAAATTTTATTCTAAATATTTATTTAAAAATAATTTCGCCTTAACGAATCATTTTAATTCTTAAAAGCCAGAAAACCTGTTAGTCAAGAAATTTTAACAATTAATCAATTCGTAGATATGGCGAGTTTGTAAGAATAAAGATTAATTTGCCTCGTGCCGGCTTTCAAAGAAATCTATATTTGAATCACAATTTTTGTCAATGATGGATGTACGATTAATGGATTGATTTTACAAGATTTCACATCAAATTGTTTGGGAATTTCGGAATGATTTATTCACCACACCAGTATGTTAAACTAATTTATATTTAATTTCAATATTTTACTTGAAATTAGTGATTGATCTGTAATTGCGTAACTAAATCTAAATTATGTTATTGAATTATAAGAGAAATTTCTCTTATTTAGTCGTGGCTAGACATAACTCTTAAAATAATATATTAAATATTCATTTTAAATTGATCTATTACATATAATTTTACTATAAAATAGCTACAGCATCTTGTAAGAATGCAAATGTGGTTTGTGGAATTAAATTTTTAGAAGCAGTGCTACGTGATTGTAATTAGAGAATAAATATTTGAAATCAGATGTCATAATTCCATATTAAGGCAGAAGATATTTTATTAAGTTGGGTAAAAAGAAATCCATTATTATTTTACAAACATCTACAGATAAAATAATGGATTTCTTTTCTCTTTATTTTCACAAATTCCATATGGAAAGAAATGGAAAATGCTGGAAAGAAATCCATTATTTTCTCGGTAGATGGTAGTAAAATAATAATGGATTTCTTTTTCCCCAACATAATAATATTATTATTATTCTAAAATTGCTGAAATAGGATAATAAAAAGTAGCCCGAAAGGAGTTGGTCTTAATAAGGAGAAAATTATCTCAAACAAGAATAATAATTCACTAAGTAGTTAATATAATTAGTAGTTTTTATAAATTAGAATTGTAAAATGAAGTAAATCATGTAAACATAATCACCTACTGATTGGCGCGGGGATACATACATGCCTATATACGCCTTGTAACAAAGGACATTGATGTTTTTAAAATTTAGTTCAAAAAGAGCAAAAACTATAGGTTTATATAATATGTAAAGAAACAACAGATGAAACCGAAAGAATGCCGTTTATACGCATTTTAGATAAGAAACATCTTTTTGTTCTATTAGGTTTAAAGAAATGAGTAGTCGCTTTTAAAAACAATTTTTCCTAACTAGACCAATAATGACACAATATTTATGAAACATATTTTTTTAGTTTGTGGTTCATTTTTTAAAAAGTTAATGCATTGTTTTAAAAATCAGAAAATCGCAACTTTTTAAAAATCAAAATTACATATTTTTTACTCTACTTTAAAATATTTAGGAGTTTCAAATATGAAAAACTTTATGTATACAAAATAATGAGGAAATGGACTTGAAACTTGAACTGCATCATTGAAAATCTGCCGAATTCCCAACTTCTGTATTCTGTTGCCTATCTGCTGTGTAGAGAAAAAAACGATTCACAAACAGAATGAAAGAGAGTTCACATATTGTGATGATATAGGCAGAACACGTGAAACATTTATGATCTTTCAACTCACAGGTAGGTCATAAATTTTTCATATATTATTTATAAGTCTGAGTTGATAAATTCCTGTCGGCAGAAAGGTTTAAAACGTCAGTTTAGCACAGAATCCGGAAAATAAAATGTTCTGTTGAGTCGATACAAAAATTTATACATTTTTTATGAACGTTTACTTTTATATGCATTTTTTTTATAAAAAAGATAGTATTTTAATTTTCTGTAGTTTTATTGGTTTTGTTTTAATATTTTTTGGCATTAACACAATTTTTTCATTAAAATATAATTTAATGTGTTTTATATTATTTAATTTTTATTTTACAATAATAAATGTACCGAAAACTCTTTGGGAAATATAATCTGCAAAATGTACTGCGAAGCAAAATAATAATGTTAATAAAAACAATACCATTATGGCTTTAAAAATATATACATTGTTTTAAAATATAATTTTGGTTTGAAGTATACAGATAAAAAGCGCCAAACTTAAGTTTAAAACTTATTTCAGTTCATTGAGCAAATTTTTCCTCTAATAAGGTCAGGTTTTAAAAAAAATCATATCGGATGAAAGGAAAGTTGAAACGAATTTTTCTTGCAGCTCATTTAAGCAGCATATTTCACAACAAAAATATATTTAGGAATTTAAAATTTGGAGTTTAATAAGAAAGTTTTTTAAACTTTAAAAAAATAAAGGAAAAAAATCGGAGCATATCCAAATATATGTGAACAAAATTGTTCAAGAAATATTCTTGCAAAATATTATGGGATTCGTGTGACAAAAACTATTACTAAATTAGTCATACTTTAATGATAAATTAAAATACATGTTAAGAACAATATATTGAAATAAAAGAAGTCGAAAAGTTTATGGCAGATAATATCAATACAAAGCCTGTTTTATTTAATCACTTTTAAGCAGATCTAGCAATACAATAAATGTTTATTTATTTATTTATAAATAAAAAATAAAAGCGATTTAATATATAAATTGCAAATAAAATCTATTTCAGATATATAAATATTAATAAACATAAATCGTAAAACTTCTTTTTCCTGTTTTATGCTTTCATATCGTTAACGAAAAAACACCTGTAACGCTGAACGATCGTTAACTATTAAACGTCTTTAAACAAATATTTACAAGATTTACTTCTCTATTCAGCGGTAAAGATTTTTCAATAGATTAGATATTTCCAACAGAAGAATCCAGGAAATGATATGCCCAGAGAAAGTGTTTGAACTGGTGTAACGCAGTATTTTATGATTAAATATTAGTAGTTTAAATATACAGATGTATATTATTAATTTTTAGCCAAAATACTGTGACAAAATGTTTACCTGTATTTCTTTTATTGATTACCTTTTATTCAGATCAATATTATCGTATTTGAAATATGCCAGTAGTTCATACAAATTAAAAATGTGTGAAAATGATCTGAAGAAATATTTCTATCGCAAAAACAATTTTCATATAAACGATAAATGGCAAAATGCCACAGATAGTAATGGAGAATGATTCGATAATTTAAATTTTATAACATCTTTTTAGAAAAGTTGAAATTGAGCACAAAAAAGTCATACATCAGTCTGCATCTGACCAATGCAGACTGATGTTTTATCATAATTATTCCCCAAAAGTCTATTGCAACAAGCACATATTGTACTAATAGAATTTATTCATCTGGATACAGATCGTAATTATTGAGGCTGAACGATTTTAATTTATTATAAGTACTAGCTTTTACCCACGACTTCGTACGCATGAAAAAGCACACAACTAGCCTAAAAACAATTCATTTACAGTGGGTACCGGAAATAAAGCAAAACCGCAAATCAAATCCGTATTTACTTAAAATCAAATCAAGCCTATTTTATTTATCTATCGAGATTGAGTAGCTACAACAGTATGAAAAATATCTATTTTTAAACTTTTAATTAAAATGAAAACACAGTTGCCATCAATTAAAACACAATGCATATGCGTGAATTTTTAACGCCAATTGAGCAACACAAATGGGGGAATTTTTTACGCCAGTTGGGGAAACGCGATACAGATTAGAAATTTCTAATTTTCGTAATTTTATATTATTTTAATTCGCAAGTACTTCAAAATGAATCGGAAAAATCGATTAATTAACAATGGTGAATTTTAAATGCATCAAACATTATAAAAATAAACAGAATCATTTGAAATGATCGGCCGAAAACATGTTAAGCCTAACCTCATTAGCTTGGGGGGAGGGCCTAACTTAGAACTGAAGCCTTACTTAGTTTCGGTGGGGAATGAAGACTTTTGGCGGGAAAGTAAAAAAGTGTTGTTTTCATCGCAATTTTTTCGTTTTCTCTCTCTATAAGAACCTTCTTTGTGTCTTGACGAAAATATTAAAAAGAATTAGACGAATTGGTCGAGTTTGGTTGCTTAGCAACATATTTGTCGATTTTTTATTTATAATGATTATTTTGAATTTGGAATGTGTAAGACTGATGTTGAGTCAATAAAAGTTTTTCAGCTCGCAGTTTGTACAAGTAGAACTTTCTGTTTCAATTTGAATCATTTCAGATCGTAAGACTGATCTTGCAGTCGTAGAAAAATGTGCTGTTTTTACTATTTTTCTCGCAATTTTTCCGTTTTTTATCTTTATAAGAACCTTTTTTGTGTCTTAAAGAAAATATTATAAAGAATTATACAAATTGGTCGAATTCGGTTGCTTAGCAACACATTTGGCGATTCATTTTTATTTATATAGATTATTTTGAATTTAGAATGTGTAAGACTGATGTTGAATCAATAAAAGTTTTCTGCTCGCAGTTTTTACAAGTAGAAATTTCTGTTCCATTTTGAATCATTTCAAATCGCAAGACTGATCTTGTAGTTGTAGACATTTTCCGTTAACTACAGTGGATGCAGATTGAAGTATACTTACATAATTTTCCTTTGTGAATACTCATCATGCACAAGAATCTGTATGATCACACATTTTTCTCTGTCTAATCTCTCAACAATTTTACATCCATCATTCTATTTATGAATGATGGATGTAATATTATAAATGAATGTAATAAATAAAATTAAATAAAATAATAATAAATGCTCTCATGGCTGATGAAATTGAATATATATTTTACTTTTCAGTTATATAAAAATGCTTTGGTATTCCGAAATGGGACGAATGCCCTTTTATTAAAAAAACATTTGAGATTTCACTCTTCCTCAATTTTAAAGGTCAAAGTTTATGTTTCCATTATGCTAACAAGAAAAGTTATTATGTCTATCAGTCCGAAAACCAGTTCGGAGATCATTCATCTGCGCAATAAAAGGTATAATAATTTACTTCTCTTTATAATGTATCAATTTCCAAAACAAATAAATAGTCTCTGTGGGCAGTCCATAGAATACTTTTCGAAACCACTATTAATTATGCGTCAAGTCTCTGGTTTTCTTTTTCATATTGTTGTCAATGGGAATAAAGATCGAATACGGAATAGAATCATAGAAATTTTCGTGACAGACGATAAAAAAAATCGCAATATCTCTAGAACTGTAATTGACGGTCATTATTTTCATTCACGTAAACATATATTTGTTCTGTCACGCTAGCCTAATTGCAATAACAGCATATTACCTTTTCTGAAGAGGTTTTTCAACGTACAAATAACCTTGAACAGTTTCACTGACGGATTTGAAGTTTGTAATTTGCTCTCTAAAAGACTATTATCATTTTATTCAACAATTAGGTTTGTTATTTGTTAGACAATTTCAAAAAAAAAAAAATTAATTTTTGATGGTATTTGCTTTTTACTTTTATTTTTTACTGAGTATAATAGATATCGAGTTTATGAAATCGAGGGAAACTGCGGATTTTAAACTGGAATTTCTTTGAAGGCGGCTATTAATTTTTTTCGTAAAACAACATTTTACATCTCTATTCTTTGTTCAGATAAGATCTTTTTATATTGTTTGTTCAAGATCAATTGTTTGAATTAAAGTAATTGTATGTGAAAAGAAATTGCGTATAAAAATCGGCATTTTATGAATTTGGCTGCTTTTAAAAATGCTTGAAATCCATGACCTCTTACTTCTTTTTTATAAATCTTAACAATTTTGCTATTATTATGACCAATTCTAGAAGAATTGATATTTTTTTATGAACATTCAAGCCTCATGCTTGTTAACTGCAATTATTTTTAGAGCTATTAGAAATAGTTCAGGAACGCCAGTTTTTCAATCAACAATTATGATTTGAATATTGTAAACATTAAAAGAAAAGAATAAAAACTAATATTCTGTTAAAAATATTTTTGAACACAAAATATTTGAAACTTGTAATATTTACATAATATTTAATGTTTACATTTTCTATTAATTCTATTCACTCAAATTGCGTGCCATAAGATAAATATAATAATTTTTTTTAAAGAAAGATAAATATAATTTACAAATATATAAAATATGCTACTTAAGGAAATTAAAAGAATCTTGGGAAGGAACATAGAAAAAGAATTCCATATTTTGGAATGCGAAATTGATTATTTATATTCATTATCTATCAAATCAATTATTACAATTAATCATTAAATACTAGATGTAGCAATTAGCAGAATTCAAATTTGCTGGTAGAAATTATTTCTAATATTTGTTTTTTTAATCATTTGTTTTCTTTCATTATAATACGTATAAATTCAATATCTTTTTCATATTTCTAATTTTAACTTCCCAAAACGAAATGCTTATTTTAATTTCAACTGTAGCGTCATTGAAAAATATTTGCTTTCACAAAAATTCAATTCGAAAAGAAGTTATTAATTTCTTTGAAATTAAAATTCTTTCGAGAAAATATCGGATTAAACTAGATTAGATATCTGGAATAACTTGGTTTTGAATTCATTTTTTTAAAACAACATAAAGATGCAATAACATAATTAAAAAAAACTCTTCTAAGGATCTAATTCTAAACACTGCATTCTTTTCTTTCCATATTGAATTTTGAAACATTCGAATTAGAATCTGTCCATTTCTAAGTTTATCTATGGATAATTTAAATATTTTTTATTCACAAGATATTGCAATAAAAATTAAGTAAATTTATTATTTTTCAAAAGACATTCATTTTACAGGTATATTGAAATAAAAAAAACCGAACATCAAATTTTAATTTTTGTCCAACGAATATATTTGTTCTTTCATGTAAATGACATTCTATTTTGAACAATTTGATACTTTGAATTCACAAAAGAATGTACATAACTTATGAAATGCTTAAGTATGTCCGAATGATTTTTGACTTTAAAATTAATTACTATTTTCACTGTTTGAGAGTTAAATACAAAAAACTCTATAATTCAGAAATCAAACACATCATTATTTGTAAAAAGGGCTAACTTTTTTCTTTATATGCAGTGAAAATTCTGTACTGTATGTATATATGTATGTGTAAATAGTTAAGATTTCATTATCTATGGGTAGCTAGCTATACATAGACGAGGCTTCATAATTAAACTGTAAATACTTTTATTCTTCTTGCTCATCATATTGTCCCTGTATATTTTATGATTGGAATAATAATATTAAGAAAAAACAAGAATATCTAACACATTAAGATGGGTAAGAATTTTCAAAGGATGCTACAAAAATCGAATAATGTAGACAGCCATTCCTTTCATTTTTTAAAAATTTAATTTCCTTTCTTTCTTTCCCTAAATTTCTATTTACGCGGATAATCCTAATATCGTGTAGCTCGTGTGCTTAACTTTAAAATTAATGATTAAAAATTTAACTTATCATATTACATAAAAAATTAGCATTTATAACATGGAATACTTATAACGTATCAACAGATCAATTAAAATTTATCAGAATTTACCAAAATTTTCTGAAATAATGCTCACGTGAAAATTATTTATGTGCCATCTTATAGAAATAACAATTTTTTTACTAAACATTTAGAAAACCTCGTGAACCCCTAAGTATCACAAGGGGTATACAGCACATTACATGCAAAAATCACAGGCAGAACAGACGGTGAACAACCTGGACTCAGACCCTGGACGTACAGATGACGGGGAAGTCGGAATTGAGATTTTTTGCCTATATATATATATATATATATATATATATATATATATATATATATATATATATATATATATATATAATGATTTCGAAAAGTTTTTGATTCCGAAATCAGCTTAATAAATGCCTTCTTCATTAGATTAGCCTTTCCAGAGACAGCTTTATTGCGTCACACATCCTCAAGGCCAGACGATTCTAAATTAATTAAGGCGATATCAGGAACAGGACTTTTCACCTGCGTCTCCAAATAATCACGAGACACTCTGCACCAATTTATATTCATAGCGAACAAGCCTTTTGACCTTGTCCGTGAACCATAAATAATTAACAACCCGTCCTTTACTTCCAGATGAACTCAGATAAACACAATCCGAATTTTATTAATCTGGAAAGAGAACCACCCCGCCCGGAAAAGGTCCGGGCCCTCCCTCAGGTAAAACCTTTGAACAGGCGGACCCCAAGAGTATGTGTGCCAGATTGCTGGAAGATGGTGGTTGTGCATTCCCCGTAATGGAAAGAGGACGAACTTTAATCAGACTCCAATGTTTTTGCTTCTTCACTTGACGGGGGGCTCGAAGGGTGGAATTGAACGTCAGGATGGGGTGGGGCCGCTGCCAGTGACGGGTTGTCAAGGGAATGAGGCCAGTGTCCACCACCCCCTAGGGGGCAAGCACGACGTGTAATTACTTAATTACTTCTCCGTTCCGATCTGGAGCTTTATTTTTAGCCTGAATGGGCAGGAAAGACGATGCAGTTGATGCCCGGGGCCTCATGAGTTCTCCTTTAGGCACCAGTGAGCATTTAATGTCACTAATTTGTCAGGGCTCTTCTCGGGATGTTTCACCGGAAATCTGGAGCAAACGAGTTTAAAACTTTGGGATGTCCGCTGGGATTGGCGAAGTTCCGGTGCTGGTGGCGGAAAATGTCACAGACGATTCAGTAGGTGAATTCACAATAACACTTGATGGTCAGATGCACCACCCTCCCTTGTTTATTAAAATTTGGCGAAAGTTTTGGTCTAATTTCGGTTTGATCAAACGAATGGAAAGGAGTTGTGACATTTCTCTAGTTTGAAAAAGGGTTTAGAATTCTAAATAATTTTGGTATAATTTTTTTAAAAAAAATCTTGATACTTATTCTTAACTTGAAACTTTATTATTTTCTCAGTTCAAAGAGAAGATTTTTTTTATTAACAACATGAGATTTTTTTAACAGAATGTTTTTTTTTATGTTGTTGGTGTTCTTACCTACGGCACTTGACTATTGACAGGCTCCCCGTTGATACAGCAGCAGATTTAAGCCGAAGGAAGGGTCTCTTGTTTTTGAAGTAGTGCCAACTAGGGCCAAGAGCACGACTTTAGCTACTCCCTCACCACATTTGCTTGCACAGCCTCTTTTTACAAGGGGTGCAGTCACGAATCTCACAGATAGCACACAGAAGAACAACCATGCCTGAACCGGGACTCGAACCCAGGACACGAGGAAGACACGCTACCTCTGTGCCAGAAAGACGGCATTTTTTAACAGTTTTATCAATTAATTATTAAAACTATTAAAAGAAGCCTATAGAAACGTTATGCTAAACTTTTTCACGAGTACTTCTGTTTCATTTTATTAACATTTGACGAAATTTTGTGGTCATATTTCTGTTAGATCAAATTAATGGAATGGAATTACGACATTTTCCCAATTGTAAAAAAAAAAAGTGTTGGAATTCCTAATATTTTTAGTTTTATTTTCTTTATTTTGATTCTCATTCTTATCTCGAATTTTTATTATTTTCTTCCTCGGAAAAGAAGATGTTTTCTGTTAACAGAAGGTGAATTTTTTTTATTAATTGATTAAACTTTTTCACGTGTACTCTTGCTGCATTTTATTAACATTTGGCTAAAGATTTTGGTCTATATGATATTTCGGTTAGGCCAAATAATTGAAATGGAATTATGACATTTTCCCAATTGTAAAAAGGCTCCAAAATTCCAAATAATTTTGGTGTTATTTTCTTTATTTTGATTGTTATTGTTAGCTTAAATTTTTAATTATTTTCTCGGTTCAAAGAGAATATTTTTTTGTTAACGACATGGGTAATTTTTATTAATTAATTATTAAAACTATAAGAAAAGACCTATAGAAACATTACGTTAAACTTTTTCACGAGTACTCCTGTTGCATTTTATTAACATTGGGCGAGTTTTTGGTCAAATTTCGGTTAGATCAAATGAATGGAATGGAATTACGAAATTTCCCCAATTATAAAAAGTGTTTAGAATTCCAAATAATTTTGGTATTATTTTCTGTATCGGGATTATTATTTTTATCTCGTATCTTTATTATTTTCTTCCTTTAGAAAAAAGATTTTTTTTTGTTAAACAAATGTGAATTTTTTAATTATGAATTGAAATTTTTCACGAGTACTCCTGTCGCATTTTATTAACATTGGGAGAAAAATTTTGGTCTAATTTCGGTTAGATCAAATAAAGGGAATGGAATTACAACAATTCCCCAATTGTAAAAATGTGTTTAGAATTCCAAATTATTTTGGTGTTATTATTTTTTTTATCTTGATTCTTATTCTTATCTTGAACCTTTATAAGTCTCTACTTCAGGAGAGCAGATTATTTTTGTTAATAGAATGTGAATTTTTTTATTAATTAATTACTAAAACTATAAAAAAAGACCGATAAAACCTCTGGTTCAACTTTTTCACGAGTATTTCTACTGCATTGCAGTTTTGTTATGAATTTATTACTTTAAATTATTCATATAAGAATAAATTAAAAAAATAAATTATGTAAAACTTAAAGCTATGTTCATAAATTTTGCTGCTATGTTCATAAATTTTTGGCATTACTTTCAAAATAGACTAATCTGAATACAGGAGTCAAATAAACGACGATTTATTTTTATTAATGGATTATTAATCGTGAAATATTGTTATAGTTCAGGGATTTTATCATAATAACATTTCTGTAATTAATTAATCTGCGTTTAATAATGAATATTTTTAAGGATATCAAAGGCCTTTTCTAATAAAAGCTTCATAATTAAATTTTAAATTTATATCTTCTTCCTTCTAACGTCTTTTTTTCCTTCTTTGAATAAACAACCATGCGTTTAGCGCAGAGAAAAAAAGGGGGAAAGAAATGGAGTGGATTAATTCATCTAAGCAGTACTGAAATATTCACCATATTTTTTTGAAAATAAATAACTTAAATATATAATCTTAACAGACATTTTTGAATTTTTAAATAAAAGGTTATATCAAGACAGAATTTAAATTGTTAATTATATTTTCTTAGCTTAAAAGCACATAGTCTACTATAAATTAAATCGATCTAAAATACCTCATAATCCTTTAACGACTATTACTATGGCATTATCGTATATAATCTATTTTTCTTCTTAAAGCTATTAGTATTCAGAATTAAAGGAAGTCATATAAGATCATGCTTGTAATTTAATGACTATACTTACATAAAAAAATGTTTTCTATCAGACTGGTGTAAAAAAAATATAGATATTTTAGCATGACAATATATATTATAAAATAATGACGAATTTTATTTTTTTATTTACTTTATAATTCAAATTGCAAGAGTTTTAAAAATAATGAATTCAAAAAGGTTTTTCAAAATAATTTGCGATTTATTATTAAATGCTGTTCAAGTAATGCATATGATTCAGATAAATTATATATTACAGGGGTTCTGGTAACAGGTTTTTGGAAAATAATTAGTTTAGAATAATACCAAATAATTTTTTTTATTTATTTAGTATCACTAGTATTTGAGTGACAACATCATTTAAGTTTAATATTTTTTAATCATGTGCTATTGTATTCAAATTCTGCACTTAATGAAAAAATTAAAATATTCAGGTACAAATCAATCAGATTTGTATCTGAATAATTTCACTAGGCGCAGTACTGGTGATATTCTCATATTTTTTATCATGTCAGAACATGATATTGCTTTTAAAATGAGTTCTTTGGCGTCAATAAAAATCTGTAGGAGAAAAATTGAAATTTTATTATCTGCACAAGCATCTTAAAAAATCAACTTTTGATAACGCGTTGCCATTGCATATACAAAAGCTCTGGTTTTTTAAAATGTTAACCCTTTACAAAGTACACCATTTACGGTCCGATGTCGATTATGACTCGCCATTCAAGACTGTGCATCATTGTGAAGTTTTATTTATTTATTTTCCATAATTAATAGCTAAAAGTGTCTATATAATGGTTAAGAAAGATAGAAATGTAGATTGATTTTTCAAAGAAATTCGACTTAAAAGAATTATGTATATATATATATATATATTTCATAACAATAAACAAATCTTTACATTAGGTAAATAATTTTGCATTTAATTATTTTTCGGACAGCAAAGGGTTAATGACTACAGCAAATAAAATCTAGAAAAATTTCATTTTGAGCTTGTGATTATACGAAATGAAATAAATAAGAAACGTGACATTTCTTTAAACAATAAATGCGAGACAAAGTTTTTTTTTATCGTTTGCAGTACTTAAGTGACTCATTCAATGAAACCATTAAAATGAATAAAGATATAATTTAACTTGCACGAGCACGTGGCGCTTGGCCGCTCAAGAAATTATATTCAGGCATGATACATTGAAATTTATATAGCAGATTTCATTCTAATCTTTATTTCATTTTGTAAATAGACATTTTCCCGTTTAGGATGCAATATATTGCAATCGAATGAATTCCAGGAATTAAAGTAAAAAAAAAAGTCTCCAAGTTATATAATAAAAACAACCTTCTCCCCTGAGACTCTCTTGCCAATATAAGAATTAGTATATTTTTAATTCTAATTCTAATATTTCATTAGAACTCGAATATTTTTAATTCGAAGAAATTATCAATTAGATTTTTCTTTATTTCTAAAAACTTTTTATTTATATAAAGTTCATATCCCAATTTCAACAAGATTTCATTTCAGTTATATCGAAATTGAAAACAAAAATTTTAAATAATTAAACTTTTTTTAATTAAATATGTCGCTATTTTATACTCTTGTTGATAGTATAGAAAATATTTTTTTAAGATCATTAGTTTAATTGAGAACTTGAATAGTGAAAAAAGTATTCAATTAAAAAATAAATAATAAAACCTTCTCATTTTTCAAAAGAACCAAGAAATTTAACTGTTTATATTGTAGTTTTTTTATACACTTTTTACATTCAGAATTAATTACTTATTTATCAAAGTCATTATTTTTAAAATCATTAAAAATTCTCCAGCTATAATTATTATTAAACAATTAAATCAAATAACTACAATGTATTTATTAAATATACTTCATTCATTGAAGTTATTTTTATTAAAAATAATCTTTTTTATAAATATTTCATTCAAAAATTGGTGCCTACTCTTGTTCAATTTTCACTTGATTAGTTTTGAATTTTCAAATCCCGCTAGATATGGAATAAATATCTATGTTATTTTAAAGCAGAAACATAACCTCGAAAAAAATGAGACATTCTTTTGCAAATATCTCAGTACATACATTATGAATACCAAATTATAACACTGTTTCCAATTAGTACTCAAGGCATGTCCCATAAAATTTATGGCACACTGCCTAATAAAAAAATAACTAAAAGGAATAGATGGCCTGGTCCAAGGAAGCCGTGCTATACAGCGTTGGCGAGCAAATTGAAAACCAAATCGCCAGTCTATCACTACTACCGGATATATATTCTGACACCGTATCTGATATAAGACTTACGAGGGGGAAGTAGACATGCCGGGTGAATCGCTTTTTTAAGGCCCGTTATTTATATCTTTTTCCTGAAGGCCGTAATGAGGTACCGTGGTCTTTGAAAATGAGATTTTCCCTAGAAAGGGAAAAAATCTCCTGACTACGAGAATTTATTTGTGTTGAAACTGCTATCAAATAATAGGAATATCAACAATTTGTTACCAAATAGTAGGAGTTCAATCAGATTTTTTCGCAGACATTCTACTTTAAATTGTTTCTCTTACAATAAACCATTTCGTATCTGTATTACATCTATATAAAAAATCTTCTAAGTGCGAGAGTTGATTTTTGTAAAAACTGCTATCAAAAAGTAGGAGTATCAATCTTTTTTGCAATCAGAATTTTTCGCTTGCACTTAGATAAAAAAAATCTGTGGATGGATTTTATCAAAAATTTGATGTGAATCTAAGATTTGGTGTAAAGAGCTCGAAGTAAATTTTATCACGCCGGCTCAAACTTTTTAAATTTTCAATTAACACAATCACATACAGATGAGCATAAATCTAAAAGTAGGTTTCACTAACTCAGTAAACAGCATCTCAAATGTTCTACTGGATCCCAAAATGAAAAATTTTGATGACTGCCAAATTTTTCCTTGGATTACTTCGGGCGTGTTAAAGTTAATACATATTTAAATGTACTGAAATTCAATCAAATCGCTCGTAAAATTAATAAAAAATTATCAATAAATTTTTTTAATAGGCGAATGTTTTATTTCGTTTTTATTTGAATGGTAATACTTTCTACATCATCAGTTTGTACTGCTTAAAATACTGGGCGATTTAAAAAATAAATAACACTGAAAATAAAAGGATGTTACAAGTTTTGCTGATTAATCTACAAAAATAGCGATGTGGTTATTTTAATAGTATCAAACCTACAAGTCGGAACTTATGATTGTTACTTAAAAGGACGAAAGAGAGATTGATTTTTGAACCATAGTGCATATAACAGAAGGTGAAATATATATGCTCATGTCGTCTACTATGTTGCCAAGTGTATGGAATAGGTTTTGGTATTGAGCATTCATTTGAGTTTTTCCAAATATTCGCATTCCAAATTTTTAAATCAAGGTTTCTTTAATGTTTACATAGTGTGTTTAAAATAATCAGAGGAACAGAGAACGATCACCTCTGAACCAGTACCTCCAGTGATGTTAATCTCTACATGGAGGATTTTGTGACCACGACAGATTTAGTGTTCACCACACTCAGTTTTCGGCTGGCAGTTTCAAACTCGCAGTACAAGGGATGCGAATCCAACGCCCTACCAACAACTAGGCTATGCCAGTCGGTTGAATATTAGGCATTAGCCTATATTGTATATTTAATAATTTGTCCTTGTTGCCATTGTTTTCGGTACAAGGATATAAATTACAATATTACGTTATGTAAATAACGCATGAAAAAACGTTATTTAATTTTGAATAAATCTCAGAAGAAAACTTTTATTTCGAAGAATGCATAATGGAGCTTCTAAAAATTATAGCATAGAATATACTTTTTAACCCTTCTTTGCATGATGATGGAAATTTCCATCCTAATATTTAGTCAACAAAAAAAGGTACTCAAAACCCTTGTCCTGTAAATTTGTTGTTGCTGGCAACTTTTTAAGCGACTATTGCATACAAAAAAACGCAGTTGTCAAAAAAAAAGCAAACGTCACTGTCAATTACCAGGCCTACAACTTGTCATTCCGCTGTTTGTTGCGACTGGCAGAAATGAGCGAGGTTTTAAATTGTTTTATGGAAATTAATTTATTATTAATAATTATTAATTAATTAAATTATCATACAGAATAAAGAAGATTTAGTAAAGAATATTTTTTTATTTATTTAGTACTGAGCTAAATATGTGACAATGCATGATGATGTAAATTTCTATCATATTGTTTTTTACATAATAGATATTTTTTATTTACACCAAGATTTTTTTAAATATTTTTCCTTTAACCTAGAGCAGTAATTACATCACCTTGATTTTTTTTTTAAAAAAAGAAAAAAATCATGCAAAGAAGGGTTAAACACATATGTATGTTTCCTAAGGGAAATTTTGTAATTGATCTGTTTTCTTAAGTTAGGTCTTTGAAATTTTGCATATTTGTAGGCCATTTTTTATAACATGCATTTCTAATTTTTTGAAATCTTTATTAAGTTAAGCAATTAATTTTATGAAATTTTAGAAAAAAAAAGCATCTTTTAAACTTTAATTCTGTGATTTTAATTATGTTGGTAGTAAAGAGTTATGAATTAAAAACTAAATATCTATTATTCAAACCAAAACTTATTTTTTTTAAAAAAAGATTAGCAAAACTGTATTATTAAAGAGAGTTTTTGATCAATTTATTTTATGTTAAACATTATAAAAATTTTCTGTATTTAATATCTAATCATCCATTTTAGAATATTAGCAAAGAAAATCAACTGCATACTTTTGTTAACAGATTTATTGAATTTAGTCTTTAAAATTTCAAAAATAATTACCTTGACGTTAAGATATCTGAAGTACAAATTTATTATTTATTATACTACTAAAATATTCATTTTATCTTTTATCAGTGTTAAAAAAATTCAATTTATAAATTTTGTACAGATATTTTTAGATCAATATATTGTTTCCTAGAAACAGTAACGAGAGAAATAATAAATATTTTAGTAAGGTTTAGGTTTACTGACGAAAAGAGCAAAAAAATTGAAGCTCAGACAGACAAAATCCTCTTCTCCGATCTTTGATAAAAAATATCGTTAAGCTTTTTTTATTAAAAAATATTGAAAAGGTAATACGGCGTAGAATTAAGTCAATTTCACCTTCATTTTGTTTTTAATATAAAGAACCCTCTTTGAGAAAAAGTTCAAGTATATAAGAAAGAAAATATCTCATTTCAAAATAAATGAGTTTAATAAACTGTTTAACTTAGTTTATAAAATCATAAATAATTTATATTTTTACAGAAAAAAAAGTATTTTTGTACTTTTTTTCTTCTTATGACTCGCTTTTCGCTGTAATTTAATTTTCTATTCAGACACAGCAAAAACACAAGTGGATAAAATTTGGAAAGAAAATTGAATTTTAAAATTTGCGATAAATATTTTCTGCAACTGTCATTGGAGATTTAGATGCGAATATGCTAAATTTAATTATGATCATTAAAATGCGCATTTCCGTTTTTTGATATCGATCATTGTATCGAACATATTATATGTGCAAATCAAAAATGGACAAAAAATTTGAGAAATGGGGCGATATGTGATTTATTGCAAATATCAATAAAGTATCAAAAACTATTATTTAAAAAAATATATATTTTATGCAAAAGGAATTAAACAAGGTGTTCTAATTATTTGTATTTCAGTAGGAGCGCAAGCATTCAATAGTTGAAAGATAATTTGGCACCAGTAAATAATAATTGGAGTGCATTTTAAAGAAAGTAGTGTGTGGATAAAATAGATAGAATCGAACTCGCGACGTTAGGTTTTGAAGCTGCGTAACATGACCACCAGACAAAAGTGATCACTCTAGTCCAGGGGTTATTATCTGGCTTATACATATATACCACAGTAGATACATATTTTATAATAAGGTTTTTAAAGAAACTAAATAGATTATTTTTTTTCCATCAACATTCTTACCTTCTGAAAAATTAAAAACTAGAAGGGGTTTCTTTGTACTTTGTATATTTCTATTTTCTATTCGGTTTTTTAATTATATTTTTGACTGAGTTTGCCATTTGTTATATATTTAATCCTTTAATAATATTAATTTGAGTTAAGTTATTTTTTTCTTGCTTATTATTTTTGTTTCCTAATTTTCAAATAGATAATACATATTCATTAAGCTTTTTAAAACTTTCAGTGATCCATTAGCTTCAAAAATATTGCTAGGCGAGTATTTCTTATCCAAAAATATTTTTTATGCCTATTTAGGTATCTGATTCTACCTGAATATACGTCATAATATTTTTAAAATACTCCAAAGTGACAAAACATTGATAAATTGTATTAACTTTGTTTCAAAAAATGTATACATTTGTTTATACTACCGTGAAAAATCGATTCGTTCTATTGTTATCCGCCTAACACTTTCTGAAGAATAATTAATCATCCTTTAAACAAAATAATTAATCATTTACTGCAAATAGAACAAAAGTGTCTTTTGTCTAAGCTCTATCAGGTATCTTTTCATCCCCTGCTGACAAATCTAAATGTGGTATTGATAAAATATTCGTCTAATATGAAAAATTTCATTGATTTATTTACTTAGACTAAAATTATTTATCGAGATAAATCTTAACATATATAAACAAGTTTTAATGTACGCAAAAAATGAGCTAAATAATTTTTTTTTGAAAATTATAAATTTGTTAAAGTCTGAGCATGCACTTAAAAATAATAATTTTATGTAAATAAGACACATTTTTCAGTTATTCAGTGCTATCAAATTAGTCCTATCAAACTCTCCGACTCGTCCATAGGCACATGGAATAAACCATACAACTGATTGACCGGACCGCAGCCACAGCAATGCTGCCAGGAATTGTGGATGAACCTAAGAGCCAAGGTACAACCCTTCCCGCAAGTACATCCCGTCATCGGTGGAAGGAGCCCTACACCCCACCTTACACGCACCTTTTGGTGTAACCTTCGAGGCTGCTAGATCCAACCGTCATGCCGAAGGCCATTTTTTATCTTGTAAATTATGTAGTTGCAAGAATAAGGTTACAGTTGTGACATAATTTTTAAATGAGACTTGAAAAGTACTGAACAACTTTTTTGCTGAGATACCTCCTAACTGAGAGTCAGGAAAGAATGGAATTTTTTTCTCAACGCGCTTTATTTTTTCTTTTAAATAATGAATGTCATTTTCAAAACGAATTTTAAATACATTTTCTTAATACCTTGAAATAAATTGGCCCTTGGATAAACATCATGCATTTTCGTCACATTAAAATGATTTTGAGAAAATCGTAACAAGAAAAAAATGAATTCATTTCTTTAAAACAAGTGGAAAGAACTTTATATGAAGAAGAAAACTATCTGAGATGAATCAAATGGTTTTAAAGAAATATTGGCATTTGAGAAAAAGGTGGATAGTGGCGATGTTTTATTTATGAATGACAGCAATGCAGAAATAATACATTTCACCGTGATAAATGCCCTATCCTTCAAGTTATGATTTTGAAAAGTTGAAAACATAATCTCCCAAGATCATTGCTTGTCAAAACCTAGACCAGACAGACAGTCCATCACCACTTGTCCCAATATATTTACAATTCCAGTAGCAGCAACACCAAGTGCTTTTGCGCCAAATCTAAGAAGAAAAAAAATCTAAAGAACCAACACCAAATTCACTGCCCAAAATTCTAGAGGGATTTTTTCAAGTAATGTCTAGGGAAAAATTATTTGCCACCTTTTCTTTTGGGGGGGGAGAAAAAAATAACGAGGGGGGTAGATGACTTATGGGCCCCGAAGCTGCGGTGGTTATTTTGATGGAGCACTCATTCTACCAGACCCATCGCATAGCATTCATCTGGCTCAGGGATCATTAAAAAAAGGGATTTGGGATCTTTTCCAATGATTTATGAAGGGGTGCTTTAATTCAATTGTTTCTCTCGAGAAATCGAAGAGAATACATTACACCATGGTGGTGTCGATATATATATATTTATATATATAAATATATATACACATCTCTAGCAAATTCAGAGAGGTAAAGTGGGGTAGGGAGGGAGTGAATGAGAATATTGCTTCGTTAAAATGGCGAGGTGAAGAAAGATCGGTTCCAAACTGGTCCAACAAATGATCTTTCATTCTTACCCCTCTCATATTTTCTTTTTCCTCTACCCCTCCCCCTTTTTTCCTGCTTTTTTTTAAGACAATGAAGATGAATGGCTGCACCCAAATGATGGTTTCAGAACACACATTCTGGGAAAACATCGTCGCCAATTTGCGTATAATTTAGAAATTCTATAAGACAGGCACATTTTATGATCCCGGGTTAATTTACACAGGAGAAAGGGGTGGCCTGTCAGTTATAACGAGAGACGTCGTCTTAAGTATGGGGCTATAATTCATTCTTAAATCTTGACGTAATGATGGCAATGAGGGAGAGATGTAATGCGCTGTACAATCAGTCGTAATTTTTTTGAGTTTCATTCAGGGGATGAAAAATTATTTTAAATTATTTGAGACAAATGAAATGAAGCATTTCAAAATTTTAAATTTCAGCGATATAGATGCATTAAGATAGTTAATTATCAATTTTATAATAACATAAAAACAAGATTCTCAGTTTTATATTTTATTAAAATTGATGATAAATATTTCCTGATATTATTTATTTGGATTCTTCAAACTAACAGGAAATATTGTTACATATTAAAACTATTATGAACACGTCCATCAAAACTTCTAGAATTTTGAATTTGAAGTGAAAAGGAGAGACGCTATTAGAAACAACTTTTTACTCAGCCTGAGGCTTCCACCTTAAACACTCCAATTCTAGGTAACTGCCTAGTCTATAATCTACTACTAAAGTCCTGATAACTTCTTGTAAATTTTAGATTTCAGCGATATATACATTAAGATAGTTAATTACCAGATTTATAATAATACAAAATTGGGATTCTCAGTTTTATATTTCATTAGAATTGATGATAAATAATTCCTGATATTATTTATTCGGATTCTTTAAACTAACAGGAAATATAATTACATATTTAAACTATCATGAAAACGTCCATCAAGGTTTCTAGAATTTTGAACTTCAAATGAAAAGGGGTGACGCTATTAAAAACCACTTTTTACTCAAATAGCCTGAGGCTTCCACCTTAAATACTCCAATTCAAGGTAACTGCTTAGTCTACAATGTATTACTAAAGTCCTGATAACTTCTTGCAAATTTTAAATTTCACCATTATAGATATATTAAGGTAAATAATTACCAGCTTTATAATCACATAAAAATAAGATTCTCACTTTTATATTTTATTACAATTGATGATAAATAATTCCTGATATTATTCATTTGGATTTTTCAAACTAGCAAGAAATGTTATTACTTATTTTAATTATCATGATCACGTTCATCCAGGTTTCTAGAATTTTATTCTTGAAGTGGAAAGTAGAGACGATATTAGAAACCACTTTTTACTCAAACAGCCTGAGGTTTCCACCTTAAACACTCCAATTCTAGGTAATTGCCTAGTCTATAATCTACTACTAAGGTCCTGATAACTTCTTGAAAATTTTAAATTTCCACGATATAGATGCATTAAGATAATTAGTTATCAACTTTATAATCATATAAAAACAATATTCTCAGTTTTATATTTTATTATAATTGATGATAAATAATTCCTGATATTATTTATTTGGAATCTTCAAACTAACAGGAAATATTATTACATATTTAAACTATCATGAACACGTTCATCAAGGTTTCTGGAATTTTGTACTTGAACTGAGAACCAGAAGTGCTATCAGAAACAACTTTTTACTCAAACAGCCTGAGGCTTCTACCTTAAATACTCCAATTCTAGGTAATTGCCTAGTCTATAATCTACTACTAAAGTCCTGATAACTTCTTGCAAATTTTAAACTTTCGCAATATAGATATATTAAGATAATTAATTACCGGCTTTATAATCATAAAAAATAAGATTCTGAATTTTATATTTTATTAGAATTGATGATAAATAATCCCTGATTCTTTAACGAATTTCTTGGATTTTTTAAATGAATAGGAAATAATATTACATATTTAAACTATCATGAACACGTTCATCAAGGTTTCTAGAATTTCGTACTTGAAGTGAAAACCAGAGACGCTATCAGAAATAACTTTTTACTCAAACAACCTGAAGCATCACTTTAAAAACTCCAATTCTAGGTAACTGCCTACTCTATAATCTACTACTAAAGTCCTGATAACTTTTTGCGTAATGAAGTTAGTTTATAGCACTAACTTCGTTTCATGATAAATTTGAGTTCGTAGAGAAATAATGCTTCCTTGTTTATGAGTAAATTTTCGATTCTTGAATATGGAATTACTTATGGAATGATCATCGCAATGTCCAGATCTAGTACCTTTGGACTCTTGAAACAAACTTGAAGACTTAGCACTGAAAAGATTCAATTTATTTCGTATCTACCGGTCTCCATTGATCAATACTTTTTACAAATTACATAATTACTCAAAAAATGCTAGAATAAATTATTAGGTTTCGTTAACGTAGGCATCAGTTTATAACATGCTGTTCATTCTCGGATTTTGAGACCTCGGCGCTTTTGCTCATGTATAAGAAAGTGCCTTATTTCGTCAAAAGGGCTGATAAGAAAGTTCAAATGAGATGTTAACATTTTACAATAGATTTAACTCAGACTATTCACTGAAATAAGAAGCGTAACAATAGCACATTTTTGCTGCGCATCACCTCTTATAAAAGTGCAAACGTCGAAAAGTGATAGTCTCGGTATCTTGTTGTTGTTGTTTCTAATGGCATCTGTCATGCACAAGCTCATTAATGCAGTCGGTGATGGTACTTAGGTATTAGACCGTCCAATTTTATAGCCAAATTTGAAGTCGTCGCCAATTAGTTGTTAAACCGCTACTATGTCAATCCGCCAATGGTGTAAGCCGTTGATCTTTATCGCCAAATTTAAATACATCGCCAATGAGTTACTAAACCGTTGGCGATCGTTGGCGAAGATGGTCTAATACTCAAGTACCTCAGTGATATTAAGCCGAGGGTGCGTCTCTTATTTAAAGTAGTGTCTACTGGGGCCAAAAGTACGTCTTAGCTACCCACGCATCACGTTCTATTGTGCATCTGCTTTTTACAATGGGGGAGAGGTAATTTTTCATATTTCACGAATAAAACAGAGGATGAATAACCAAGCCCAAACCGGGACTCGAACCCAGGACGCCCAGAACACGATGAAGACGCGCTAGCCCTGTGCCATCACTTCGAGTCTCGACATCTGAAGTTGCTTTGTTTCAAAAATCCTGAACTTCTTATGTTATTATTATTTCTAGACTAATCCAATTGCAATCAATGATCCCATAAAAAAGTATTTTATAATATATGTGAATAAAAATCACTATTTATTTATAAATAATTCATTCGAAAGGAAATTAATCAAACGTTAATTTTTTGAAACTTTAATTATTAATAAAAGCTGGATTTATAATTTAGAAATAAAATGTTACTCAAGATATTAAATCCAATAACATTTAATTGAATATTTAATGACTAAGAAAATAATTTTCCATTGTTATTAAATTGAAATCAAATCAAGTATCAAATAAAAGGAAAATGAAATAAGAAATAAAATAAATAATAAGTAAATTAAATAAAAAAAAGGAATGAATGAAATAAATGAAATGAAAGTCTATCAAATGAAAAAGTAATTAATTTTGAATCTTCATTTTCTTATTAGATAAAGTTAATATCTAAAAAAAATCTCCCAACTATAAATTACTTATTTCATTTATCTACAAAATGTATCTATAATATAAATGCTTTTATTGAATATTTATAAAAATAATTACAATATCAGGCATTTCAGAATTAGTACTTATTGTAATAAGTTTCAGTGAATATTATTTCTTAAGCTTTAATAATGTGCAGAATTAATTAATAAATAAAAATAATCAATTATAAAGGTAAAATAAAAAATAATATTCATTATTACTATTATCAATTATTATTATTGTTCGTATAACTAATATATATAATAAAAATTATTAATAAATATCAAATAATTACTTAATATAAGGCTTTTAAATATATTAATTCATATAGTTAAACGTAATTTCATAATTATGCTAAGCTTATTTCAAGATATTTGATACTAATACTTATATTTTATGTATTTTTATTTTTTATTTAACTTTTTTTTATGTTTTTTTATTATTTTTTGAGTAAGTATTCATATTTTTAATTCGTGGGAAAATGAGATCAGTATTCTATGAAAAAAAAACCTCAATATTATTTTACCATATGTAATTAAAACAAGATGTTTACTTTAAATCTCAGATGTAAGTTATTAAATTTCCTAGCTTAACTATTTAATTATTAATTATATTGAATAACTTTGTAATTTAATTTTTAACAGAATATTCTCTGTCATATTTAGAGATTATTATTTTGAAATTTGTGTGTGTGACGAATAAAATAATAATAATAATAATAGTAAAATTAAGAAAAATAATATTTGCTTTATCAGTAAATCTAATTCTGAATAACATTTATTTATGAAATTTGATATCTTGAAGTGATAATATATGGATAAATATGAAAAACATAATTGAAAAAAAATTCCAACAATATAGTATCAATAAAGTATATTTATCAATATAAATCGACAATTTCTAATAGCATAGCACCTAATAAATTAATTTCATGCCTTACAAAAAGCGATAGCATATCCTGAAATAAATGAGAAGTCGAGAAGACAGCTATTTAATTATTTTTTAACTTAGTAATTTCTAAAAACTACAAAGAACCTAAAACTACTTACATCCAAATTATTACAAAAGATGATAAATATAATAATCTCATCATGTCTTTATCATCGAGACCAACTTATTTATTTGTATACTACTTATGTCCGTCATCTCAGCCATTCGCCATAGTGGTTATTTTAAGGTGACCAAGGACCTTTAAAATGACTTTTTGTAATTTTCCCCTCAGCAATTTGAAATGTTACAGGCATTAAGAGTAACACTATAGGAGATGACACACAACATTTTAAAGTAATATGCTAGTTTACTTAGGAGTTGGGGGGGGGGGGTAATATGATATAATACTAGTGATGAATAACGCTAATGAAAAATGTTCCAGGCGCTCCAAATTTGTTCGAAAGCGCTCCAATTTTTATTATCACTTTCTCTAACCCTTTTCAAAGAAAAGTTGAAATTAAACTTGAAAGTTGAGTACGAAACATCAAAATTAACCACTATAATAACTCAAAATTATTCAAACTTTTTAAAAAAATCAGTAGTTTTAAGTTATTGGTCAATTGTATCTGAAATGTAACTGAATTTAACGTCTTTGTAACTGAAATTTCAAATCCCTAAATAATTAATATTAAGCTTATTTTAGAGGATAATATTTATCATATTGTTTTTTTTTTCATCAAAGCTAACGGCAATTTCTTAGGTATCGTTACGATTCATCATGACAGCCATTTTTATCAAATGATTTTACAAATTACCTCAGAATGCACCATGTGTTCCATACGAGCTTTTCAAACTGAATTTCAAAGGTACCATAACTGAACAATTGATAACTAACTTATTTTATATAATAATAATTATCATATTGTCTCCTTATCATCGAGCTAAACAGTTTACTTCTTTGCGCATTATTACGACCAATCATAACAGTCCTCTCATCCGAAGGGTTCCACTAATTACCCAAGAATACACCCCAAAAATATCAAAAACTATTATACCTGATCGTTGACGATTCTAACAGAAGCTGCTGGGGTCATTCGGAGTAATTGAAAACCGCAAATAAACGACCGAAAATACCATTTGGGTGTGAGTTTCGTCATGGCAATGTCAAACTTGTCAATTGTTTTACGAGCCGTTATTACAGGTGGGGGTTGATGGTTGCCAAACTGCAGCACCCAATCGGCACGGAGGACAACAATGGCCCTTGCGATGGATATCGTGCTACCGTTCCTCCAAATAACAGGTTGTCAAAGGTGTAATTACTCCCAAGAAAGAACACAGAATTGATTTCCACGGAATATCTGTGTTCGCAAAAACAATGAAATTGCCGGTCCCCGCACTTACCCGCTCATTTAGATCGTAATCTTCTTGATTCATACTTCCCAGCCCAATTTTTTCTTTTTTCTATCCGTTGTTTCTCTTTTTAATACAATATAATAATAAGTACACACCGCGAATTCTTTCTGCGAAACAGAAAATATCCAAAGAGGCAGAGAAAGGAAATGCGGATTTTTCTCAAGAAAATTTCACGAGTAATTAGAATTATTATTCTCCTGTCCAGGGCTTCACGTTCCTTTTTTAGAGAGAGAGAGAGAGAAAACGTGTACATAAGAACAGGGTTAGTAAAATAGTGGAATAAATATGATACACCACCCCTTTCGCGTGCTTTATAATTGCTTAAAACATGATGTATCCTATTTACTCTGCTAAAAGCCTTGCTATTTTTATCTCCCAGAATAAATTTATTCTTTGTTTCATTCAAAGTTCGTTTTTAACATCCGGGTTCTTATCTTCAATCTGATCACGAAGGAATAGGAGAAATTTCCACGTTTTTTCGCTTTTATACGTTATGTTATATTAGGAAAAAAATCTTATAAAAGTAAGAGTAAATCAGGCTTAGGGAGTAAATATGCATAATTATAGAAGTCTTTCGGCGAAATCAGCTTTTTGTGCGAGAGTGGATACTACTTTCAGGCTTAGTGTCTCAGAAATTTTTAACTAGTAATTACATGGTCGTCGAAATATCCTTTTGCGTTAATTCATGTTTTATAATAAGAGAACTTTGTTGTGACAGCGTTAATAGATAATGCATTTAGGTGTATTTTTGTGCATATAAAAATAAAGTAAATAATAATCAGTAAAACAAGAATTTTGTGGAACTTTATTTTAATAAATGGTAGAGTTTTCTAATATTTTCTTTACTGTGATTAAAAATAGGATGTAATTTCAAAAAAGGGTATTTTTGTTATTTATTTAGCTTTTTTCTAGAAAATTAACCAATAACATTTCATTATAATTTTTTTTAAAAAGTTCAATTAAAAGATATATAAAGAAAAATACTTGATAGGGAAATATTTAGAAAATGCAGTATTTGATTTGTTTTGAACCGAAATAATTCGAAAGCTTTTGCTTATTCAGTTCTTATAACTTTTCTTTTAGTGCATCAAAATGAAAATAAAATTTTGATAAAAAAAGAACCTCATAGAATATGATTCTGAAAAAAAGTGTAGCGTTTTCAAAGGGTTTATTTGTAGCGAATTAAAGCAGAATAACGCATCAATAAATGGTATTATTTAGTAATCTTTATTTGGATAAGAATCAAAATATGATATTATTTGAAAATATGTATCATTTAAAAGAACTGATTGGAAACCAAAATGCTCCATTGGACAAAACCCTGATCACAGAACTAATATGGTATTCAAATATTAAGTTACAACCCACATTATTTGCCATTATACAATTTTTTATATTAATGTTCCATTCTAAAGCAACAATAGGGCGATTTTATGACAGAACTCATAGTTTTGAACCGTAGTCAGATGACGAGGACGACGCCTGAACTGGCAGTCCCTTCTCCACACCACATCAGAGGAAGGACGTTTGACCCTGATGGACTTAACATGCAACTTATTCTCTTACACAACGGTTCTTCTGTGGAATTAGGTTTTGAACCTTTAACCCTAAGTTCCATGAACCGAGATCTCACCCCATGACATCGAGATTTTTCAATTTTTCAAAATTAATACCTCTAATATTTAAAATTATTTTTTATATTGAAATCGCTGCTTAAGTACTTCTATTACATTAATAAATTATATTCTTTAAAGCAAAAACGATCAAATTATTCATCTGGGATTTCAGTCTTTAGAATTGCTGTTTTTAATTTTTTTAAAATTCTTTTCAATCATTAATCATTTCATCAAAGAACTAAGATGGAAAAATAGTGTAGATAATAGCATCTAAAATTGGGAAATTGCCAACAAACTTGTTCTGGTATCATATATTTTGTGATGTGAAAGTGAAAAAGAGCTTCTCGAATGCCGGTATCCACATTATGAAATAATTTCGAAATGAAAAATAACAGCATTAAAAAAGATCCACACAGGCTACCCAACAACCACAACTACTGCTGTTGATAGAGACATGGAATTAAATACGTGTCATCATAGATATCTAACAGTTGGAACGCATCGTTTAAAATTTGCTATAGTAATTGGAATATATAGTTTTAGAGAAACTCTTCGCAGTTCCCCGAACTGAGATATGTTCTTAACACCTGAATACATAGAGGAAGAAAGCGTTTTATTTAAGGAGCCAAGAATACGATTTTGGGGGAATTAATTCTGAAATCAACTTCGCGGTGGAATCAATATTCAATTTGCTAAGTAATTATCTGCGAACCTCTATTAGACATAATGCTATTCATTATATCTCTTTCATAATATTTTTCATTGCAATGGTGAAATGTTTGTTACGGGAAAATTATATCGAGATCTTTAGCTTTGCCTAGTTCAAACTGAATGGCTGTATTTGAACTGTTCGAATTTTCAATCGTTAATAAAATTCTTTCTGTTCATTTACTCAAGTTCAAATAATTTTAAAAAAAATTATAGTGGGTGACATTTCATGTTAATATAGTTTCTTCAAATATTAATTCATTAATTTTTTATTTATTAACTAAAAACTAACTCTCTCGCCAAAAATCTTCATTTCCCTAACGCATTTTGCTTTACCTCAATCGGCGGGGAATCCACAATTGACGTTAAAAATTCAAAGCTAGTATAATTCTTTGATCAATTATTTATAGTAAGTGCAATTATCAGGCCAGGATAGCCTAGTAAGTAGGGTGTTGGACTCGAATCCCTTGTTCTGCGAGTTCGAACCCGCCAACCGATGATTGTGTGTGTGTGTTACCTGGCGGACGTTAAATCTGTGGTGGTAACAAAGTTTTCCATGTCGAGAGTAGTACCACTGGTAGTACTGAGTCAGAGGTATTCGTTCTCTGTTCAAGATCTAAATTATAATCTGTGAATGAATGAAATGCGAACCACTCCGTTAAAAGGATTTGTGACGTGTGTGAGCTAGAAGTCAGACTTCTGTCTTTGAGGGCTCAAGGGTCTATACGCTCAGAAGCTACTGCACCCCTTCCTTGTAAAGCGGAACACGAGAACAACAAAAAAAATGGTAATTATTTAATAAAAAGTAATTAAAATAAAAAAATTCTTTCTTGCTCATAGTAGCAATTGACTTTATTTTTTTTGTATTATATTTTAATTTAAGCAGAGAATAATGTAAGCATTATTCTGGTGCGGTGTTAACAACATATGACTTTTGTGTACATAAACCAAGAACAAAACAAAATTATCTGGCAACAACTACAGTAATTACCCTTTTTTATGTTATATGGAAACCCCGTTTCTAAAAAAAAGTAATTTTTGTTTGTGAATTATAATCTGGCTGATAGGTTCTCCCATATAACAATAATCGATTTTGCTTGTATTCATTAAATGTGCTGGAGAAAAACTCAAATTTACTGAAGGTACTTTAATGAAAAAGTTATATGGGTTACTAGTTATAATGAGCAAAACCGTTTTCTTCGTAATAATGGTTAAATTTAACAATCAACTCCCCCACCCTAAGCTAATGCCCCCTTTTTACATCTATGCATTTAGCATTGTTTTGCCCGTGTAATCCCATTAGTTCGTCTCACATGTCATTTTCTCGCCAGATAAGTTATTTTACAAAGATTAAGCTCATTATTATTAAATTCGGTGTCTGGTTAGCGAGGAGAAGTTCATTAGATTTCATTCAGTATGACGCGCCATTTATCATTTTGTGTGCACCATTTCTTTTAAAGGAGGGTAATTTAGAAAAATGCACGCGCACACAAACAAAAGTATGACAATACCAAATTACTTATTTTTGGTGCCACTGGCGGATTTTGGGGAGATTTTCACTTTTAATTAAGAAAACGTTTTTGAAATAATTACCTTAATTTATAATAGCATTCAATAGATGATTTCAGGCATTTTTATTATAATGATGATTAAGAATGAATAAAATTTTCTTGTGTAATATAATTAATCTTAATCTGATAGAGCGTAAAATGATGACGCTTAAATGGTTTTTAGATTGCGCAGGAGTAAATTTTAATTGTATTAAACGATTAATTAATTTAAATCTGTTGTACTTGTAGACAGAATAATTCTTTTTTAGACTGATCATTGCTATTTGTTAACAAAAATTAACAAAAACATGCAATAATAAAATAATATTAATACTAATTACTAATACTAACTAAACATTAATAATATTAATACTAATTCTAAATACTAATTAAACATAAATAATAGGCTGTTATTCGATGATTGTAAAATTACTATTACCCTAAATTAAATAAGTAAATAAATTTTTTGAAAATCCATTCCTACTTAGGTTAACAAAGAACATTTTTATTTTAGTTACTTTTTATTAACTAATTACAATTAATAATAATGTGACAGAATCTTATGCGGCAAAATAGAAAGCGAATTTTCTGTCAATTTTCCTTTCTCCTTTCTATATATGTTGTTCGAACTCGCAGCCTAAGGGATATGAATCCAACGCCATGCCAACCAGACTGTCCCAGCATTACAATTACACTTACTATAAATAATTGATTAAATAATTATACTATCAATGAATTCTCAACGCCAAATGGGGCAACGCAAAATGCCTGAATTTTCTACACCAGTTGGGGTAACGCAATACAGATTAGAAATTCCTAATTTTTTATTATGCATTATTTTAATTTGAAAGTACTTTAAAATAAATCCGAAAAATCAATTAATCAACAATGTTTAATTTTAAATGCATCAGACATTATGAAAACAAACTGAGTCGTTTAAAATAATCTACCAAAACCTTTTAAGACCAACCTCATTAGTGTGCGGAAAAAACAAATTGAATTGGTTACTTATTTTGAGGCGGAAAAATAAAGCTTTTTAGCGAGAAAGTTAGTGTTTAATTAATTCATAAAAAACTAATGAATTAATATTTGAAAAAAGTGGGTTAACATCAAATGTCATCATGTGCAAGTTAAAAAAAATTGCTTGAATTTGATTGGATGAATAATAATTATTTTATTAATGATTGAAAATTTGAGCAAGATGTAAATATATATGTGTATACATAGGCAGAGTGTGAGCCTATGTATACACATATAGTAGGAACTGAAAAAGTAATTTTAAGTTAATACATCAATTTTAGTTACTGTATTGAAGGACATAAAGACAAAATATTGGAAATATCAATAAATTAAATTTCTTATAAAGATAAATTGTCCTATTTTAGAAATAGATAATTTTGGAAAATTGATTTTTGAAATTAGGTTTAATCTGACAGGGAACGTAATAATTCAACCAAACAATAAGATAAATAAAGAGTGGTATGAAATTTTTTGCCACAGTTATATTTTTGAGATAATTTTCAAAATATATTTATTATTATTATAGAGTCTTACATTTATTTGGTGATATTTGTTATTGAGTCGATCTATATATGGAAAAAAAGCAAAATATATAAAAAAATCACGGATTTAGTTGGATATATTTTGCTCAAGACATATATATTATATAAGACCATTTATCATTAGAATGACTGCAGTGGAATGGTGACAGATAAAAGTCGGTACCCACATATTAGACCAGCGACACCAATGGTTTAGTAACTCATAGGCCACGGTTTCAAATTTGGCTGTAAACCGTCGACGCCAACGAAAACAACAAAATGGCGGACGATAGTTAAAGTTTGAATAATTTTTTAAATAATGGTGCTTTTTTGCCATGATTGGTGGTTTAGCAACTAACTAGCAACACCTTCAAATTTGAAGATAAAGATCGATGGCTTAATACATAAGTAACTAAAAGTCTCCAAAGATTGGGTGTGACATATTAAAGGTTTAAATCATACTACTTATTAAAAGTAAATAAAACAATCATGATGAAGAAAGAAACTTGTAAATATATAGACGGTCATTATAAGACCTGAGAGCCACCACTGACGTTGCAAACATAATGATGCGTATTTATATCATCTCTTAGTTCTTATATTTGCATAATAACTACGGTTATCGTCTTAAATGTCAAACACGATACCGATTAAACAGCTATATGTTTTATGTCAAGTGAAGGGATTTTTCGAAACTAATTACTCACAACAGCAGGTTCAAAGTTCTCTCCATCCTTTTAGAATACGCGAGACAAAAAAGAACTTGAAATTTAGAACCTTCATACCAACATTTTCTAATATATATCTCTTATGATTTTACCAATAAAAATTCAGAACCTCGTCAAATTTTGGGTTAAACGTATAAAAATGTTAACTCCCTATCAACCTGATAACTATCTTTAAATAAACGCAATAATTGAACAGTGCAACAGTCCGAGATGAATTTCAGCGTATGAATTTAGTATGAATCTATGACTATGTTGTAGATATGTACATAATTTTGAACTAATGACAATGGCAGATAACGGCCGATTAATTTTCTGTCAAGATGCCTTGAATGGGATGGCTCAAAAACTGTAATAAGCTAGATGAATGAAATATGGTTCATAGATTTTAATCAAAATTTTATGATTCAATCTTAATGAAATTTTCCTTCCAATCAGCTATTACAAAGAGACTAAAAATGTTTCATTATACAATGAATATGAAAATCACTCTGTATACATATAAAAGAAAATCGAAGTGAGAGAATTCTTACAAATCTTTACATTTAAACGATTTAACAAAGGACATCCAACTTTAAATTGTATTACAATTACTTATTTAAAATTAAAATTGTAACATAATGATACTAATCTTCTCAAAATTGAAATTTTAATTTAAAAAATATTAATGTGAGAAACTATCTAAAACATAATTAGAATATTCATAATATGATGCAGTAAAATGAATGAAAATTTAATGTTGTTATTGCACTAGTACATAGAAATTAGTACTATTTAGGTAAGCATCCGAACCGGATTGGAAAGTCTAAATTTTCTAATGAATTTTATACTGACAAGCAACTGTGAAAATTAAATTCCAGAAACCATAATAATAAATTAATGGATAAATATTTAATGTATACGTTCTAAGAAGAAAATAATTTTAAAACTTTAGACATTGCAATAAATTAGCCATAATAATAAATTAATGGATGCATATTTATACGTATATGTTCTAAGAAAAAAAATAAACATTGTAATAAATTAACCATAATAATAAACTAATAAATAAATGTTTATACGTATACAATTTAAGAAGAAAATAATTTAAAAAAATTAAGCATTGTACTAAATTAGCCATAATAATAAATTAATGGATAAATATTTATACGTATTCATTCTAAGAAGAAAATAATTTAACAGCTTTAAACATTGTAATAAATTAACCGTAATAATAAATTAATGGATAAATATTTATACTTATACGATCTAAGAAGAAAATAATTTTAAAACCTTCAACAATATCTTAAAAAATGAAAGATTAAATATTAATAAATTTACTGAAATAAAATATCGCAGCTTGCTCTAATTATAAAATCCAGTCCCAAACACCTTCAAAGTGGATTTACCTGTTTAGCATTAGCAAATAAAAATTTCATTTGTAGGTCTGATGTGTCACGTATTAGAATTTTATATCCAATTACTTAGAAATATTTTCTAAGTAAAAGATTTTCTCAATTTCTAAGCCGATGAGATAAGTTGATAAGATAAGATTTCTAAGCTGATAGGATTAAATCTATAGAATATAAAATAACTGCTATAAACTGAAAGAAATATTCCGAAAAACGTATTATAAATCATATAATTTTAATCTAATATGCGAATAAATTGCTCATCTCCTTCATATATGAGGATAAGAATTTATTTTTCACTAGAATGTAAAATAGATGTTATATGTGTAATTTATTTCAAATAAATTCTGGATTTATCAGTTTCCAACTTTCTCCGTTTGCACGTTTAATGATAAGAGGATTAGCTAAGGAGCTATCTCTTTACAATCAGAGCTCTTTTCTTATATTCTTAATCTCAGTTTGGAGCCAGCCATGTTTACATGATGCAAGTCAAATGTGCAACACAAAATTCAACTTAAGTAATATCTTATAGCTAGAAAAGAGCATAAAAATGCTCACTGTGTTGCAAACATAAAATTTTATATCAAGTGATATACACTAATGTCTCTCATGAGAATGTCATGAAATGTTAATTGATTTTAATATTATTAGTACGATCGACTCAATGTAGTTAATCATGTTAACATAATGCGAGTCAAATCAGCAGCCCCAATCCAATTTATAACCCGTTTTCTCATACTACAGAAAAGAATATATATATATATATATATATATATATATATATAAGAATCTGAACTAAACATCTGACAATAAATTCAATGTTAGGTGTTCTAACTTATATTTGTTACTTGATTGTAACGTAAGTTCTTTTATTGCATTCTGGCAGGAGTTACACAAAAATATGAGAACACAATTTAAAAAAATTCGCCAATAGATTTTTGTTGACCCCGAAAACAATATCATGTTCTCACATGACAAAGGATTAAAATGAAATCTGCTATACACATTTCAAAGTATCATGTCAGAACATAATTTCTTGAATGGCAAAGCATCACGTGCTCATGCGTTAAATTATATTTTTATGCGTTTTAATTGTTTCATTGAATGAGTCACTTTAGTACTGCAAACGATCCAAAAAAAAAAAAAACCTTTGTCTCGCATTTACTGTTTAAAAAATATCACAGTTCCTATTTATTTCCTTTCATGTAATCACGCGCTCTAAATGACATTTTTCTTAGGTTTTATTTGCTGTAGTAATTAATATTTTTTAATCAGAGCTTTTGAAAATGCGATGGCAACGCGTTATTAAAAGCTGATTTTTTGAGATGCTCACGCAGGAAATAAAATAACAATTTTTAGCCTACAGATTTTTGTTAACGCCAAAAATCTCATCCCAAAAACAGTATCCTGTTTTAACGTGATATTTGCAGATTAATCCAGAAATCAAGCAAAATATCGTGTATTCTTATATTTGTTTGAATTTATATAAAGTATATTCATGTGTTTATTTATGGATTATAATATATGAGTAAAGGATTCAGCAGTAAATAAACATTTATGCGACGAAAACAATATGAGCATTCATTTAAATATTAGAATCCGAAACAGAATCTGGTGAAAAATTCTATAAAAATTCCATATTTATACATTTTTTACATATTTTTCAATAATACTGATTTTCTCAAATCATCATTATAGAAGAAAGGGAAGCATTTACAAAGCATTATAAAATATTATTTTTTTGTTACAAAAGTATAACAAAGAATAAAGAAAAAGAGATTAGATTACTTCATTACTGCAAGTTTTATTGTCATTTGAATTATTTTTCAATTTTTTTCTGTTCTTTATATTCATATATAACATTCAGTAGTCAGAACAAAATTGAAAAACAGATTTTTGTATTTCTAAGTAAATAGATTTGTATTTTATTTTATAGTTTAAAATATTTACTGCAAGCATATTTCGCATCAATTTCTTCAATTTTTTTTCTTTTATTTCTTCCGATTCTTAAGGACAACTCAGTGTAAAATGCAGTATTATTATTTTTATTTTTTGTTATAATATTATGGAATAACTTCAAAATTTAAATAAGTCCTCAACAGTAAGATATATCTTAACACATTCTCATAAATCGCATTCCTTTTATATAGAGATACAAATAAAACAATAATTATTATTGTCATGATTTTATATATGACATAATATACAGAATTCTCTTATGATAAGTATGGGCATCTTATTTAGTAGAGATAATATTAATGTCTATTCAAACCAAACGAATAATTTCGCAGAGATTAAAATTAGTTTCATTTTATTTGTTCCAAGCGTATTAAAGAGAGATTAACAGTATTAGATGAAGCACAAAATGAAACAAATCCTCAATTTAATAATGGTAAATCCCGAAATGGATGAATATTTTATAACAAAACCCAAATTGCAATTCTTCAAGTTTTTAATTCTTAATTTAGTAATCGCAAATCTAAAAATGGATAACTATTTTATAAAAGTTAAATGTAACTAAATATAACAAAAGCCAAATTTTAATTTTTCACATTTCTACTTCTCAATTTAGAAATCGTAAATCTCAAAATGGGAGAATATTTTATTAAAAAAAGCCAAATATGTGTGCCTTAAATTATTAATTCATAAATTTATAATCGTAAGTCTAAAAATGGACAACTATTTTATAAAAGTTAAATATAACTATATATAACAAAAGTCAAATTGTAATTCTTTAATTTTTTAATTCTCAATTGAATAATCGTAAGTCTCAAAATGTTTTTTGTATAACAAAAAACAAATATATATATTCCTCAAAATTTTAATCGGATCTACCTGTTGATGTATTGCTACAAAATAGCAATACATCAAATACAATTGTGACTTCCTAAAGTTATTTTACTCACTTTAATAGAATTTTATACATTAAATTAGTCTCTTCAAAAGGATAAAAATGTACCTTTCATATTACCCATTTCAAATCTTTGAATCTTTCTTAATCTGTTAAAAAGTCGCCATTTTTATACTTTGTTTTATGGTAATTGATACTTATAAGAAAAATATGTCGCTTGTTGATTAGTGAGAAGCAGAAACACTTAAAAAAAACTTAACACACGTAACAAACCACTCCCCAAAAATACCCAGATTTATATTTGTGTCGTACTGCTAATAAGCACAGTTTTACCCAGTCTCAAGCCTCCACATTCCAAATTAAGGAATTCGCAGAACTTCTTCCAAGGAAGCCAGCAAATAAAAAGAGAAAAATTATCTCGTGGAATGTTAACGAAAGAAGACGGCAAGCGAAACAAGAAAATTTTTCAAATGCCCATCTAATAAGGATAAATAAACAATGGGAGAATATATATCTTTTCTTTATGTTCTTCGCCGGTGTTTTCCATCATCGCATGCTCGAACCTCTCTACCCACGTCTTCGATTCCTAGTTTAAATTGCATTGTATAAGCACGTCTTATTAATGGATCATGGGTTCGTTAGTTTGCGCTATAGCTATACAAGTTCATTTTTATCTATCTACAAGTAGTTCAGCGTTGTGAACGTTGACCTTAACCTCCGTGGGCTCTTATCTGTCGTTTTTCATGGCATAACCTTCGACTTTCTTCTTTCAAACTTTGAAGAACAACAAGCTGACATCATATTCGTTGCTTGGTATGGACTAGTTGGAAGTTTTTACAGCGTTCTTTCAGAATAACTAGTGGCGTGTTGTATTTGCTACTTACGATGAATGGAACGTGCAACGCTTGGGTGAGATTGGACAAAACGCTCTGGGTTTCTGTGCATTTCTATTTTTTATTGCACCGTTTCGGTTTTCTTTTCACCTTTTTTTTTCACCCACAAAAAGATAACTCTCCCCATACCTGAGTAAACGATCCGATCTGTCAAAGCTACTTTTTATCTTTTTTTCAACTCACCTTCCGAATTTTACCTTCTTTTTTTACCCCAACTCAACTTTTTTTTTATCTTCAAAGTTATTTTTTTTTATTTATCTTTTTTTCGTAGCTACCAACCGACTTTCTCTCTTACATTTTTTCCCCCTCTAACTCCTCTTTTTATTTTTTTTATGGGAAATACTATTTGTTGCTGCTATTTTTTTTCCTCCTCTATCTATCGGCTGGGCGTTTAACTCATTTTTAAATATGCTGTTCCTTTTTTTTCTGTGAGACGGTGGAAAAAAATTACTTCGTTCTTTTTTTAGCTACAAGGTGGTTAATTGAAATTTCTTCATCATACTAATTACTCGGAATCCGTGGATACACCTGGCAATTGTTTACCCGACCCCAGAACTTAATGAGCTGGAGACAAGGCAGATGGTCAATTTCAAAGGATTTCCTCTGATTATTCCTTAAGGGTTTGAGGATATCTCTATTTTTTTTCTTTTAGGGAATCTTAATTCAATTAGTGGCGAGCTTTGATTGCTTTTATATTTTCAAATTGGATTATAAAGAAAGAATCTATTGGATAATTTAGATTTAAAATATATTTCAGATTTTTTTTTTTTTTTTTACTTTTCTGATCTATGAAAAATTGCCAAGAGAATTGTCAAAAGATTAGGTTGTAAATATTAAACGAATCCTTACTTTTCTGATTTCACAGAATAATAACAAACAACTACTATTTACAAGTTTCTGTTATCTTGACTTGATTCATGCATGTAAAATATAAATCTCTAATTAACATCGACGTAACAGAATTCTCAAATTTTATCTATTTGTGCGTTCTCTGTGGTAATATACAAATTTGCCCCTTATTTATTTGTCATTTCACCTACGGATTTTAATTAAATTTACTATCGAATATGACAGACGACATCTGGTAATGGATTTGAGAGAAAAATAATATATACATATATGTTACATTGATTACAGAATTCTTCATCTTTTTAAAACTAGAAAATAATTACGATTTTTTTATTAATTTTTTACTTGCTAACTAAAAAATGACATTAAAATCTGTTCAATTAAATATATAGTTTGTCTATTTGCTATAATATATCTGTGTCTATCAAAGTAATAATTCAAATGTGACTCAATCTGAATTAATTAAATTTGGTACATACATTTATTTTGTAGATTTAAATAAAAATCGACAAGTTAAGACAATTTTACTGTCTAATAGTTCAAAAGCAGTCAACTGGAAGGATGGAATTTATATTTTCTCATGAATACCCCCCCCCCTAACCGGAGGGAACCTCAGAAATATGATAAGAAGTTTCAAGTATGGTGATTGATACAGAAATGATGGGGCTCGACTATCTCCTATCAATGACAAGACCTACTTCTCATGGGGAGAATTGTTACTTGGTCGATGATAGCCTGCTCCTAGGACTAAACTTAATTCTCAACAATACCATCATGGCCATCCGGTCAGTTTAACTCTATAGATTGCATTGTATAGACTATAAAATAAATAAATATTTTGTAATTAATTCTGTTATGTAATATTGCAATAAAGGTTTTAACTGATTTTAATTTCAATTTTACCTGAACAAGGAATTAGACAGCTTTGTTTTATTTTTATATATAAATGTAAAAAAAGAACAACAACTTAGCAACTAATTGCCCGATTCGAACCCTTTTCTACTACTGTATATTTCCGAAGAAGAATTGTTTTTGCACATTATTCTTCAAGTAAATTCAAAGGTGAATTTAGTCATTTTTTTAAATTCTAGGCAGTGCAAGTTATGAGGTTCTTTGTTTACTTGTAACGTCAATTTAGAGTACGTATCCAACTGTACCACCAAATTCGAAGTCATCGCCAATGAGTTGCTAAACCGCCAATTATGGCAATCCAGCAATGATGTTATCCGTTGGTCTTTGTCGCCAAATTTAAATCCGTCACCAAAAAGTTACTAAACCATTGGCAATTTTGGCGAAGACGGTATATTACTTCAAAAAAACCTACAAAACCTACAAAATGTGAAACTTTTGTGAACAAAAACTACAAAATGTGAAAGCTACAGAAAAATAAATTTAATCGATACGTAATTGTTTAAGTTAGTTTCCTATTTTAGTAATTTTGTGAAAACATAATTTTATTTATTTATATATTATAACCCAAATTTACGGCATCCGCTTTCGAATGCAATAGCATGTTAACAAACGCTCGGTGTTTGTAAACATTGTAATAACTCTGAAAATATAATGAGACCGATGGGAATCCTGCCAAGTACACTTTACATGGTGTTAACATCATTATAATATTTTATAATTCATAGAATTTGCATATTTTGCAAATTTATTTCTTTATTAAATCTGGTAATAATATCTCTCTATGAGACTTGTCTACGACCTTCTCAGTCGGCTCCTTTGTTAGCCGGATGTCTGGCTTTTCTAATCCGAAATTGGAAGTTGCCTATAAATTTTAACAATTAAAATAATTTAATAATATAACAACGTGGAAGTTAGAACAGAGAAAAGCGACATCTATATAATTTCAAGCAGAATAGAATTTAACATTTATCTATCACCAACAAAACTAAATAGGAGAGAATGATGAGTCGAATCTATCTATCTATCTATCTATCTATCTATCTATCTATCTATCTATCTATCTATCTATCTATCTATCTATCTATCTATCTATCTAAATATATATATACACTAACAACTTTTATATCAAGATTTATTATTATTTAATAACTATTTCCTCTCGCATTTAAAATTTTATAATATTTTGATTTTATTTCTTAAGTGATTTTGAAATATTTATTCCGTAACTCATTATGAAGCATAATCATTAAAAAATGACTATTGAGTCTTAAATTTCCTTAATAAAACAATCGTTGGACCATATAATTATGAATTATCAAAGACTTACTTAGGATAATATTTGGAAGAAATAAGGCATGAAGTTGATCAATAGATTAATTTTTTCTCTTTCCTCTTTAATATTAAATATTCTCCCAGACTTCCAAAGAGATATCCTAGTACAGAAAAATACAAATTTTTTCAGTTTGGGCAGATGAAAGACAGATTTGTTACAAGTGTTAATAAGATATTAACGACTGTATAATAAATAAGTGATATTCTTTTATCAATTTAAACATACTTATAACACTTTTTTTACGCTAATTGATATACTAATTTATAGCTCACCTATAGCAGCACCTGTCTTTCAAATTATTTTGCAAAGCAAAGTTTTCTTTCTTTCATTCGTAAAATCATGCTACTCCTGTATTTTTCATATTATAGTAAGTTAAACGAAGTTTATTTATTAATTGTACCATTTCAGTTAGGATGTTAATTTCCGTTACTTTTAATGATTTTTTGATTTCTGTATTGACCATTTCGGCAAAGAATTAAAATGAAGTATTTCAGCTTAAACATTGTGTACATCTCAGTTATAATCCACCACATATACTCATTACATACACATAGTTTTACTAATTTTAAACTTAACTTTTATTAAATTTCAATTGATACTCTATTTTAAAGGCAATTCAAAATAATATGTGTTTAATCCTGGAATTTCAAGAATAAATTTAAATAAACTTTTCTCATTTCCTTTTTTACTTTCGGTAGAAAACAAAATAAAAGTTTATTAAGAAGATTATTTAACAATAATGTATTATTATAATATTATAGTAATTATATTTAATAATTAGTTATTATT
>JAOUZG010038069.1:4878528-4903922 GCA_026289955.1 Argiope argentata | reverse complement strand
ATAATTAGTTATTATTATAATATTGTAATAATTATATTTAATAATTATTTATTATAATAATATTATAATAATTATATTTAATAATTATTTGTTAATTATAAAAATTTATAAAGTTCTTCTATTAAATTTCAAAGTTAATTCTATTACATTTCAATTTATACTCTATTTCTTTTTAGAGGAGAAATTTATTTTTGCAAGCTCTACTTTCTTCTTCTGTTGATGCTGATGCAAACAATAAGAAATGTGATTCCTTTAAATTTGTGTTGCATCAGAATTGAAAAGTTAAATAATTTAAAACATATATGATAATTATTATTAATAACAGAGTATCTAAATTTTTAGTAACTGGTTTAAAATTCATTAATAAAAATGACAAATTTAATGTAATTTACAAAAGCATTAACTTCTTTTCAATATTCATTTCTTTATTAAGGTTGCTATATTATATTCATAAAAAAAGGTGTGTAAATATAGCAATCGAAAGAAAGATTTATGACAAACAAAAGCATTTTTTACGGTTAAATTATCTGTTCTTTATTTGTATTTTTTAATAAATACTAATACTAATTTTACACTAATACACTAATTTACTAAATAATTAGTGTACCATAATAGGTACACTAAATTTTCAAAATAATTAGTTCCCCAATTCTTATTTTATTAACATTTTTTCATTTATTGTTTGATGTATTTAAGGAGTAAAAATGTTTGCGTCACCATTACAAAAAGTACTTAATGAATTATATAAAAAGTTTGTTTTTAAAATACTCCAAGAAAAATAAACAGTTCATCTGCAATTCTCTGTTTATTGTTGATTTAATACTATGGAAAGTAAAAACAATATATAGTAGTAATAGCAATAACAGCAAAGTAAATAACGATAACAATCAGTTAATAATGCTAATTTCAATTACTAATAATTATTAAAAATGATAAAATTAGCTAAAATTATAAAATTATCGTTATTATTAGCATTATTAAATAATTTCTAATAATAACGATAACAATTATTTAATAATGCTTATTTCATCCGTCGTGGTAATTAGGATTTTAATAATTAATAACAATTATTAATAATGCTAATAATAATGATTACTCAATTATTAATAATGTTAATAATAACGATAACAATATTTAATAATGCTAATTTCATCCGTCGCGATAATTAGGATTCCTATAACCGTAATAAAAGCACATTTTAAATTTTAAGTATATTTCCCCCACTCATAATCTCTCAGTTTTAACAAATCTAATTTAAAACTTTCGCCTCCGCTAAGTAAAGTCTATCCCAGACATTCTTTCAAAAGTTGGAAAGAATGTTACTCTTTTAACGTTAAAATATTAACCATACACAACAGGCACATCTGCGGAAAAAGCTTTTATCATCGGTGTTAACGTTCCTCTTTCTCATTCTCAAGCATCTCCCATTTATATCTTATCTGGAAAAATCTCGGCGAATTCACTTAATGTAGTGAACCGATGAAAACCCGTGTCCTCGTTTCCAGCAAACGACTCTTTTCAGCATTGAAAGTCGTCTGCAAATCCTTAACGCGAGTGGACAGTGACGGATGAGGATCGCTCGGATTGGCCCTCCCATCAGACGATCGAGCTTATTTTCTTAGCCGACCCTTGCAACCTCCATGATGTTATCCTTCGCTAAAGGGATAAGAAAGAGCTCCTCTTTTTTAATTAAATCTTTTGTTTTCAAACTTGCCCTATCGCTGAAGGACGAGGAAGGACGGGAAAGATGGGGGAGACGATAGAGTTTAGGATAATAACGAGCCATTCTTTACGCCAAACGATTCTTTTCTTTTATTTGCTTTCGGAATTGTGGTAAAATATTTCGACACCTTTCGTCGTTGATAAATAGAAGGTCAGAAGTGTTAAATTTTAGAATAAGCATTTTAGTTGAACCATCTTACTTTTCTTTAATGAGATAAAATCATTAAAATAAATATTGGGTCGGTCACGATTGTTGGTATTCGTAATTTTTTTTCAATTATATTTTTGTGAAAAGAAATTTAAAAGCTTTCAAATTAAGACTGATGGAGAGATGATAGAATTGAACATATTAGAGAACGATTCTTTCTCAAAATGATGCGTCCATTAAACGATACTTATAAGCTTTCAGAATATTTATAAACTAATTTTTCCACATTAGTTGAAAATTCGTAAAAGGCCGAAAATTTTATATAATAAATCGAAATATCACGACAAAGTTTTTATATAAAAATGCCTTAGTTGACATATAGTTATTTATTAATAGGTATTGGTTTCAGATTTTTTTAAAAAAATATTTTTAACGAAAAAATAAAAATAAACAGTAATTACGAATTAAAAAATATTGGAAGAGTACGATTTATGGATAATTACGATCCATTTATTTATAAAAACGAATTTTTCGTTTATTTTCTTAAATAAAATTAAATTATTTTGTTATAATTAGTTGGTGAAACATAATAGACTAGAAATAATATTAAATAAATAAATAGTTCTTTTTAATCTGTCAGTTATTTACTTCCTAGAATGATGCATTAAAAATTATTATAGGTTAATTCAAAATTATTGATCATGCTTATATATTTAACCATATATTTAGGAAAATAATTGAATATGGTTATATATTTAACAGAAAAAATGCTTTAAAAAATTGTTCTGAAATTGGAAGAAATCGATAAGATGATAAAGTTGAGAAGGATAACGAAACATTTTTTTTGACAAAGGATTTTGATTTAGTCGTTTATTTTCCAAATTCCCATTTTAAAAAGGACTTAGCCCCATGAAGGGGAATAGAAAAGTTATTTAGATTATTTAATTTAAATAAAGAAAAGGAATTCTTATTTTCCTATCACTTTTAAAAATTTCAAATAAATAAAAATAATGACTGATTATCTTCTATTATTTTATTTTAGTGGGTTTTATTCTAATAAACTGTTCAGCTTTCTTTTCAAAGAAATTGTTTATGCTCATTTTCAAATGAATTCTTTGAGCGGAAGCAGACCGCCATTTTTCACAAATGTTATTAATTTTTATGTTTCTCTTTGGAATTCTCTTTCAGTTTTAACTATCTCAATTTTGTAAAACACATTTGTTATATCTATTCTTTAATAATATTATATGTGCTTTCTTACTATATGTATTTTTCGAAACACTGTAAATATTAGAATATAATTTTAATATCGATCTGCATTAAGTTCATTGGATTTTTACACATATACAATAGCTTCCAGTAATAGTGAACTTTTCGTAGGAATTACTGGTTTTTTTAAACTCAAAATTAATCGAGCTCCAAAACTTTGTTTTCCAGCAAGAAAAAATGAAAATAGAAGTTTTTTAAAAAAATTGTAATAGTCTAGTAATTTTTTCAAACCGGTTTAAACTGGTTAATGGTCTAAATAAAATTAAGACAAAAAATCACTTGCAAAATAATAATATTCTCACACAACCTGAAATTGGAAGCCGTAGATTTCCTTTTTTGTATTATATATATTTTTAATTCTTCTTAAACCTTGAAATAAATATAATTTAAGAAAAAACTGCAACAAATAAAAGGAAAATAAAATTACAAAATTAGATATATAACGTCCCATTTATCAAAATTTCACATCCTGATACTACAGATGTACTTTAAAAAGGGTACAAAGGAATGATGAATAATGGTATTCTCAATCTTCTACTATACTATGTTCGTATTTAACAAAGATTTTATGTAAATTTTATAAAAACTCAATGTTTTCGGATAGTTCATATCAGGATAAGAGGATATCTGGATCACTAAGCTACTGATGATAAGAGCGTTTATTAATAAAAACAAAACTGAAACCAGCTTAGTTGAATTATTATAGTTTAACTGTGCTATTTACAGTTTATACACCTTATATTACATTGTAAAATTACTAATGCTTCTAAATGGTAATCAAAATTATTTATTGTATTCTTTTTCTTATAATCATTTGAAAATATTTCAATTGTAATTTTTTCCCTCAAAGGAATCTAGATATGTAGCAATACAGATAATTGTATCTCCCAAATCCTAAATATAGATATTTTTTTGGAAAAATTTGTCAATGCAGAGATAGAAATTTTCAGAAATATATTTGAAATTAATCCATCTAGAAATAATTCCATAATTTCAATGACGCAGTTTGACTACTAACAAATCGGAGTTGGAATTCACTTTTATAAGGCCTGAAATTTTAAAACTTCATTACTTATATTAAAACCATTGTGTGTACAAATTATAATCTTCCAAAAATAGCAACAGTTCAAAATTTAAGCAATGACGTTGTTAAATAACGGAAAAGGGCTCAAAACTATATAGAATATATATCTATGTATTCTAAGAGATCGTTTAAATTACAGTTTGTGATTCCCGACGCTTTTGCAATTAGCATTTATCGATGTCTGTGGTAGTTTCTGAAATAAATTCTTTTTATTCCAATTTCCCAAGTGGGAACAATGTAATTAAACATATAATACCACATACTCACTTAAGACTGGTATTCCATCCATACATCAATTATTCTTTTTTTAGGATACAGTATTAATGCAGAAATATATATATTTATATATACCCTTTTATAAATGAATTTTAATGAAAATTAATGTTGACCGATTCTTGTTATAATCTTCCTTTCCTAGGATAATTAATTATCTTTGACAAAGAAATTACTTTTCTAATTATTTTCATAAATATATAAACTAGTTCATGATTTTATTTAAATAATGCATAATTTGTTAGATTATTAAAGGGATGTTTATAATTTATATAAAATTCAATGAATAATTATTTTTAGTCGAATTCTTGTTGTTTTATTCGAAATATTCTTTCGAATTATTTGAAAACTATTTTGATTTCATGAGAAGTAAGGCATAAATGTATTGGCTCACGTTTATTTCTAAATACAGGATTCTATTTAAAAATAAAAATTATCAGTATTATCAGTCATAAAATTTATCTTCATAATTATTTTTATCACTATAATTTCAGCAGATTAATTCAATATATTTTTGTCAACTAAATGAATGTAATCATTGACATTTTAAGAGTAAATTTACAAATAGCACTTAGATATTTGTAATGCTTATAATATGGTAGTTCTAATTTCACTTAAATTTTCAATTAGATTTTTTTCGACGTTTTTGGATGGAAATTGATATAATTACGTACCAGAAAATGAACAATCATTTCATGTGTATTTTAAAAAATGTCATTTGGAAAAATGTTTAACCCTTTGCATTCCGATGGTGCCTCTGACTCACCATTCAAGATTGTGTATCAATTTGACGTTTTACTTATTTATTTTTCAAATTTAATTGTTAAAAGTGCCTACATAATGGTTAAGAGATGTAGATTAATTTTTTTAAAGAAATTGACTTAAAAGAATTATCTATATTTATTTTCCATAGAAATAAACAGATCTTTTAGGTGAATAATTTTGCATCTAATTATTTTTCAGTGTGCAAAGGGTTAAAATACTTTAAACTACAATTTTAATGAATAACCTGAAATGGAATATATATTCACGAATAATCTAGAGTTTAATATACTTTGTTAAACCTAAAATGGAATAGAAAGATGGCAATCATTACGATATTTATACTCATAATGGGTATGTAAATCATAAGATATTTACTGGATGCATACAAAATATCAAATCTCGATTTATTCTAGATCTTTAATGGGGTATTCATCGTATTTCTATTCATTAAATATGAGAAATCATCTCATTTCATTTACTCCCATGAATATCAAATTTCGCCTTTTCGCTCAAGAGGGTTAAGCCTTATAATTGTATGAAACTTATTTCGGTTATTCAGAGATTTGAAATATATCGCATTTCTAATTGCTGGTTCATTTATTCACAATTATTTTCATTTTCAAAATTGCTTTCATTTATTCAAAAAAAATGTAAGCACTTCATTTTCAGAATTTAAAAAAGAGACTTAAGAATAAATATTCCAACAGGATGTTAATTTGACCGATTAAAACTATAGTTACATAATCGTCAAATTTATTGCTGATAGACATTATTGGAATTATAGTTTCCACTTAATTTTCTATAACTGGAATTTTAACATAATTCGAAAAATCATAACAATAATTCTATAATAGTTTAATTTCATAAATTTCCTTCGATTGCACCATTAACATTTTGGATGGGGAGAAATGTAGAAATTCTTCTCTGTCATTTCACACAATTTCTCTAATTTCGCAATTATGGTTTGAATTAAATGAATAATTAATTTCCAGAATTTAGAATTATATTAAAATTAAATGGATCTAACCTTATAAATGGATAAATATGATTCATTGTTAAAAGATTAACCTCTTCAGTCACTTAAATTTACTTCACTGAAAAGTATAGAAGAGCTGATATACGGCTTGTTTCGGAACATACAAATATTTTTAATACAGTTGACTACTAAATTGTTTAAATTTAATGATTATCATTCGATTTCTGGAAGCAAGTTAGAATATTTGTTACAATATTCGCATTTTACGTTTCGATATCTGAATCAGAAATTGTAAACCGACTCTATTATTTTTTAATTAAGTACTTCCTATATTGTATAAATGTGCATTATGAAATGCTTGTGTTATTTTTTTATTATCATGCCAGAACACAATGTTGTTTTTGGGATGAGGTTTTTAGCGTCAACAAAAATCCGTTATCTGCACAAGCATCTTTAAAAAATAGCTTTTACTAACGTGATACCATCCCATATACAAAAGCTCTGATTAAAAAAATAAGATAAGGACTACAGCAAATAAAACCGGGAAAATGTCATTTTGAGCAAGTGATTATATGAAATGAAATAAATAGGAAATGTGATTTTTTTTAAACCATAAATGCGAGGCAATTTTTTTAATCGTGTGCAATACTTAAGTGACTTATTCAATGAAACAATTAAAATGAATAAAAATATAATGTAACTTGCACGAGCACGTAGTGCTTTGCAGTTCACATTACATTGAAATATGCACAGCTTATTTCCTTTAATTTCCTGTAAGGATTGAAATATGGATTTCTGGTCATGAATATAATTGAAATGGTTTTCTCAAATGCTCTCGATATTTTAATGCCAATTACCCCTTTATGAGGATCAAAATACGATATATGATATAAATAAGTAAGCATATAAACTATTAGGATACGTACTTTTAATTCCATATAAGGATATAAATGCTAAGGATATGCATTTTTAAATAAAGGCATCCAAAGATGCAAATGGTAACGATACGCAGTTTTAATCCAAGAGGATTTTCTAACACGGAACAAATGAAATGTTTCTTTTTTTAAAAATGATCTTGATATTTATATGCCAAATTGTTTAAAATCAGACACTATGTACACTTTGTAAAGAATCAAGACACTGTTTAGTAGAAATGAATATATCTAGAATGTACTGTTAAATCCCAGAGAAAGTGGTAAAAAACTTTGCAATAGGATTAATTTGATATTTATTGAATGAAAAACCAAAACGAAAAAACGAAAGTTTAAATTATTTTTCAATAAACAACTCAAAAAGCTGTTTTTTGACACCTCTGGCAAAAACAGTACAACATATAGGTAACAAATGTTTTAGTGTACCCTCCTCGCTGGTTTGCATACACTTCACATCCTTCTGAAAGCTGGATTTGGTGAATTAAACAAATAAATAATATCTTTATAAATGATGACGCAACCTCGTACATGATAGATTAAATATTACAAAAAGATGGATCCGACATTCGCTTTCTGCTTCGGTACAAGGACTCCCAGAGATCTCCGAAGCATCTCGTGTGTCTCCGAAGCAGTTGAAGCATTAGAAAAAGAATCCCCTCGAGAGACAGAGACGGATGAAAGCTAATTCTACGTCTGAAGAGCCATTCATCAAAGCTATCCGTTCCCCCATTTCAAAAGATGTCACCATCCTGAGAGGCAATGGTGGTCTCTGTCGTCACTGATCCTAATCTGCGTCTCATTAGGACCTTGGCGGGACATGTTGCATCCCGCGGCATAAGGTGTTTAGCGCCAAAATTTGCCAAGTGTTGACAGTAAACAATATTTCATTAAGCGCTTTAAAGTCAGCATACTTTTGCTCTAAACTTGGCGAAGAATTTGGTCATTTGTCTTTGGAAACTGTATCGTGTTTCGTGAGTATAGAGAATTGAAATTAATAGTGTGTCTCCCAGTGTTAGGCAACTTCATTCATTATCGCATTATTGACATAAAATTCCCTGTTAATTTCGGTAACCAGGTAAATGAGATAAATTTTAAATAAAGATTAGTAGGTGGTGATATTATGAAATTTAATCTAGTAGATAATGCATTCCCAGGTATTGAAATCAAATTCATTTCGAATCTGGTGTTGCTGCATCATTAAAACGAAGTTTCCGAAAGGCGAAATGAATTTTAAGCATCAAAGATGTGAAATAAGTTATTGTTTTCTCGTATGTGTATAGAAAATAGTATTTATCAAATAATTCCAGTTTGATTACTTGGTAAAATTCTCTGTGAATGACATTCATGAGTAAAGAGATTAAAAAAGGGTTTGAAATACTTATTAAAATTGTTTTATTGGTCACTGTATTTATATCACAGGTCAGGAATTCCCAAATTTTGAAGCCTTGCACCTTTTTTAGGAAATAAATCTATAGAGACATACTTCATTCCCGAGGTAATGATTATTTTGTTTGTTCGAGCCGAAAAATGCACATTTTTTGAAAAATAATCCTGATGGTCAAATAGGAAATTTTTAAAAGAAAAAAAATTATTATTGAATATAACAAATGCTCATTCAAAAGATAATAATCTACTTCGAAATAATTGATTACTCAAACTCATTTGTGCGTTCATTGCGAAAAGTTTCTGTTTAGATAGATGGCATTTGAAATTACACGAATCACTTGTGCCCATATTGCGCATTTTTGGCATATCATTCCTATATAGCTGTAGAAATACATTAAATTCGCATTACATTTTTGTAAACTAAAGACACGCACACACGCACGCACACGCACGCACACACACAGCCACGTATATATATATTCAAGATCTCTCAAAAGTTGACTCGCGACTCATCAATGGATTAGGACTCACCACCGTCAGAGATAGCTTTGCCTGGTACTTGTAATCATGGTAATTTAGAAGCACACTGAGCTAAATGTATAAGATTTGGTACATAATCCTAATAGTAGTATTGCATTATTGTAGCAAATTAGGGATAAAATGCATTAAAATAAATTTTTCATTATTATTAAAAATTTTAATTATAATTAGGATTTTAATTATAATTATATAATGTTTTAAATTGTAGGTGTCCATTCTCCTGGATAAGCCTTGGATACATCTGTCTATTTAATAAAAATATTAACATCATATACTCATTTTTAGAAAAATTCTTGCATATATTTTAACTACAGGTATTGTGAAAATTCGCGTTATCACTGTACATAGAAATTTTTTTATATAAACTTTGTGATAAGATGGTTATTTTATAAGTAATTAAAAATAAAGATACTGCTTATTAAAAATTAAGTAATACAAAAAAATTTAAGTCAATTCCTACTAAGGTCAACAAAGAAATTGTTTTTAGTTACTTTTTATTCAATAATTACAATTGTTGTCTTCGTGTTCTACTTTACAACGGAAAAAGGGGTGCAGTAGCTTCTGAATGTAAGGATCACTAGGCACCTGAAGGCAATAGCTCACACATGTCTGACTTCTAGCTCACACATGTCACAAACCCTTCTTACGGGGCGGATGACATTCATGCATTTCATTCATTCATCCTCAGATCGCAACTTACACTGGAACAGAGACGATCACCTCTGATCCAGCACCACCAGTGGTATCACTTTCAACATGGAGGACTCAACAAGGACCACTATAGGTTTAACGTGCGCCAGCCACTACACACACGGAGTGTCTTCGACTGGCGGGTTCGAACTCGTAGCCTAGGGGATGCGCATCCCCTAGCTGCGAGATATTTCATACATATCGTCTGTAAGTTGATACAACTAAGCAGGTCAAATAAACAAAAGAGTTAATCTTTTCTTGCCCTTTTATAATGCCTTCTCTAAAATAGAAAAAAAATGCACAAATAATGCCCAGTATTTATTGAATACCTTTAATACGCTTGATGATATGCGTATTACATATCTTCCAACGATATCCCGATATTATTAAGATAGTTAAACGTTATGAAAAGAAAGATTTCTTTTCTTTCAAAAGATTGAGAAATTAGATTTAAGTAAAGATATTTTTTTACAATATTTCAAGCTCAATGTATTTGGAAGTAAAAATATTCAACAATATGTCAGATATTATGTAACATTAAAATTGCCGAAAAAGAAATCTATAACTCTATATTTGAATTCATTAGAAAATTTAATAACATATAAGGGAAAAATAGACACCTCATATTTACGATTTAATAATTATACAATCAATATTCAGAATTTCTTGAAATCAATACGAAGTGTGTGAGAGGAATTCAATGAATTTTTTTGGTAACAGTTTTCCATAAAAAGAACTTTCTTATATACATTAATTAGTTATTGTTAATAATTTTCCTGTATATCATTAGCATCATTTTCCCAGATTTTATTGAATATGCATTAATAGACACCTTATTGTATAAATATATTCAGATTTTAAAGAACTCTTGAATTAATTAGATAACATATAGAAAAAAAGGATTTTTCGATAATATTTGTAAGCTATTCTCAACTTTTTGAAATCCCTAGGAAAAATTGAAAGAAAATATGAATAAAAGTGAAGCAATCTTGCCTGGGGTGTGAGTTGTATGTAAATAACCTATCCGTTTACGGTGATATTTTAAACTACATGAACATGTTTATCATCATAATTATTAAAAGATTAAGCTTACAATTTTTTCCCCATATTTTTTGTTTACACTATGCTCATAATGCGTTGGTCAATATTCTGTTTATAAATAAGATAGGGCCATTATTCCAGCAAATAATGAAAAAAAAGTCTAACACACGCGTATTATTTAAAGTTTTTGGTTTTAGGGCATATTACATATTTATTTTGTTTTAAAAAAATCCTTCAACGTATTTGTGTAGCCTTAAATATAAAATGAAGATCAACGCATAAGTTAAACTTAAAAATTAAAATATTAAAATGAACTAAAAGTGGGTGCTTTTCTAACCCAAGGTCAAAATGAGAATGCTTATCATAACGCGCTTTAAAAACAACACACAACAGAAAGAAGAGAAAATGTGTCAAATGCAGAATGGCGCAAAAAAATTGTTTGCTTGAAACGACGGGAAAGAATATAATTACTATCTCACAAATTATGTCACCCCCTAAGGCAGAAAATGCCATATGGACCGTTTCTTTCACTAAAATCTAATATTAGTACCGGTTAGAACGTCAACTCTTTTAGACAGTTTTACTTTCTTTATCAAATTAAGCATATCCAATATTTTTTTCATCGATTTTAATTTCGAATAGTTTTAGTTCATTATATTTTCAGATGGTAATAAGATTTTATATTGCCGAGTTGCTTATTAAAGAAGTCAAATTTTGTAATTTCGAGTGAAGTTAAATAAGAAATAAGAAAATTAATAACTCCAATCTTTCAATTGAAAATGATACCTAGCTTTCATTAAAATCAGGTTAGTTTCAGTGATCTGTTGTTATCGAAAAATAGAAATTAATATATATATGACGCGAGAATTATTCATATTCCCATTATTTCTTTATTATTAAAGATAGAAAATTGAATTAAATTTCTCGAAATAGCATCTTATGAATTTTTATATCAAAATGTTTTGAAGGCTACTTTTTCTTAGAAGTTAGGGGTTGAAAACTGATTTCAACACATCATTGCGACCATCAACCTCAATAGTTGAATTGATTTCAACAATTAAATTAGCCATTGATAATTTAATACTTTATATTTATTGAGAAATATAATACAAAATAATGGTTTCTTTTCATATAATAAGATGTAGTTTATCAAGTTCTTTGACATTTATGAATAAAATCTATTAATATGGAGGAGGGGCAAATAATTGGTCACGGTGGCAGTTAATAACAATAATAATGAATTAATACATTAGAATTTTAGAATCACAACGTGTGCCAAATTTATTAAGGATTCTTGAAGTTGAAATTTGATTATAGGTATTTAAATAGCTAATATTAGAAATTTAGTAACTGATATATTTTAAATAAAATCATGGTCATACTCTCCGACCCACTACGAAGGCACACGGAATAACCAGAAAACTAAGTGACTGGACCGCCGCAGTAGCAACAATGACGGGAACTGTGGTTGAGTGCTAATGGCCATCATCGACCACAGTAGAACCCTCCCCGTAGGAAGTACGTCCCGTCATCGCTGGGAGGAGTCAACCCTTCCCATCCTCAGCTATTAGTGTACCATCAAGGATGGTAAGATCTAACCACCATCACGGAAGCATCTCCTCATCATTTACGAGCCTCCCCCCCCCCTCCTGAGGAAGTGTATTTTAAGGTAAATAAAATTTCACATTCTTTGAAAGGGTTAATTTTAAAAAGTGCGGCTGCTGTAGTAGTTATACATGCTTAATAAAAATTCTTGCAATAGTAATTTAGGTTATGTAAAAATTGGAGCCACTTCAAATATTGAATAGTTTTTTCTGTCAGTTTTATATCTCGTTTGAATAGCTTTTAATGAATTGCACGGAACTGATTGGAGAAGTTTTGATATATAATCTAAGAAAAACTGAATTCGGCAACTTCATTATTTTGTAACTTTACAAAAAAAGAAAGCAATTTTTTGGCAAATAAATTTCCAAAATGATTCTAACATATTGAAGTGTCAATCGAAATTTAAAACCCACTAGAAATTTTTAAAAATTATTGAAATTTCAATTTACTCTGAAAAACTACCGATATTTTTCATGGAAACATAAATGAACTACATAATTTCTCAGAAGGCAGTCCAACTGATTTTAGAAATTTTTTTCCGAAAACACACATCTATCTATTAGTTTGTGAATATTACTACATTCAGAAGGCGCAACATAAAACATTCTCCCTTTAATTCAAGTTATCATATTAATCGGAACCAGTGTATGGCGGGTGAGGTAACGAGATACCAGCGAAAACTACGGAATGTAAAGTTTAGTGTATATTGAATCTGTTGTTGTTGTTTCTTATGTCACTTACCATGGAGGTAATTATCGCTCGCTGAGGCAGTCAGCGATTTAAGCCTAATCAGCGTCTCTTGTTCTGTACTAACTAACTTTGTAAATTATAGCATTCTAGATTCACAACAATTCATTATATAGTGTAGATTTGTGTCTGGACTTCAAATAACACTAAGACACAGGTTGTCTTTTATCTGGTTTATTAGCATCAACAACAAAAATGCTTCGAGTGAGAGCCATAATAGCAATCTCTCTTGCACCAGGGTCACGATCGCATACTGAAACACACACACACACACACACACCCCCACACACACACCACGTGGTGTCTACATGATTGGCAGCTGGCTCGCCAAGAAGACGACGTGGTTAGCTTAATTCTTAACAAACTTGTTTTGCACCAACTATAGCCAAGAATACGACTTTTGCTACTCATTCATCACATCCGCTTGCACAACCTACTTTTAACAGGGGGGGGGGGTATTCACAAACATTACAGATAGGACACAGAACAACCATACTCGAACCTTATGGGCCTAGATCACGGGCCTCCAAGATTCGATTCCGTGCTACCCTTACGTTTGGAAGCCAGTACATTGAATCTACCAAGATCAATTTTTTTTTTTTTTTTGTGGTGCCGAAATTTGGGAGAGCTACTGACACATATGTCATTCTCATCAACTGGCCAAGGATCAAAATTATGTCAAATTAGATTTCATGGAAATTTATAAGCAAATCTGAGAAAAGTGAATCTAATTCCATATTAAAAGATGTAAAATCAGAAAGAAAAGAATAGCACGATAATCAATCACTAAAAATAGAGAGGCAATCATATTGAGAGGGATATTTTCAAAACATTGTGGATCTCGAGGGGAAACCAAAACTTTAATTGCGTCCGATATTAGAAACGAAAACGGAAATTAGAAGAATAAAATATTATAAATATCATACATGGTTCAATTAATTTTAGAATTTTTGCCGGGTTAAAAGAAAAATAATGTTTTCGTTTCGAAAATGTATTTCATATCAGTGTATTATTAATAATTACATTCTTTTAAAAAATGAACTCTATTCTGATATAATATTATTAATTTCATTCCTTCTTATATATAAGAAGCTGGAATAGAACAAAGTTGAAAAATTCTTATTTTATATCAGAAAATTTAGTTCATTACTGTTGATAAATTGTAATTAGTTGTCGAGCAATCAGATTTAAAATCCCTTCAAATAACTTTTGTTTTGACTTTAAACCTCATTTAATGCTTTGTACGTTCTGTTATTTAAATGAAAATTTATTAAGCTTTCATTGCTTGGGCATTCACAGAAGTAATCCGAAAAATGTAAATATACTCTAATGACTTGTAAAACAAATAAAGTCATTTGAGATAAATCATTTATTAACAGACAGATTCTACTGCCAAGTTTTAGATTCCCTGTCAATTAAAATCAAGCAAATGATGATAATACATTTCTCTCATTCTTCAAAACTTAATCTTCTCTGAAATAACTAATAAACTGACAAATTGTTATTAAAGAATGTAGATTTCAGAAAATAATATATGAAAAGTCCTAATTGTCATAGCAAGTAGGATAACAATTTAAACTCCAATCTTCCAAATGAGAGCAAATTTTATCCTTCTTTATTTCTTTGTTTTGTCTTTTGATGAACCTTTCAAATTATCTTAAAGCCTCTTTAAGTCAAATGCAATATCACGATGGGCATTTAACGATTTTCAAGATACTAGATTTAGTTTGGTTTTGGTAGTTAATACTTCAAATACAGTAATATATCCCACTTGTGCATGGATAAAAGAATTTTTAGTATTTAAATACTAAATTTGTCAAACTAACAATTAATTTCCAAAACAATTATACAAACACGTTGAATTATCCAAGTGCCATATATGTTTTGTTGTAGAACAAAATAATAGAAAATGATTATTTTGCTGCCACAATCACAGTATTGCATGCATTTATTGTGATGATTGTTTCGTTTGATTTTTGTGGATTCTTGAACAGGATTTAATAAAATAAAATATCATTTTCAAAAAGAAACCATTCATTTATGATTATTTCCCATAGACTCATCTAAAGTTCTTCAAACTTATATCTAATTCTGCTTCCTTTTTCAGTTGATTTTGCCGATATATACCTGAACAAGAATCGAACAACAAGAATAATATAGATTTCTATAGGAAGACTACTTATTGCAATAGTTCTCATGACAAAACGATGGAAAAATTTCTCCAGCTCATCACCGACCATGGTCCCTAGAACCCAAAATTTTCCTTCGTTCAAAATATACTATACACTATCTGACCAAAAGTATTCAGACATCCAGTGGCATGAACTTAGAACGCACTGGACCACATACTATTATGGTGTTGGTCCTCCTTTTGCATCGGTGATAACCTTCACACGCCTGGAAAGACTTTCCACCAGTTTTTGATAGGTTGATATAGGAATTGACTTTCAGCCGTCCAACAGAGCTGAAATGAGTGCTTACAGTGAGGATGATCTATTATATTGTCTAAGTAATCTGTGCTCTAATTCGTCCCAAAGGTGTTCTAAGGGATTTAGAAGGCCAGTCCAGTTTTTGAATACCCATTTCGTCAAACAACGTCTGCGCATGCCTAAATGTGTGAATGTAGTTGTTATCCTACTGGAAGAAAAAATAGCTGTCTCCAAAATATTGCCATAGAGTTGGGAGAGCAACATTGTCCAGAATGTCCATATATATCTCAGAGTTCATGTTTCCAACCACAGGAACTAACGAACACAGGCCAAACCAGGAGAAACAATCCAACACCATTACACTACAACCACCAAACTTAACAGTTGGTACAATTCAGTCACTAAAGAAGTCACAATTCAGTCTCTGCCCCTCCAGATCCAGACTCGTCCATCTGACTGTAAAATTGCAATGCGAGATTCATCACTCCAAAGAACAGTTTTCCACATGGGTACATTCCAAGGATGTTGAGCTCTATATCATTGCAATCGATAATTTGCATTCTGTGGAGGGATGTTCGGCTTGCGCGCTGCTGTATGACCATGGATTCCCAAGTTTTTTAATTCTCGATTAACAAATGCTGAGCTTTGGAACTCCTGTGAAATTTCCACACACGAGGACTTGCGATTTTGTTTCACTCCTCTTTTCATCGTTCTGTGGCTGCGTTCACCAAATGTTTTCAGCCAATCAATTTTTCTTTTTTCAGTTTCCCTGCCACAATGTTTCTACGTCACAATTGCATCAATAACAGGGGTTTTTAGGCTCCTATAAAATATCCACTATCTAACGAACTGATTTCCTACGATATTGCCTTGATCAAATGCACTCAGCTCCTTTGACTTAGTCATTGTCTCACAAACGCATAAATACAACCTACCAAACCACTTCTAAAGCTTTTATAGCTTTCGATTATGCATCAAATTGTGCTACCCACCAAAACCACATTCTTAAGAGATGTCCGGACACTTTTGGTCAGATAGTGTAAAAGTGTATAACGCTTTGCCCATATTATCTTGTGAACAGTGTAACTAGACTAATTTTGTTTGTATTTTGACTGGATTGGATTATATTGTTGGCAGAGTTAAAATCTCGGACGAGTTTTTAATGCTCTTTCTAGCACAAAGGTGTCTGAGCAAAGTGTTAAAATTTTCATTTCCCTATAACTTGCTTAATATTGAAGATAAAAAAAAATAAACTTAAGTAGCCGAATTATCGACTCATTAAGACAAATAGCTTTTGTATTTAAAGGTTTTCGATAACTACAATATCTTAGACATGAGAGATTGAAAAATTGTTTTCCTGTTGTCTAACATTAACAGTTTATGCTGCCATATAGTAACTCAGATGTTATTTGTTGTTTCTGATCTTCGTGATCAGCTGAGCTATATCAGGTCTATAAACTCATTCACCCTGAGAAAGTCCAGTACCAAAAGGGGATCATGAGCCAGGTCTTGCCTGATAAAATCCAGACAATTTAAAATGTGGCCAGGAGAGGCCTGTGCAGAAGAACATTTAGAGGAGAGTTCGAACTGTTTAGCACCTCCGACAAAAGTCATTTATAACAGATGGTCGCTAAGGAAACGGGGTAAGAGCTGTTTGATCTCTTTTACTGTTGCCACGAACCAAGGAGTAACTAGGAGGCTTACTCTGATACCATGGGTGAACCGGCTAGACCATTCAAATGGCCTTATTGGAAGCCTTGTGTTTAGAAAAAAAACTCCATGTAAGTAAGGGAAGCAGCAGGGGCCAGCACCAACTCTAGCCAAACTGTCAGAAATTTCATTTCCAGCAACATCGAAATGAAACGGAATCCACTTAAAGTGGATCCGATGAGAAAGGGAAAGACTCAGATGTAAAGGAATCTATCTTTGGATTCCAGCTTGTCAACAGGCATTTTTAATGAAATATTCAGTGTACATCATTATGAGCATAATCACAATCAAATACGTTGAGATATATTACGTACTCAACAGCTGCCTACTGGTAAATGCAGGGAATCATTAAAGGGCATCAATGCGAAGGAAAAAGTTTTGTATTCACTTTTCTAGTTGTTCTGTTAATAAGTATTTTTTTTCAAGGACTAATTGGCTGATAGGAGATAGATCCATTAATTGCTTTTTGCAATTATTTGATTGTTAGTGGTTTTTCTGTATTGACCTTAATCAAAACCAAATGTTACCCGACTCATACTGAATAATTATAGGAATATAATTTACTACTTATATTAGAGCTAAACCAAAATCTTGTCTAAATCATTATTTCTAGATTCTATGTGGTAATTTGGGACAGCAAAATATATTACACTTTCCCTTTAATATGAATCCCCTATGTTTTGAATAACATACTTACCTTAATTCAAACAAGATTAGAACCAACCCTCAATTATACATTTTCCGTTTAATTTTAGAATGCGTACAACTAAAATCTTAAAAGGCTCTTTTGAAAGGATAATTTCTAAAGGGAAAATAGTCTTTGTTTTTTCTTGTCTCTTGCTAAATCATTAGAAGACAATTTATGATGATTTTCAAACGCCAATGGTGCTGCTTATTTTAATTTACTATCATTAATTTAGTTTATAAACTTCACTAGTAAAAAAATACAACAGAATAAATTAATTAAATCTGAATCAGATTTATAAAACATATTAATGAGATAAAAGTGAATGAGGGTTTAATATATCTGTTAAAGAGTACAAAGCTTTTACCAACATATAAACAAAGAATTATTCTATTTTGAACAAAAAATTTCGAAACAGAAAGTAATTTATAACCTCTTGAAACTGCTCATCTGTGTTCTACATTTATTTCAAGATATTCACAATAACCATTTGAAGAATATGCATATAGTCCAGGGAATAACATTCGTATAATATTTACTGATTAATATATGTTAATAAAAATTTACATATCATAAAACTTACCGTCATTTATTAATTTTAAACCTTGCTTATGGGATTAAATGGAAGTTACATAAATAAACAAGTCTTTGGATTCACCTGGGAGCATCGTATGTATATTCATAGTTTATTTAGAAATGTTAAATAGTTCACAACTGCTTTACAGATTAGCATCGAATCGGGATTGAATATCTAGACAAAATCATTTCATTGTATATGATATAAATTTTATTTACCGCTTTCAGCCAATAACTGAAATATGCGAAACAAGTTGCTCCTTTGCATCATAACATAATCAAGTTTTCAATAGCAGCGAGTTTTCCTTGTCGGAAACACTGATATGAGTAAAATACAAGTAGAATTGAAATCAAATTCCATTAAATATTGAGCCCGACCTTCGTTCGCTTCTTTACCAATGAATACCATAAGGAAAATCAAGTTATTGTATGATTTACTGATAAAATATTTGTCAGAATTCCTGACTGAAGTGATAAGATATTTCTTCAATTGAAATTTTGACTAAAAATTATTTAACAAAATGTCCATCTGCGATTTTCGTAAATTCCATAATTTAATTAATTTTTTTCACACGTACATAATTGCCGTTTTTTGGTTTATTATTTTAACGATTTTAAATCAATACTCGGTTTATTTGATTAGGTTAAAGGTTATTGAGGTCACAAAATATCTATTTTGTGGCTAAATCTTGTAAATTTAAACGGAATTTTTTTATATATAAATATTTTCTGTATCAAGAAAACGGTTATAAAAACTTGAATAAAATTTTATATTTAGATATGGGTTTGCTTTTAAGTTTATTTATTTAGGTGTCTTTGCTGAAAAACGCGATTTTTCACAACTTACTATTAGAATAAGTATGTTCAACTTCCGCTTCGAAGTACGGTCACTACAGTGTAGTGGTCAGATCAACTTAAATGACACCTGTGTGTTAAAAATTCGAGTAGAGCTTTTTGCTTTATTTTTTTACTAGTGTATTAATATTTATATATTATGTATACGATTTAATAATCTCATAGGGCTGGGATGGCCTGGCTGGTAGAGAGTTGGACAGGTACTCCTTAGGTTACGAGTTTGAAACTCACCGGGCAAAAGATTCCCCTAGTGTATGGTGACTGTTGCTCGTTAAATTTGTTCGTGGTCACAAAGTCCTCCATATCGAGAGTAATATCTCTGGGGGTACTGGATCAGAGGTGATCGTTCTCTGTTCCAGGTCTAAATTACGATCTGAGAAGCATGAGTGAATTTGCATGAATGAAGTCAGCCCCCTAAAAAGAATTGCGACGTGTGTGTAGCCAAGTCGTACTCTTGGCCCTAGATGGCGCTACTTGCAAAACAAAGAGATGCATTTCTTAGGCTTAAAATCTGCTGATGGTATCAGCGGAGGCTTGTCCACGGTAAGTGCCATTAGTCACAACAACAACAACAACAATAATCTGAATAAGAAATGCGATATAATTAGGAAATTATTCATAAATGAATTCAATAATAGTAACATTCCAATTACTATTATTGTATTGTTTAGCAAAACTAAAAGATTTAAATTTAACTATTTCATAAACAAATAGCAAATACTCAAACCCAGACTTTATTGCGAAACCGATTGCCCTAATGTTTTAACCAAAAATAATCTTTTACCGTTCTCATTCTTCCAGTAATGCTTCGACAGTCCGTTTGTTTCACCCCCTGCAAGCTGTAGATGTGGAACGTCAGCGCTAATGGGCGGAAAGCACAAGAAATCGCAAACAAATCTAAAACAAGGGATTGCGCAAGAGGCAGCAGCTATCCCCTGCTCATTATCTCTAATCTTTGGAAGATGTTGCCCGGGATGTGAGCACTCTATTTAATGCCATCTAAGGATGGGAATTCTTCAAGGATCGAAGCACTGACTGGAATTACGCAAAATTCCACGAACGACGAATTCGTCTAATAAAAGGAGAAGTATAAGTAATGGTTTAGGAAAGGGAAAGGCATCATTTAATTAAAAATTAGACGACGAAATCGCAGATAGTTTTGCGAGAGAATTTCGTTTCGTCAATATATAACAATTCAATGATACGCGGTTTAGTTATCTTGAATATGATCATTAAAAGATAAATAATACGCATTTCTGAGTTCTTAAAGTTTTACAGGGATTCCGAAGTTTTACTTTGATTAAGAAAATAAATATATCATCCATCAGGATACAAAGCTAAAATTGGATTTGCATTATTTCTAAAATTGATAGACTCGACCTTTGGGTAATATCAACTCTGTGTTTTAATGATCTCAGGTGAAATCTCAATTAAATTAAAAGGTCTGAATCTTTGTAAAGAGTTTTCTAAAAATAATGCAAGATTTGAATTTGCAACTATTCATGCAGTAAACTTGACAACCTATTCAAAAAAGCCTTTGATAGCTGATAATTTAGAATTAGCAAAAATGGAGTTTTTAATGATAGAATAATTCGTTAATGAAAGATTCGAATTAAATAAAAAAAACATTTCTTTTTTATTGTTATATTTTCATTGAATCGTAAAATACTGAGGATAGGTTTATGAATGAAATAGCAACTAAGACAAATGGCCTCCGTAGCTTTGTTGGTGCATACACATTCTTGTGTCAAAATTTTTCATGACCATTTTACATAAATATAACTGAATATCGTTGACACAATGTTGAATTTCTTCTTTCAATGCCCGCGTGCTTGTAGGTTTGTTGGAATAGACCTTTCATGTCAACCAGCTCCATAAAATATATCCAATAGTGTTCCAGTGGTATATTTATTTTAATTCAAATATACATCAAAATGAATCCGAAAAATCGATTAATTAACAATGTTTCATTTTAAGTGCATCAAACACTGAGATAACAAACAGAATCGTTTGAAATAACTGGTCGAAAGCATCTTTAATCACAGTGTAAAATGTCGCCAAGCAGTATCATTATGGTGCTGTTAAAAATAATTTTCGCCAAAAAAAATAGATTGTCGCCAAATTTTAGCAAAATGACTGAATGATGCGCGAATGGCAGCAATATCATTTTCAATCGTAAGGTTTCGATGAACACTGCTGCAAATAAACAGAAATAAAGAAAAAAAGTATTTTTCAGTTAACTATGCGCCAGCGAAAGACCGCTAAAGAAATTTGGTGGAATTCTACTTTATTTTTCGATTTTTCTCTTTAAAATCACTGTCAGAAATTTGGCACAGTTATACATTATTTGGCAATTGTTCACTTGCGCTCGGCCAAAGGAAAAGCATTTTAATTCAAAAATACTTCAAAATGAATCCGAAAGATCGATTAATTAACAATGTCTGATTTTAAGTGCTTCAAACACTGATAAAACAAACAGAATAGTTTGAAATAACCGGTCAGAGGCATGTTAGACTTACTCATTTAGCGATGGCGAAATGAAGTTTTTTGGCGAGAAAGTTAGTTTTTTATTAATTATAATAAAAAGTTAAACTCTCAATTAACAGCAATAAATAGTAGCCTATGTTCTATTCTAGACTACAATATATCTCTGGGCTAAATTTCCTCCAATTTCATTCAGCCGTTTTAGCGTAATTGAGTATCATCATCCATCCATCCATACTTTCACATTTATAAAAGCCGTATAGATAAATATGCTTAGTTTGGAAGTTAACCCTTTGTAGTTCGGAAAGTAATTAGATGCATAATTATTCACCTAATACATGGACTATTTATTAAACCAAAAAAATAAATTCATGCAATTGCTTTAAGTTGAGTTTCCTTGGAAAAAAATCTGCATCATTTTAACATTCTATAGATGTTTTTAACAATTAAAATTTTAAAAAAGGAATAAATAAAACGCCAAAAATATGCACCTTCTTGGATGGTGGCTGAGAGTAGACATACGATCGGAAAGGGTTAATTCCGTTTTATAATACTTTTTTTTTCTGCAAAAACACATTAGCAGTAGAATACAAATATAATCAATCTTACGAGATATAAATTCAACACGAAATGTCAGAGCAGTTTAAATTAAATACCTGTAAGCACCTAAATTTACACAGGAATTTAAACTTTTAAATATCTACTTATGAAAAGCTTCATTTATATTTTTGTTGATTTATCTAAGATCAATATACATTAAATGAACTTAAATATTTCTTCTATTATAAATGAAAATATTACTATTAAAATATTGTTATAACTCGTATAATCTGTTTATAAAATTTTTAACCTACAGAATTAAAGATCTACAACTGCAAGTGCATTTGGTGAGTTTCATTACAAAACTATTTCTACTTTATCCGCAATTTCAATTTATAAGTAATTTGACTTTAAAAAATGGAATTTTTTGTGGTTATGGATAATCGGATTTATATATTATTATTTTATTATTATTATTTCCCCATTGGCAGCATCCCTTCTGTATTTGTCAAACGTTATTATGAGCATAAAAGATAAATACGTTACTCTAATCCTTCAACTCCAAGACTTCTATTTACAGTCTGGAACGCCCGAGTTAAAAATTCCGAAAAACCCACTCACTCCAACTCGACTTCTCGAAGAATACCGTAAAAGCGACGTTCTTCTAGGAGAATAAAATCCAAGAATGTTCATCCTTCCGCCCAGTACAAGAAGAGGGATAGAATAAACAAAATAATAATAAGAAAAAAAGAAGAAGAATAGATCTCCTCTCTTCGTGATCTCCGGCTTGACTTCTCCCAGCAACAAAAGGATTCGGGCAGTTATTTCGCGAAGGAGAGATTTGACGTCCTGCGCTTCCAGGAGGGGTTTTCCACCCCCATGAAATTAAAATATGAAAGGTCGGAAAATAATAATGGGCAGGCAAGGGACGACTGAGAACGACTTAAAGGCGCGTTTCTGTCGGAATAAAATTGAAATGTGACGTTTCGCTGACGCTATGGGCCCCTGAGCCGCCATCTATGAGATATTTTTTTGCATGGTCCAAGGACATCGAGAGCTCTTTTTAAAAAATCAAATTCCTTCGTAGAATGCCTTTTTCTGTGAATCAATAAGTAAACCAGATACATGAAGGTTGTCCTTGCTATTTCCATAAAAGCCATTGGGCATTTTTCTTATAGAAATATATAAAAAATAATCAGCGTTTCTGTTTAAAAAATTGTTTTCTCTATTGCTGCCAGAAAATGTTTATTGGCTACAGCTTTAAAAGAATACGAGATAAAAGAATATAATAATGCGAGGACTATTCTTTACTCTTCATCAAAAATTCTTATAGGAACAAAATGAAATTAAGGAATCTTGTTTAATATGAAAGAATGGTACCATTTAATATGGGAAGAGATTTAATAACCTTTCATAAAGTATGAATGGAAAACAGATAAAGAGAAATCTGTTTTTTTTATTATAGAGGACGTCTTTGAATTACATTACTTCACTGTGTATATTCGCATTATGATACCTTTAGCCCTAATACAAAAAGGTAGCATATAATCCGCAATGCAGTATAATCCATAGATTATCCGTGGCAAAAGATTATTAATGACGAATACAGTGACAACTTTCATAAAATTTCTTTATAAATCGTATTTTTTTTTTTTTTGAAAAATTGCATTTTTCAAAGAAAAGAATAAAGTGAATTCGGATAATCTTCTACGTTGCATTTTAAATACAGTAATTTCCTGCGTATAATCCACATTTTATCTGTTTAAAAAAACACATGAAAATTGTCGCTGTATTCGTCCTTAATAATCTACTGCCACGGATAATCTATGGATTATGCGGCGTTGTGGATTATCTGCTACTTTTTTGTTAGGGCTAAAGGTGTCATAATGCAGATAATACATTGTAAATTAATTATGGTAATTCAAAAACAGCTTTTCTTATAAAAACCAATTTCTCTTTTCTTTTTGTAAACCAATTACATCAATAGAATACTTGGTATATCTTGTCTTTCCCCTTTTCATGAAAAAAAAAATTGCACATTAAGAACACAAACATTGTCAATGTCTTTGTTCCCATATGCTTGTTCCAAAGAAGGAGAATTTTTATTGATAGATTGATTTAATTTAGAGGAGTTTAGAGGCACAAAATCCATTCCTGATTATGCTACGAATTAATACTTTGTTTTATGAACTCTTAGATAAAATTTTATCATGCCTTATCAATGTTCATGGTATAAGGTAAAAAACAGTAGTAAACACTTTAAAATCGAACTATATTTATTGGTAAAAGATATGATTTTAAAATACGAAATTTGATCAATGACTTCTGTCATTATGAGTATTCTGATGTTGTTAAAAGTAATTTTAATGAGAAATGCGTTAATACTTTAAAAAAGAAGCACGTTACTAAGGATGGATAGTATAATCTTGAACAGCAGAGTATTGATAAAGAGGGTTTATATAATGACATCAGATGTTTAAAAAATAGACCACTTATTGAATTCTTTCTCTACTGAAGTCGTCATCCTTTTATTATTCAAGGTCACCACATCCAAATAAAATTCATCTTTACTTATTAATTACATATAAAAAAAATTCAAAGAAGAAAATATTTAGAAGTAACTAGAAGCAGAAGCAGGAAATTATTTTTCAGAAATAAATTCAAACGTGAAAATGGAAATTTTTTCATAATATTTATATCATAGAAATCCAAGAATTATATAGCTTAGAAGCTCTTAAAATAAAACCAGGGTAGAGAATAAATTCTGATTTTTATGAAAATATTGCTTCAATTTTTAGGAACGCATTTATAACTAGGGAAAAAATATAAAAAAGCTTGAAAGAGGGAAAGTATTTTTTTTCTTTTATAATTTCTAACACAAGCACACACTGTTTTTAAAGGTCTTATCAGGCTCCATTTCTAACACAAGTTTTTAAA